>CM062631.1:22389549-22412049 GCA_025617555.3 Puccinia polysora
AGTCAGCTTTTTTGATTTTTAAAATTTCTCCTGGGAAGTTTGATTGTAAATGTTGAGAAAGATGGTGATGTTATGTGGGGTGATGAGATGATTATGGGATGTGTGTGAAGTGATACAGATTTGAAGCAACAGAGATGTGATGTGTGTGATGTGATGGAGTTGGGCTTGGTATGTATTTTCTGAGGTGAATTTGTGGATGAGTGTTTTGAATGCAATGGATAGTGGATGGATGATGGTGCATAAATGATGGATTTGATTTTTGAAATCCCCCATTTCCATGAACCTTGCCATTTCAAGATAAACCAGTTAGGCGGTATGTTTATTTCAGAAATATGCCATGAAAAATGGCATGTTTGGTCAAAAAAATGGCGGGTTTGCTAACTTTCATGCACCCTAATTGCCAGAATAAAAAAAATCAAAAGAAAAATCAAAATTTGATGTTAAATTCACAACTCCAGTTTTGTGGGAGTTTTTTGGGGCCCTACATGGCTCAAATGAGCCATGGGGGAACATAGAAGACTACAAAGGGTGGTTTGAAACATGTAAAAACCGGGGGTAGTTGTTTAGGAGCTTTTGACCCCCAAACACGGCAATTTCAAGCCTTTTCCCCCATAAACGGCTCAAAACCGCCATATTTGGGGGTGCACAACCCCCCAGAAGTTGTGCCAGAATTTTGGGCACCCCCTGGACCACACTTGGGTTCCTTCAACCCAAATTTGAGATTAACATATTCTTTGTGGGACTGTTGTTCACACCTAGCAATTCCAAAGTGACTTTAAAGTGAAACCACAGTGACTTTCAAGTGAAACCAAAGTGAAAGTAAAGTGAAAATTGAAATCATATAAAAATCTGCAAAAAATTCTTTCTCAACTCAAAAGTGAGCAAACTTTGTTTGTTCAATTTAAAGTTGGATTGAATACTGAAGCATACCATTTCATTTTTTTTGCATGGGAACAGTGGCAATCCCTCCTTCTTCTGGAATGGCTGTGTGGAAGGTCTACATTGATAGTGCCATCAACAAAGCTTTGAAAAAAGAAAAAAATGATTTGGGTAATGTAACATTGGAAGCCCCAATTGCATCCTCTTTAAGGGTGACAATTGAGGAACAAAATGTTTCACAGTGGGATTTGACCTCTGGTTGTGAGTGACATTTTATTTTACTTGTCTTTTTTGTATTTAATTTGATTGAAACTGATGGAGTACATGCCATCAATATAACTATGTAACTATGACAGTTCCACTTGACCTACCTCCTGTGAGAGCTTTTCCTAATAGGGAAGAGGCCCAAAACTATTTTCAAACATGCGCTATCAAGCATGGTTACGCTCTGATGGTTTTTAAATCAAAGAAAGATAAATATGTGGATTTGGCCTGTGATCACCATGGTTCCTATTCAGGAAAATGTCTTACCAAACGCTCTAGAAAAACTCACAGAAGGAAGGTTGGGTGCAAGTTTTTAATCCATGCAATTTTCACAAAGGCAGACCCCTTGTGGAAAATCTCCTATAAAGAAACCCAACATAACCATCAGCCATCTGAAAATCCCTCTGTGCATCCTCAACTGAGGAGAAGATCTGGGAAAGCCTTAGATCTACTTAAGGAAGGCATGATAGATGGGCTCAATAAGTTACAACTTAAGAGAAAATTGAGCTAGATTGATGGGGGGGATTATTTTGATGACCAAAAAATCTATAACACTAAGGGGAAGGTAATGCTTGCAGAACTAAAGGGGAAAATTGTTATGGAGGTACTCTATGAACAGCTTGAAGACAAAAGTTGGATTCACCAGACAAATTTCAGTGGAGAGGGTCACTTGGAGGCCCTTTACTTAGAAAATCCTCAGGCAGTAAAGCTTTCAAAAAAATTCCATCATATTTCTATTTTGGATTGTACTTATAAGAAAAATAAGTACAAAACCACACTATTGCATGTTGTAGGAATGACAGCCAATCAGAAAAATTTCACAAAAGCTCTTTTTTTTATAACAAAAGAAATGTTTGAGCTCTCAATTCAGTCTGTAAACGCATTAAAGGAGTTGGCTTATGATCCTGAGAGACTTCCAAGAGTCTTTGTGACAGACCATAAAAAATCTCTGATTTATGCTATTGAATCTAGTTTCCCTGAGTCATCAAGACAATGTTGCACTTGGAACTTGTGTAAAAACATACAAGCAAACTGTAAAACGTGCCTTGTTAATGATGTTGAAGGATGGAGAAGCTTTATGACTCTGTGGGCAAATTATGGGGCCTCAAAGACCAAGGAGGAGGAAAAGGTCAATGATGCGGAACTCAGAGTTGTTCCAAATTACTCCTTCTTATTCTTCCTAGTTTTTGGTTCTGAAATTTTGAATTTTATAGTGTTTCTTGAAAGACTATGAGGATGTACTTGAGTATACGGAAAATAAAATTTTCCCTATCAAAGAGACGTTTGTAACAGCGTGGACTTGTATAAACGTAGATTCTGGAAACAAAACAACATCTTGGGTTTTAGGGGCCGATGCAAATGGCAAAAAATTCCTTGCAGACTCTTTTGGAAACCTTTTGGATGTTTGGAAAAGCCTTAAAGTAACAGTTTCAAATCAAATTAAATTGGTTCATGCGTCACTTTATAACTCTCAAATTAGGTTAGGGACAGTTCTTCCACCTGAACTGTTACCATTGGTTTACAAATTGTTTTTAGAGGCAATTCATCTTATTACGGACCAATTTGAGAAATTCAAATGTGATCATGATGGCCAAATGTGCACCAAGTCATATTCCAAGACTATGGGTTTTCCCTGTTCCCACCAAATAGGTTACCATCTAGTATTCAGGGGATCCTTGATACCCAAAGATTTTCATCCTCAGTGAAGGTTGGACTATGACCCTTGCAGTTCTAGTTCTGTAAGTTGACTTTAGTTGGATTGTTCAAATCACTATGTGATTAATGCTTGTTGATTAAGGAATCCTAACTCATCAATGGTTGATCCTTTTGAATTTTTCAAGTGCAATGTCAATGAAATTCTAAGCATTCCTCAGTTATGTGAAAAAGTGAATGCAATGATCTTGGAATCTCCATATCATGAGCAAAGCAGCCTATTGAAGTATATCATCAAGAAGATTAAAAAATATCAATTGAAGCCAAGACTTGAACCTAAAGTCTTACAATCAAGTAGGGCAAGGCCAAAATTGACAGATACACGGCAAGAACCATCTTGGTTTGATAATGTTGAAAAACAAATCAAGGGGGAAAGAGGACTAGAAGGGCTCCAAATAAGAAAAGAAAAAAGATCTTGAGTCTTTTTCTTTGGGATATGTTCATTTTTTTGGTTTAATGAACTTAGTTACTAACTAATGATGAATTTTTAGTCAAAGCCAGCAGAATCTGAATCTGAATTTCATAGTTCATAGGAAGAGACTGAAAGTGAATCTGGATCACTTAATTTGGAATTGGAATCCTCTTCAGATGAAAAGAACATGCAGAAAAGATCAACCAGAAGCTCAGATTTGGTGAGTATTCATTTAATTGATCTGATTAAATAAATGAATACTAAGTTATTTTTCATGATAGGAACCAAATGCAAAATAACTCAATCAAATACCCAAGAAATTCCATAAGTTCTTGGGTGAGGTTTGCAATACAATTGGAGATGGGAATTGCGGATTTAGATTCATTGCTAAATCTCTTGGTTGTGAAGAACATGGTTGGTTTAAAGTTAGGAATGAAATGATTGAAACATTAGAGAAACATAAAGCATGCTACATTAAGATGCTTGGTGGTGCAAAGGAGGTTGAAAAGATTAAAAAAAGATTTTATTTTGAAGACATCAATTAAAAGATTCCCCCTCAAAATGGCTGGCTAAATTAGATATGGGCCAAATCATACCAGAAACATATTACAGACCTATATGTTTCATTTCATTGGATTCATGTGATACTTATACTCCAATTAAAAATGGTGTTACTGCTCAATCAGATCCAATGTTCATTTCCTTTGTAAACAATAACCACTGGGTTCTATTAGTACTTGAGGGAGAAATGATTCCAATCCCGCCCATTGGGGCAAAACTGCATTTGTTGATTTCTAAAAGAGCCTCTGGTTGGGTTGATCATCTCAAAGATCAACTGAAAATGTATTCTAGATTGTAATAGACTTTGACTTCATTTCATCATTGGGTTTCTTATAGATTTTAATTCTAATGCAGCTAAAAAAATCTATTAGTATAAAGGGTTATCACCTTTTGAACATCATTATGTTGAGTTTTTTCAGTTGACATCATTATATTGAGTGTTTTGAATGAGAGTTTAATGTTTAGTCAGTTCAACTTGTGTTGGGATGATTCCATCACAAGCTTAACTGATGTTAAGCTTGGTATGGGATCAGCTTAACACAAGTTGAACTTGTTTTTTTTTGTGTTTTTAATTTAGGGCTGATCAAAAGACTTGTATTTTTCGGCACTTTTACTTTAGGGCTGGTCAAATGACTTCTTGTATTTTTGGCCTGGTCAAAAGACTGGTATTTGTTTTGGAACTCTTACTTTAGGGCTGGTCAAAAGACTTCTTTAATTTTTGGTCCCTTTTACTGTAGGGCTATTCAAGTCAAACTTAATTTAGGGATTTTCAAGTTACTTGTATTTTTTTTGTGTTTTTACTTTAGGGCTTTTCATGTTACTTGTCTTTTTTTTGGTGTTTTTAATTTATGGCTTGTCAAGTTACTTGTCTTTTTTTTTGGTGTTTTTAGTTTAGTGATAGTCCAGTTAATTTTGTTTTTTTTTTGTCTTTTTACTTTGGGTGATGTTAAATTCATGGCTCCAGCCGTGTGGGAGCGGTGTACACGGCCCTAGTCGTGTGAAAGCCGTGTACACATCCCCACAGGTCCTCTGGGAGTTGTGTAGGGCCCTCAACGCGTGGGGGCCCGTGCACTACTCCATATAATTTATTATTTATTATTTATTAGTATTTATTAGTTATTATTTATTATTAATTATTTATTATATATAATTTATTATTTATTATTTATTATTTATTATTTATTATTTATTATTTATTATATATAATTTATTATATATACTTTATAATTTATATTTTATATTTTATGATTTGTAATTTATAATTTATTATTCATTATTTATGATTTATTGGAGGCTACACAACTTGATTTTAGTTGTTTAGCGTGCTGTAAAACTCAAATGGGATGTGTGGAATGCCACACGTCCCATTTGAGCTGTGTAGCATGCCACACGGCCCATTTGAGCGGTGTAGCAAGCCACACAGCCCATTTGAGCCTTTTAGCATGCCACATGGCTCATTTGAGTTGTTTATGGTGCCACATGGCCCATTGAGCCATGTACCCAGCTCAAAGAGCCGTGTACAGATCCTTGTACACAGCTCTGTAGCCGTTAATTTAAAATTACCCTTTTACTTTAGGGCTAGTCCATTGGATAGTCCCAGTTTTTTTATTTTTTTTTTGTTTTTTTTATAGTGAGTTAAATTCACGGCTCCAGCTGTGTGGGAGGCGTGTACACGGCTCCAGGCGAGTGGGAGCCGCGTACATGGCCCCACAAAGCCTGTGGGAGTCGTGTAGGGGCCCGTACACTACTTCATATAATTTTTAATTTATTATTTATTATTATTTATTATTTATTGTTTATTGTTTATTGTTTATTATTTATTATTTATTATTTCTCATTTATTATTTATTATTTATTATATATTATTTATTATATAAAATTTATTATATATTATATATAATTTATTATATATTATATATAATTTATTATATATAATTTATTATATATTATATATAATTTATTATATATTATATATAATTTATTATATATAATTTATAATTTATAATTTATAATTGATTATTTATTATTCATTATTTATGATTTAGTGGAGGCTGCACAACTTTATTTTAGTTGTTTAGCATTCCGTACAACTCAAATGGGATGTGTAGCATTCCACACAGCCTATTTGAGCCTTGTAGCATGCCACAGGCTCATTTTTGTTTTTTAGGGTTCCACACGGCCCATTGAGCTGTGTACACGGCTCTGTAGCCATGAATTCAACATTACCCTTTTTTTTAACCAAAAAATCATTTTTTGAATTCTTTGATTTTTTGGTTGTTTATTTTTTTTGGAAGGTTGAATAGATTCATGGGTTATGTTAGTGCCCTTTCATTCCACTTTTTTTGTTTTTTTTTTTTTGGCTCACCGCGGTCTGGTGGCATGTGGAATCCAACAAGCCGGAAGACTAGGCTGGGTTAGACGCACAACTCTTTGAGCCGTGGGGGTTGTACATGGCTTGGATTGGACCGTGTGGCGTGCCACACAGCCCCTTTTGAACCGTGTTCACGGCTCAATGAGCCGTGAATTTAACATTTCCCAAAAGCAAAAGCAAAAGCATTAAAAAAATCAAGAACAATAAATCAATATAAAAAGAAAAAGAAATCGACAAAAGTGATAAATCAAAATTTTAAAAATTAAAGTGCAAAATCAAAATGAAAATGAAAAAAGAAACAAAAAATTCAATTTTCATGTATTGATGAAAATCTCAATTTGAAAAAACAATCCAAAAAAAATCCAAAAAAGAAAGAAAGAAATAAAGAAAGTAACTTTGATTTGAGGTATATGTATTCTGGATAACATTCTTTTTTTTTGAAATTTGGGTTATGGATCTGAGGGCATCCAGCCCATTTCTTTTGCAACCTTTTTGATATAATGTTCTCAATTTTTCTTTTTTCACAAGTCAGATTAGTACGGCCACTGGGATGAAATTGCTTCTTGAAGGAGAAATAAAAAGCAAAAAAGTTATTTTAAAAATAAGAATTAAATTTACTTTTTTCAATAAAATTGATAACATTTTGTTATGAGGCTTGATAAAAATCCAATAAAATTTTCATGCAACACAAGTCTGAACCAAATTTCTCAACAGTTGTAAAAGAAATATGACATTAAGAATCAATTGATAAATTCATTATTCTTCCTTTTATATAAAAAATTTTAATTCAATTCATTTATTAAATAGATATGGTGCAGAAATTTTATGAGACTATCCATGAACAAATTTGATTTTTTACTCCAAAAACTCAACAAAGTCCAAACAGGTTTCAATCACCATCCCAGGTTCTACACCCGCTGGCAGGTGCAGCCATTGTTTTTAATTTTGGGTTGTGGGAAAGGGTTTACAAAAACCCAATGAATTATTTATTTTATTTTTTAGGGGCTTTAACCCCCTCAAAAATAAATTCAAAAATTAGTGAAAAAAGTGAACAAATATTGGGCATTGATTTTTCAAAAATGTGTGGGATGTGTTGAAATAAAATCCAATGAAACTTTAGTGGGTTGAATTTTTTTAAAGATTGGGGGTGGGGTGTTCAAACTTTAGCAAGGGTTGTTAAAAACTTGATTTTTGGAAGAGGAACTTGTTTGAAATTTTGTTTGGGTGGTTTGCATACAGCAGTTTTGTGAATGTAAGCAAGGTTAAGGGGGAAGGCCACCGGCTCAGATTTTGGTTCTTCCCTCCCAACTTGTTGATTCTTACTTACTATAGAGGATTGCATACCACTTCTCTATCAAGAAATTTAATGTCCAAATATTCTTGAAAAACATGGTTTTTAGTGGATATTAACTGATTTGTGAGGAGAAAAATCAGCGTAGCAACTGAAGTGTCCATTCAAAAAAAATAAGATATCCTTAAAATATTTTCAAAATTCATTTTTCCTAAGACTTCAAACCAATTGAAAAGATTCCAATAATGATTTAAACCTAATTTTACATTTTTTTCAAGTGGAAATTTTTTTATTATTTTCTGGTTAATTTTTTGTGTTATGATAATTCATGCTTTTATTCATCCAAAAAATAATACAAGAAAAAAATATATATTCAAGATCTTTAAGTACCTTTTGTTAAATTTTAGGTTGAAAGATGCATTGGGGAGGTGGTTGAAAGTGATGGAGAGGTCTTATGTTTCCAAGAGGAGTCAATCAGAGAGTTAAATGGGCACTCAGGTTCAAGTTGAGACAGAAAAAATTGTAAATTTCACGTAATTAGGCATGAATTTAAATACAAAAAGTAAAGGATGGCTGGAAAGTGTTTGAGAGGAAAAGATTACATTGGATAGAAAATATTCAATACCAATCCATTAGATTGTGCACTACCTGGAGGACCACTTCAGGCTGGATTAAGACAGGGAAGAGCATCAAGCATTCAAGATAAAGAACCCACAAAAATGGTGACTACCTAGCACAATATAAAGAGCTCACTAGACAAGAATAATCATGAGCAAGAATGAGAATGAGCCACTTGGATTCAAGATAAGGGTATCACTAGATTTATAAATAACTAGTATAAAGTAAAGAACACACTAGACTTGAACACTCAAGAGAATAGGTTATTTGATGAAAAGGTAGCTGAAAACAAGTAAGATTGATCTATAGTGTTGAACTGATTGCGCTGCTGCCAGCACTCTCTTCTGTCACAGGCTATCCCAATAAAATGATTTTACCTAGAGCCAGGAAGTCTGGCACCATCACCTCTTCTTCCTGACTGAGTTCCAGACCATCCCATGAAATGGGGGTGGAATCATCAAATCAACCATCTTCCATCCCAACCTCAATCATCTGAATTTTAGCATTCTCTTCTTCCTTCTGTCTTGGTTTCCTCTTCTTCCTCTTGATTCTCTTCTTCCAAATCTACATTGATCTCTTGTGTCTCTTTTTGGTTGTGTCTACTTGTCATCATCTGCCTTCATTTTTGCCTGGTGAGATTCAGCTTCCTCTTTGTTTTGTCAATCAACCCTCAAATACTCACTGTCATTGTCCAACAGCCTCCAGAACTCAACCTCAAAAATATAATCCAATCTGCCTCATCAAAAACAATACGTCCAGGCGCAATGGATTCTTTTTGCAAGACCATTCTAAAGAAAGCTCATGAAACAATCCCACTCCTTGGAGAAGACAATTACAGCATCTGGAAAGATAAAATGGATTCCATACTGGACCCACGGGGTTGCACCACTACCATCAACAAAGATACCTCTGTTCTGGATCCCACCATTAAAAAAAAACTCAAACTTATTCTCATTTTGAAACTTGACTCTGGATTGCACAAAAATATTTTCACCTTTGAAAACAAAAACTCAGCTAAGCTTCTATGGAAGTCAATCAAGGAGAATTTTTCATCTTCCCAGGCATCAAATTGAGCCAGGGCCTTCAATAGATTTCTCTATCTTCTGTTAAATGTCAACAATATAAACAATCTCATAACCAAAGTCAAGGTCTTTCTCAAGAATATTTTGGAAGTGGGAATTCAACTTCCAGACAACATTGTTTCCTATCTGTTGTTGTTCAAGTTTCCCGCTCCAATGGACAAATTCAAAATACAGATCATGCACTCAGACAAGGAACTCTGTGTTTCCTTCCTACACAATCATCTCACCCAACTCAACAATCAATCAATGGCTCAGTCTTTTATTGGAAACTCAAAGTTCAAATCAAAGTTTTCTATCTTTGGAGCCAAAACCAATCTTCCAAGGTTTTCCAAGGCGCCATCCAACAATCCCAAGAGGTGTGTTGAGGGGTTTCCCCATGCAGGGAAATACAAAAAACCATTCAGCCATGGACTGCTGGCATCTCCACCCAGAAGTTTCTCCTGAGTGTTGGAGGGAGAATCAATCCAAATGGAAGGCACAGAATTTTGGTTGAAAGAAGCAAAAGGACTTTCACTCAGCTCACTATCTTGCACTTGTCAACCTTTGGATTGAACACATTGACCCAAAGTTTCCTTCTTGACAGTGGTGTGGATACTCCAAGGGATAATGGGATTATTTAGCAAATATCTTTCTGGCATTCAGTTGAAGGGGAATTTATTATTACTACTACTGAGGAAATATTGGTAAACCAAGGTTGTTTTGAATTGCCTGCCCTTCAGAACTATAGTAAGTCTGCACAATAATTTTTTTAATTAGTGGCTGGTTTCTTTGAGAATTAAAATAGGCCTCTAATCAGACCTAGATTGATTATTAATAAAGATTCTTTTAGGATTTATAAGGCTATTCCCAGATGGTTTGGATTATTGGTAAAGATTGGCCAAATTAATCAATCAAGAAATTTTGACTTTTTTTGGCTATTTTTTTCCAATTCCAATTTAAGGGTGTAAGGGTTGACTAAAAGGCATTTAAACAGTAAGAGGACCCAAAGATGGGCTTGCCTACAGGGGGCTGAGCGAAAAAAAAGCTTGGTTGGTGGTTCTGTTGCTCTCTCTCTTTTATATAAGTTTACTAATTGAAAATAAGGGTTTTTCCTTTTAATAGTAGTTGCTGAATAACAGGCCTTTTCTCAAGAACCCTACTTCAAGAGCACCTGGATTTGGGTCAAATGGTCAATGAAAATTTTGTGTATGATCCTCTATTTCCTTTCCACTTTATTCTGGTTCACTTATAACTGGGTGCTAGGCAAGTAAATGATTGGGCGGAGGCCATAATTCACAGTCATACACACTGGGCAGATGCCATTCTGGGGGGCTGATGCCACGCTAGAAAACTTGGATAGGGAAAAAGAGGACCCTTAAATAGACAAATTCTTCCTCAGGGGATGCTCAGGGCTTCCCTGAGTGTGTTTCTGAGCCTCTCTCTGCACTTTTTAAGCACAGGAGGGTACAGTTACATGAGACAATAATTCTGGTGAGAAAACGTGTAAATCAGGCTGTGATAACTGTATTTTTTAGTATAATTTTTCATATTCAGGCTAAGATAAGAGATATATGAAAGGATGAATGAGATTTCAACGCTTCTGAGTGCTTATCTTCTATAGGATGTTTCAGTAGCCCCCTGCAGCTTAATTGAATTCTGTGGGGTGGTAAATGCATGAAATGTGCTTGGCAGCTGCAAGCCTTCCTTGGTAAATTAAATGGTGAAACTTGCATAGGTTTAGTGGTGGAAATTCTTTTTCTGGTTGATTCTGAGGAAGCCTCTGAGCCATTATAATTTATATAGTTTTGCAGGAACTACCTGCATGCTGTTTCAATAGAATTAGCTGTAGAGATATGAGGTATGCTGTGCTACCACATGCTCCCTTGGGTGACTTGAGAGTGTGGCTTGCAGGTGTTGTGTCGTTTTTATGGTGAAAAAATGAGTGGGTGCTTTAGAGGAAGGTTCTGGGACCTTATCTTGTGGTTGAAGTTCTAGAAAGGTCATGTTTGCTGAGTTTTTTTTGCTGGTTGGAAAGAAATGAGGCATACTTGGCCGCATAAGCCCCTACTTCTATTGGCGCCTATCTGTGTGTTGTATGGTTGAATTGGTGGCAAACTGATTATGAGAGTGCTTCAGAGGAAGGTTGAGAGGCCTTGGATTTTAATGAATGATCCAGTAAAACTTGGTTGTGTAGGAATGGTTGTAGTGTAACATTGGTAATGATATGGTTTAAGTCCTGCTGTTATGGGGTATGTTGTTTTGTTCTGGTTACTTTAAGCATAATATGTTGCCATTAGCCATCAAATTAAGCTTTCATTTATTACTACCTGCACATGATCCAGTCTGTGCCAGGTGTTGGGTTGTTTGTGACAGGTGTTTTGTTATTGTTGAAAGGGGTTTATCTGGTGATGGATTTGGGCTTTGAGGTTGATTTGATCCTAGATTATAGACTATGAGTAATTTAGAATTCATTTATGGGTTTAATTTGATGAAAAGAATAATTTTTAATAATAATAATGAGTCTGATGGCTATAGGACAGGTTTGGTTTACCACAGCAGGGCTTCAGTGCATATGATCAATGAAAAAAGATTCTTCTCCCAATTGTAACCATAAGACCAAGACCTAATCAAAACCGGCAAAGAGGTGGAAAACTTTCCTATTAAAGGAAAAGGACTTCCAATCTTTGTTGGAAGGACCTCACCATCAGTCTCTCCAATGCTTACTATGTGCCCAATTTCATGGTCAACCTCATCAGCTCATGAGCTCTCAATGCCAAGTGTTGCTTTTTGTACACCAATAAGGAATACTTCACCATATCTCACCTTGGAAAATTGATCATCCAAGGATCAATCAAGGGCAACTTGTGTACACTTCCTAACCCATTGCCTGGGTCAACTCCAAAGAAAGAAAAGCTGGTATGAACCCTTAACAAAACACACATGCTTGAACTGGTGGAAATACACAGGAAATTTGGACACAACTTACTCTTGCAACTCAAATCTCTCACTTAGCACAATCCAAGCCAAGTCAAGTCAAAATTCCAATGTTACAATTGTGTGAAAAGCAAAATCAAAGATTCTTTGTTAAAAAAATCCTCTACTTGCTCCTTGAAGGGGTTTGATCTTATGGGGCCCAATTGATTGCAGTCAAAATCTGGCCACTGGTTCATACTCATGCTTGGCAACAATGCCAATTTATACCTTTCTGCATTCCCCATGAACTCAAAGGAAGATACTGGTGAGATTATGATCAATCTTCTCAAAAGGGAACATGGGCATTGGGGATTCTTCTTTTCCAAAATCTGCTCAGATGGTGGGACAGAGTTTCTCAAAAACAAACTAGCCTTTTTCCTTGAGCAACACAGCATTCAACACATTTTCTTGGAACCCTATCATCCTGAAAACAATGGGATGGCTGAGCATGCTAATTGAACAATCATTGAATCAAAAAGAGCCACCCTGAAAGATAGTCAACTACCAGTCTTTTCATGTAACAAGGTTTTCAATGGGTTCTGTCTCATTCTGAATCACATTCCTGAAAATGGTGATTCCAAGTGTCCCTGGTCCAAGGCTCACAGTTTCCAACTTCCTTTTTCATACTTGATACCCATTGGTAGTCTGTGCAAATACTAGCTCAACAGGAGAGAACAAGGCCTGAAATTTGACTCAAAGGGAAAAGAGGGTTCACTTGTAGGCTTCAATCCTCTTCTCCATTCTTATTAAATTTTAACAAGATCTGGTTCCATCATTTCATCAAGACATTTTTTATTCCTCCAGATGCCACCTCCAAAAAAGCCAGTCCTGACAATTGGTGACCTGAAAACTGGTGATTATGATGATCCAATGACTCAAACCTCTGTGGATCAGTCTCCCATTGATAACATCATTCAATGGAAGGCAAGAGCTCCAGCTGGTGCTCCCTGGAGAGATTATTGCAACCTCTCTTCCATCTCAGGCTCCTTGGACAACCCCAACAGTGTCAACAGCAACAAAGACAGTTCTGTCAACTTTTGTGCTGAGAAACCTTCAAACACAGAGCAGCCAATAACTTCTCTGCTTTCAGCCTCCTGGATGCCAAGAACCTTGCTATCCTTTAGCTACCAGAGATGATAGTATAAATAATAAATATATTATTTAATAAATGCAGAAAAAATCCGTAAAATACTTGGATAAAGCTTATTGCAAGGTTAATTGGTTTGGTTATGGTTTATTGTTTTAAATCAATATGAATAAATTGATTATGAAATATTTTTATAGAGGGGCCACAATTATATTTGGGATCTTTAACACCTCTCTTCAGGGATTTCAGTATGAAAACACGTAGTCCTGGTTACTTGAGTCACTTTAGTTTAAAGGATATTTTGCCCAAAGATAATATGTATATACAATACACGGTGGAGTGGCAGGGCCTTGTAACCAAGCTGCCACAAAAGAGAAAGGATAATAAAACTCACTGGTATATTATTAAATCCTTTGGGTATCTTGTTGGGACGTGCACTGATGGGCTAAACCTGTATACTGGGGTTATAAGGTTGTTCAGCAGTTTAAATTGATAAAAAGAGGTTGAGGACGGATATTATTGATCAGACTAAGCCATAAATCACTTACTTATCTCTTATGAGTATTTTATTACCTTGGAATGGTGTCTGGATATAAATATAACTGGGTCTCTGCCCATCAATATCCTCAAAAGAGCTCTTTATTTATTGCTTTTGGAGTCCCAATATTGTCCTTCTGAGGGGTACAGGCATTCAAAGGGACAGACACTGAGGCTGGTAGGGTAACCAGTGGTAGCCGGTCACGTTTTCTTGGTGCTCTAGCACGGGTAGCATCTAATTCCTCAGGGTATGGGAATTATTCTACTTTATAATTGATATTTGGATGTGTGAATAACACTTATCTGTCCTGTTTATGTCATTATGTAATTAATTATCCTTAGTAAATGTTCTCAGTAAGTTAATAATTATTTTAATAGACATTCCTACAGAAATTCTGATGTCAGGTGAGTTCTCATTATGTATTAAATAATTGGAGTAAAGTCATGATATTTATTTAACTCCTTATTTTTGAATTTCAATTGATTTACTAAAATAATTACTTAAAAATATAAGTCATGGGAATTCATGTAATATTTTTACATCATTAGTTTTCTTAGTATGTCACAAAAATAGTGATGTCTAGAAATTTCCATAATAGTATATTAAAGTATTTCAATATATTTTTAGAAGTTTTCATTGTCTTATTTTCGACATTCTTGGTACTTTGAATTCTATTCAATAAAAAATACCTATAAGGATTATTTAAGTATTTTTATATAATATTATGTACTTTTAGACTATCTTCTATCTACAGGAACATTTATTATATATGTAGAATGTTCCCATGTGGGTTGTAGCATGTTTACGCGGTACCTAAGTTTCTGAGGCCGCCTGTCACTTTTTCAACCCGTAGTCCCGCAGCTGCGTACTTGTCAGAGGCCCGGGGCTGCGTACACAACCTTGACAGAGTGACAGGGCTGCTGCTTAGCCGCGCAAGGGTGTATTGGTTGCCGTGGCCGCGTTGTGGTAGACCAAACCTGATCTATAGCCATCAGACTCAATTTTCTAGTATAAATATAATCCCAATCATAAATTTAACCTCAGAAATGGATTCTACACCAAAAATAACCCATAGTCACCCAGCCAAACTACCCCTCTATCTCTCATGGTTTAGAAGATACAGCCAAAATAAATTGTGGACAGCTCATATCACACCCAGGTATCACAAACTAGTGAAAGGCCATATGGTTATAGTTTAAATCCCTAAACACATAACAGTAACATCTCACCATTACACCTCAACCAAACATACAACCAATCACCTCATCTGTATACTCAGAACCATAAGCAAGACCATGTGTAAACCAAACAACCAGCAGTACAACGCACCACAGGACTACCCAGCAATATATGCAGGCAGTCTGGACCATGTTTAAACCAAACAACCAGCAGTACAAGGCATCACAGAACTACCCAGCAATATAAATGCAGGCAGCCTGGACCATGTGTAACCAAAAAACCCACCAGTACCAACAACCCTCAGCACCACACAGCAATTTATGTAGCCAGAAGCATGTGATACCAAACAACCACCAGTACAGGCACCACAGGACTACCCAGCAATGTATGCAGGCAGTCTGGGGCCATGTGTAACCAAACAACAACCATTACAAATACCACAGGAATACCCAGCAATGTATGCAGGCAGTCTGGGCCATGGGTAACCAAACAACCACCAGTGAAAATACCACAGGACTACCCAGCAATATATGCAGGCAGCTAGGACCATGTAGATCCAAACAACCCACCAGTACCAGTTCACCACAGCACAAATTCAACCCAGCACTACACAGCAATTAATGTAGGCAAGTGCCTGCATGTAACCCCAGTACAACCTCTTTCCAACCAGCAGAAATGCCTCATGTAACTGTATTAGGTTTTCCCAACCAGCAGAAATGCCTCATGTAACTGTATTAGATTTTCCCAACCAGCTAAAATGTCTCATGTACCTGTATCCCACTGTAACAGGGGAAGCCCCAGGGCACCCTCAGGGGCAGCCCTGAGCATCCCCTGAGGACCATATTTTCTATTTAAGGAGGGCCTCTCTGCCCTATCCAGGTTGTATCCCCCACTACCATCACCATCATCATCCACCATCCAGGAGCTCCACCCACTCATCAACTACTCTTCATCCAATTACCACCCAATCATCTGTGGTCCTACCCAGATATAAAAAAAGGAGATTGTCAGTGTAACAATAAAGAAAAAGGGAAATCAAAGACCAATTTTATAACCTCATCAACCATTGAAACCACCCCATTAGGTGCTTTGAATAAGGGTCCTTCTGTGACCTGAGCTATTCAGCACCAAATTAAAGGAAACCACCCATCACTCAATAATTACCCTTACAAAGAAAGAGAGCACAACCAAAAGGGATTACCAACCTTTTTTTCCTCTACCCAGCCCCCTGTGGGTAAACCCATCCTTGGTTCCTCTCCTGAACCACCCCTTTGATAAAACCCTTGAACCCTTTAATATTGGGATATTGGTTAAGATCACACATATCTGATCAACCACTAACCAATAAGCCAATACATCTGGTCCATTCTTCAACAACCCTACCAATAATAATTAATAACCAATCAAGGTCTGATCTGAGACCTATACTAAGTCTCAAAGAAACCAGCCATTAATTTAAATAAATTATTGTGCAGACTTACTATAGTACTAGAAGGGCAGGCAATTCAAAACCACTCTTAGTGTTACTAATACTCTGAAGTAGTAGAAGTAATACTAAATTCCCCTTCAAGGACTGCCAGCAAGCTATTTGCTAAATCATTTACATAATCCCTCAGGAGTCTCTACAGCGTGCGGGAATTGTGACAGAACACATTTCCGTATGTAACTCCTAAAATATACACAAAACCTCAATTCTAACTGAATTTTAGGTGTGAAACCTATACGTGAGAATACGTGTGAAATATTCAATTGGCCAAAAAGTTCAATAGTGGTTCTGTGGTATTTTGGTTTTTCTTTCCTCAATTATTTAAAAATATAAGGAGTTGGATTTCAAGGGTGGGGTCAGTGAGTGACCCTACCTAATTTTGGGTGGAGAATCAATTTTTTTGATAATATTTTTTGGTTTTCCTACTCATTCTTAGTTTAAGTTTATTATTATTATTTTTATTTTATTTCTTTTACTGTTGCAGCTTGCTCTGCAATATTAGCAAGCTGACATCCACTCTCCCAATCCAAAGCTCCTCCACAGTCACCTCACACTTGTATTCTCAGAGGCAGATCCTGTCTCAAACCCCCTCAGCAATAGGGCTTTTTTCACTACTACAAATTCAAGTCATACAAGGATGCACTCAGGTGTGAGGAATGTCTAAAGTGGGTTGAAGCCATAGAAATCAAGGCTTGGATCCATATAATATCTTAATTTTTGGGAAGATTAAAAGGGACCTGAGCCAAGAAACAACCTGAAGACCACATTGATATACAAAATCAAGGAGGACTTTCAGGGTAATCTGATCAGATGCAAGGTTCTATTGTGCTTTCAGGGGTTCAATCAAATCAAAGGACTCAACTACACCAAAACATTTGCACCCACTGGCAGACCCTCAACCTTAAGACTGCACCTCCTCTACGCACTCAAGTCAAAGCAGGTGAAACATCAGTTTGATGTAAAAAGTTCCTTTCTACACTTTCCCATCAATGAGGAGGTTATCATCAACACTACAAAAGGTTGGAACATAAATTCATTGTTCCTCAAAATTTGGAAGTCACTCTATGGCCTCAAAAAAGCCTCAAAGAACTGGTAAAAAAACCTCACATCCTGGTTCAAGGGGATTTGATTCAAGGAATCATCCTGCAACCCTTGTCTTTACCTCTCTTACCATGGGAAGTCAAGGCTCTTTTTCTGTGTGGATGATTCCATTGTAGTCAGAGGTGGGAACATTTTGAAGCAAAGTTTCTGGCAAAGTTTGCATTCTCAACTTCCAAGGAACCGGACACAATCCTTGGAATGAAGATAAAGATTCAAAAAGATCAAATTCTCCTGAGTCAGCCCAAGCACATAGCACACAGCTTGGGGGAACATGGGCTGGTAGATGCAAAACCATGTCACTCACCCCTCACTCAAAATCTCCAGCTCAAACCCGCCACAGAAAATGAGTTCAAGGAGTTCAGCATCAAGAAAATCAACTACCGCTCAGCAATTGGCATGCTCAATCACATTGCATGTTACAGTAGACATGAAATCAGTTTATTGGTTTCCATTCTTGCAAGGCTCTGCGCTAAACCCAGTCCTACTCACGGGAGGGAAGTCAAGAATACATGGAAATACCTCATAGGATCAGCAGACTTGAAACTCCAACTTCATGTCAGGGACACTAGCACCCTTGTATGCTCATTCTGAGATGAATCCTGGGTGGATTATCCAGACACAAGAAGATCACAAGCAGGGCACCTGTGCACTATGCTAGGGTGTGCATTGTTGTGGAACAGCTGAAAACAGAAGAATTCCACCTACTCCTCAACCAATGCAAAGCTCAATGCCTTGTTTGATGGCTTCCACAATGATACTTGAATCAGGGCTCTTTGTTCCAAAATCTTTTCTTTCAAACCTACCCCGATTTTCATGAAAGTTGATAACAGTGGAATCAATGACAAGCTGTGCAAATTTGGATCAAATTCCAAAACATGACATCTAGATCTCAATACTGAAGGAATGTGGAAAGAACTGATGGCAGGAAACATAGCCATCAAGCTGATCAGACCAGGTGAGATGCATGCTGTTACTCTCACCAAGAGCTGTGGTCTCCCTAGTATTAATCTACTTTGATCACTCTTCTCAAAATACAAAGCCTAACAAGCTCATAGAGCCTCACCTCACCAGGCATGGGGTGCATTGAACTGATTGTGCTGCTGCAAGCCCTCTCTTCCGTCACACACTAGCCCAACTCAATCATGTCACCTAGATCAGGGATTTCCTGCACCATCACCTCTGCTTCCTGACTGAGGTCCAGACCATACCATGAAATGGGGGTGGACTCATCAAATAAACCATCTTCTGTCTCAACCTCAATCATCCATATTTCAGTGTTCTCTTCTTCTTTCTCAGTTTCCTCTTATTCCAAATCTAAATCTGTCTCTTGTGTCTCTTTTTTGTTCTTGTCTACTTGTTGTCATCTGCCTTCACTAGTGCCTTGGAAGATTCAGCTTCCTTTTTTTTTCTCCTCCATAAACCCTCAAATACTCACCATCATTTTACAACAGCCTCCAGAACTCAACCTCAACAGTTTCAATCCAATCCGCCTCATAAAAAACCTCACAAAATCCTCTGAACAACATCTCACAACCTCCATCTCTCACACCTAAATCTTGGAATGCTGTTGGTTACCAGTTTTCTTTCTCATAATATCTTGATTCTCAGTTGTGTCTCACACTTCTCATTTTCCTTTTAATGGCCTCAGTCCTCAGTCCTTTGTATAATATTTTCAACAACTTCATCATATAGCTTCAGGCAAAACTCACCATGAGAAGAAAGGCTGCACCTTCCAGCAGGAGTAGCACCTGGAACTTGTTTTAGTTTGGTTTTGAATTTGAGAAAAATCTGTTTCTAAATTAAGTAGGAACCTGAGAAAAATTTTTTTTACCAGTTCTCAATTATTCAAATTAATTCTAATGAATTCATTGAATACAGGAGATATGGAATTATGGGGAAGTTCAATTCTATGTAATGAAAAAATTTGAGTATACCACCAAGAAAAGTGGTTTTATTTTGATTATGTGATAGATTTAATATAACTTTAGTGGTTGCCCTCAAATTTTCTTGATTATTAATACTTGAATCAATTTAATTTTTAAAAGGTAAAATAAGATTTTTTGAAAATACCATGTTTTTTTCATTTTTTTGAATACATATTTTTTTTTGAAACTTTTAATTCTTTCAAAAATTTTCAGTTGAATCATTCATTGCTTGATTGCATTGTTTTTTTATTAGTCATTTCTTTTCCAGTTAATGAGGATTTTATAAATTTTTCAATTCTTATTGTGTTAATTTAATACAAAATGGGTTCATTTTCATTTGAACTCAGTTACAATCTTTTATGACTTAATATTTTCATGATTTTTTATTTATTTTTTTGCTTTTTTATTTATTTTTTTTAGTTATTTTGATTTTTTTTAAAAATTTTTTCAAATTTTGTTGATTATTTTTTTTTAAATGTTTGTTGTTTTTGTTTTTATTTTTTTTTTTTTGATTTTCTAATTTTTCTGACTTTTTTTAATTTCTTTTATTTTTTCACTCCTCTCTCTTTTGGCACAATAGACAACTTAGCTTAAGTTTTCCATTTTTCCAACAGTTGTTTGCCCCATGCCTCCTTTAATGGCAGGGAAAGTTTTTTTGTGGACAACATAGCTTAAGTTTTCCATGGTGCCAATAGGGAGAGGAGTGTACAAAAAAAAATCAAAAAAAAAATCAAAAAAAAAAATCAAAAAAAAAAATCAAAAAAAAAATCAAAAAAAAAATCAAAAAAAAAATCAAAAAAAAAATCAAAAAAAAATCAAAAAAAAATCAAAAAAAAAATCAAAAAAAAAATCAAAAAAAAAAATCAAAAAAAAAATCAAAAAAAAAACCACAAAACAAAAAAAAAATGAACCAAAAAAAATTAAGAAAATAAAAAAAAAAAAACAGGAGAATCAATTTTTTTGCAAAAAAGAAAATATCAAAAAGGGTGATGAGAAATTCATGAACCCCAGTTGTGTGGGATTTGTGTAGGGCCCTCCACAGCCCATTCAATGTGTGGGTGCCCATACACATGTTGAATGGGTTGCTCCAAACATGCACAACCCCCCAACACAACTCCAACGTGTTGTTGCAAAAACTTGCAACCCCTGGAGGGTTTTATACCCCCGTAGATGGCAATTTTGAGTTGTGTACCCCCGTAAAAAACAATTTGGATGTGTGTAAGGGGGTATGAAACCCTCAGGGGTTGCTTCAGAATTTTGGGGACCCCCTGGACCAATTTTGGGTTCCATCAACCCAAATCTGGGCTCAACGCATACCCTGTGGGCCTGTTGGACCACACCTAGCAATTATGAAGAGAACCCCAAAGTGAAACTGCAAACACAATCATTGCCTTTGGCAAACAAAATCTGTTGAATTTTCCCTGTCCCAAAAAGTACACTCCCAACTTGCCCAATGGAAAACAGAAAAGTAAATTTTTACTGTCTGTTGGTTAACTTGATCTTTCTCAACTCAAAATTGAGCAAACTTTTCAGTTTTTAAATTGAAATTTAGATTTAATATGGAAGTACATCAAACTTTTTTGGCATTATGGGAACAGTGGAAAGCCCTACTGTTTATGACCTGGCTGTTTTGAAGGACTAAATTGATGGTTCAATTAACAAAGCTGTGGAAAAGAAGTATTTTGTCAATGAAAAATTGGAAGCCCCAATGGCATCCTCATCTAGGGTTAAAATTGAGGAAAAAAATGTTTCACAAATGGAAATGAGCTCTTCTGGTGAGTAAAAGCTTATTTTACTCTGGCCTTTGCCAGATTTTATTTGATGGAAACTGATAATTTAATTATGTAACTATTATTTAACCATTTAATTGGTGCCAATTCCACTTGAAGCACCTCCTGTGAGAGCCTTTCCCGCTAGGGAAGAGGCACAAAACTATTGGTTTAGCCTGTAATATACATGTTTCCTACTCTGGGAAATTGCTCACCAAACTGTCAAGGAAAACTCACACAAGGAACATTGGGTGCAAGGTTTTAATCTGTGCAAGTCACACAAAGGCAGACCCTTGTGGAGAATCTCCTACAGAAATGATCAAAATAACCATCAACCATCTCTGCACCCCTCAGTGCATCATCACCTCAGGAGAATCTCTGGGGTGGCCTTAGAGAATTTAAGGGAAGGAATGAATGATGGGCTCAATACACTTAAACTCAAAAGAAAATTGAGCAAGATTGATGGCAGGGAGTATTTTGATGACCAAACAATCTATCAGACCAAGAAAAAGGTAATTCTTGCGGAACTCAAGGGAAAAATTGTTATGGAGGTCCTCTTTGAACAACTTGGTGATTCAGGTTGGGTTCATCAAGCAAAATTCAGTGGAGAGGGGCACTTGGAGGCCCTATCCTTGGCGCACCCTGATGCATTGAAGATTTTCAAAAAATTCCATCATATTGCTATGTTGCATTGTACTTATAAAACAGGTATGTACAACATCCCCATATTTTATGTTGGAGGAATGACAGCCAACCAAAAAACTTTTACAGAAGCTCTTGTTTTTGTAACAAGAGAAACATTCTATTTTTACAGTTGGTCTGTAAAAGCACTAAAGGAGCTGGCTCATGATCCTGAGATACTTCCCAAAGTCTTTGTGCAGTATTAAAGAGACATTTTTAATGGATTTAACTTTCAAAAACCCTGACTTTGAAAATAAAACCATGTCTTGAGCGGAAGGGGCCCATGCTACTCTCAAACAATTGCTTGCAAATTTGTTGGGAAACATTTTGTATTTTTGGAAAAACCTAGATGGAACAGTTTCAAATCAAATCAAATTGATTCAGGCATTGCTTTACAACTCTCAAATCAAGTTAGGAATAGAACTTCCCACCAAACTGTTACTGTTGGGATACAGGTTGTCTTTAGAGGCAATTAAACTTGTTGTGGAACAATTTGATAAATTTAAGCGGGACCATGATAGGGAAGTGTGCACCAAGTCATACTCCAAGACTATGGGTTTTCCCTGTTCCCACAAGATAGGGGACCTACTA
>CM062631.1:22417049-22572264 GCA_025617555.3 Puccinia polysora
GTCCCAAAAGACCATAAAAACGTGTTTTGGTGCCCAAATTCCCAAAACCAATAACACCCACATAGGCCCACGTGGCCCACGTGATGTCCAATGGGCCGTGGAGGCCCATTTTTGCATCCCATTTGGATTACACACTCCTATGCACATTACCTGAGTGCATCCGCATTTTAACACACCCTCTTAATCCAAAAGGGATGCCATACGCATACTAGACACAAAACCTTCATGTTTATTCCTATCTAACGCCTTAGTTAAGATATCCGCAATCATTGCCCCAGTAGGCATGTACCGTAACACTATCTCTTTGCAGTTAACTGCATCCCATATATAGTTATAATGAACATCAATATGTTTTGTTCTAGAATGGAACACTTGATTTTCTTCCAACGCAATGGCACTCTGGTTATCAGAATACAACAATGCAAACCCTTGTGGTTTATGAGTATCCTCTAAGACCTTTCTCAACCATTTTGCTTCCTGTGAAGCTGACAAGTACGCTCTGTACTCTGCTTCTGTTGACAAAAGACTTATTTCTGAAACCTTTTTAGACATCCAAGACACTAGATTCTTTCCTAAGAAGAATACAAAACCACTTGTTGATTCCCTAGTGTTACCATTTGCCCAACTTGCATCTGAATAACCAACCAAGTCAAAGTTCAATGACTTTGAAAACTGCAGTCCCAGACTGCTTGTTCCTTTAAGATACCTCATAACTCTCTTAAACGCTGACCAATGCCTCATGCATGGTTTCTCTAAGTGTTGTGACAAAATCCCAATTGCATAAATAATATCTGGCCTTGTGCACTTCCCCAAATAATTCAAAGATCCAATAGCTGATCTATAATCATTCCCGGATTGAACAAACTCTAGATGCTCTTCATCTGTAGACTTTTCTAACAAAATGTTAGACTGCATTGGAGTACCAAACTCCTTTTCATCTTCTAAGCCATGCTGCTTAAGTAGAGCTGACACATAATGGTTCTGATCCAACCTGATCCCATTCTTGCTCTTACTAACTTTCATTCCCAGCACCTGCTGTGCCAGACCAAGATCTTTTATCTTGAACTCCTTTTTGAGTGTCTCCATGACTCTCTCCTTACCATTCCCAATAATGATAATGTCATTGACCCATAAAAACAAAATTGCATCCTTTCTCACAAAGATACAAGGGTCAGCCAAACTTGTTTTGAAACCAATCTCTATCAGTTTCATGCTCATAGTATTATACCATGACCTAGCTGCTTGCTTCAATCCATACAGGGATCTACACAGCTTGAGGACATACTCCCCTTTATCTGCTGAGAGGAAACTTCTCACACAGATTTTCTTCATAGTTTCTGGCTTGGTCTCGACCAGCCATTCCTTGAAACCACCAGGAATTGAAATATAAACAGTCTCTTCCTCTCCAAGTTTTGAATTCAAGTATGCAGTCACAAAATCAGCCTGTCTGATTTCTTCACCCAACTCCACTGCCAAAACAATGATGTACCTGAAGGTGGAAAGCCTTCCAGTTGGCGAGAAAGTCTCCTGGTAATCAATACCCTCTCTCTGTTTGAAGCCCTGTGCAACGCATCTAGCCTTGAACCTCTTCAAAACTCCATAGTATCAAACTTCTTTTTTAACACTAATCTAGACCCAACAATGATCTTTCCTTTTTGAACTGAATCCCTCTTAACCACTTCAAACACACTATTATTCTCTAGAGAATCAAATTCCTCAAAAATTGCTTTCTTCCAATTGGCTCTCTCATCAGAGTTCATAGCTTGGCCAAAGCTATTTGGGTTAACTCTATTACCCATTTCTGAACTCAACTGTAGAATCTCATTAAGCATACACTGTTCCTGAATTAAATCTTCCTCATATTCCACAGAAGCATAATGGGACTTCCATTCCCCATACCTATCAACAGGAATTCTCATCCTGCCACTCCTTCTAACTGGAGGTGGAGGCTGATCAGGTTCTGATTCCACAGACTCCCCTGAAGTGGATACTGAACCCTCCTGTGGCATTTCTGCCACCTCAATATCATCACTAATGATATTCTCTCCAGCCTCTGCTGGGGAAATAGGCTCCAATTCTATTTCCTGCTGTGATTCCTGAACAGCACTGGGTTCACCCCTTTTGAGTGGAAAGGTACTTTCTTCAAATTTTACATCCCTGCTACGGATAACCTTTCTTGTCACTGGACAATAAATCCTGTATGACTTACTTATTAAGTCATAGCCCACAAGTGCCCCTGTTCTGGCTCTAGGATCTAGCTTTCCAACCATCTCATTATGGTGGACACTATAATACACCAAGCAACCAATTGTTCTTAAGTGTGATGTTTTGGGGTACAACTTCCAAAACTGATAATGAGGACTCTTCCCATTAACACTTACAATGTTATGAAACAGACAGACTGTACACATCAACTCAGCCCATAAGAACTTTTGTAGACCAGATTGAGACATAATAGTTCTGACCTTGTCCAGTAAATTCCTATTCATTCTCTCAACTATTCCATTATTCTGTGGATTACTTGCAGTAGTGACTATATGAATGATAAAATAATCTTTCAATAACCTCTCAAACTCTTTACTCAAAAATTCACCACCTCCATCAATGATAACCCTCTTGATCTCCTTCATCTGACCATTCTGTTTCCAGAATTTGAAGATTACAGAAACCTCCTCTGTGGTCTGATCCTTAGATCAAATTTGTTTAACCCAAACATAATTAGTTGCAGTATCAAATAAATTGATGAAGTATCTTGCCCCTCCAATGGACTCCGGTGTGAATGGCCCTGCCAAATCAATGAAAAATTCCTCTCTAGGAACATCAGTGCAATCTCTACTATTTGAGAATACATTTCTAGTCTTAGCCCCTAAGGTACAAATCTCACAGTTGATGTCCTTTACCTTATGGCCACTTCTATTGTGAGCAACAGTGCTCAAAGCTGGGATTTTGAACAAGCTTGCCCACAAAAGCTTGTTCCAAACCTGTCCACTAAGAGCAGTTCTCCCATTCATATCAATAAAAAACTTATCTTCTTTAAAATAAAAAATCTGGAAACCTTTTTGTCACAACACTCCAACGGACACAAGGTTATAAGGCAACTCTGGTACATAGAACATTTTCTCAAAAGAAATTTTGAAACCCAAGTGGTTTGCAAGAATAAATTTTCCAATTCCTTTAATCTGAAGTGTTCTGCCTTTCTGACCAATATTTACAACTCCTTCATAATCACTAAGCTTTGAAAATAAATTTGGTTCAAAGAACATGTGATCTGTACAGCCAGAATCAATCAAAACCAGAACATCCTCTTTCAATCCTCTTTGTAATCAATCAAGTCCTTTTCTTGATCCTCATCAATTTTGGCCTTCTTGTTGGGGCCTTCTTCCCCAACAACCATTTACGTTGGACCATCAAATGCCACCATTGTAATGTTTTCAGTAGTGAGATTGACCTCCTTGTCATTGTCTTTGGACTTCTTCCTCTTCTTGGCCTCCTTGCAATCCTTAGCATAATGCCCCTTATTCTGAAAATTATAGCATAAGACCTTGGAAAAATCCTTTTTTGCCTTCTTGCAAGATTTTCCAGTCTTTCCAACAAGGGCTGTTCCAGAAACCCCCTTCATCTTGAACTGAAGATCATCCTTTTCAATCCTTGTCAGCACATCCTCCTCCCAGGAAGAGGATATCATTGAGAGATAATTCTGACTAAAGAATCAAACTCCTTTTGTAGCTTCTGAAGGATTAATAGTGACAAACACTCAGGATCCATTTTAATTCCTGATGACTTGAACTTGGCTATGCTTGACCTAGCCTCTGCAAAAAACTTTTAACAATTTGAATATTGTAACTTGAACAGTTTATTGAAAGCTATAACCTTCTGGTGAATAGAATCACCAGCATAATTGGACTTAAGCAACTTTCAAAGGATGCTGCCCCTCCTTCTCTCATCTTCCCTAAGAGTATTGGCAACCCATGTCACATGATTCTCATCAAGATGCCTAAGGATGAGATGATAAGACTTTTTCTCCACTTCTGAACTGATCAAAGTTTCATCTGCATCCATTATCTCCCCACAAAAGATGTTATCCAGCTCACTATCCATAAGGACAGCCCAAGCATTATAATTCTGACTGTTCAGAACTATCTTGGTAGAGCTAAAATCAGGGATATAGGACATCTTCTTGGAAAAATTGAGGTCCTTGAGGTTCTCCAGGGTAAGGTACAAGGTTCTAGATGGCTTGGAATTAATGATGATTTTGATACTGATAATGTGTTAGAATTATGGCCAGCAATTAGCTTCGGCAAATGAGCAGTATTTAAAGAAAAAGAAATGCTGGACACTGGGTGTCAATATTGGCTAATGGGGCTCTCACAATGGGGCAATATGTTGGATGAATTTGATTGGAATGATGAATGGATGGATGGAAAACAGCAGGGAGAAGAGCTCCTTAAGTACAAAAGATTGGCCTCTTGTGAGCCCATGATACAACAAGCCAAAAGGCAAATTTTCCGCCTTAAAAGAGCTCTACGGGCTCTACTGGCCTTTTTACTTGGTTTGGACTACATCAGCCCACATGGCATCAGTCCCTGTACCCTTACAACCAGCCTATTCCGGTTATTTCTGGTGTTTCCACCTCAATGGGGCTGAACCAGCCCCTTAACTGTTCAAACCACTTGGCTGGTTGTCTGTTACAACCAGCCATGATGACCTCATTACCTTTTTTTAAGGGCTGGTTGCCTCATGCAGCCAGCCCCTGGCCCCTCAAATGGGCCAGGTGGGACCCAGGGCACACCTGGGTCCAGTCTCAGACTCACATGGGGGGGGTGACCAGCGGACATGCTGTCCCCCCCCTCTTTATCTCAAATCCCTGGTGGGGGTGGTCAAATCCCCTCTCCAGGGGACCTGGGGGTTGATACCCTCAGGGCGTTGTCAAGAAGGTTGGCCTGGGAGGTGATCAGGTCCCCCAGGCCCATTGCTCCTCCCCCTTGGTAAAGGGGGGGGGAGAGCGCCCCTTTGCTTGGTCACTTCACACAATCAATGGTGGAGGGGTGATGAGTTCCCCCCCACCTGCCGTTTGCTACACTTGCGGCCGGCGCCGCCACCTCCTTGGGCAAGGGGGTGGTCAGGTCCCCTGTGCCCTGACTGTCCGTGCTGTCGCGGTTGGTCGCTGGCTGGTTCAACCCAGCCAGCTTGCCCCCATCCCCCTCGAAATGGCAAGCAAGGGGAGGGGGAGCAAGCCAGGGCCGCAAGCCCCGGCTCCGCGGCGCTGGTCACCGGGCACGACCAGCTGGGCCTGCCTGGTGGGATGCTGCGCCGGATCCCTTGGTCACGCGACAGCCCCGCGCGGGCCGTACCAAGGAACACAGGCGGCCCCTAGCGGGCCGCGACAGGGGCGGCGGCCCCAATGGGCCGCCCCAAGCCCAAATTGTGAGAATTTCATACTTTGGCGGGCCAGCCCGTCTGGCCAAGTATGTCCATAATAAAGCTTGGGCCCTTTTTATGCCCAAATAAGCCCATCTGGCTTTGGTGGGCCATTCACCCTGGCAGGCCCGTGAGGGCCCGTGTCCCAAAAGACCATAAAAACGTGTTTTGGTGCCCAAATTCCCAAAACCAATAACACCCACATAGGCCCACGTGGCCCACGTGATGTCCAATGGGCCGTGGAGGCCCATTTTTTCATCCCATTTGAATTACACACTCCTATGCACATTACCTGAGTGCATCCGCATTTTAACAAAAAAATGAAAAATAAAAGTAAAAGTAAAAATTCAACCTTTCAAAAATTTATAAGAAGCTTCATTCAAAAAAAACATTTTTTTAAAAAAAAGGTTCAAGAATACATTTTAAGAAAGGTAGAAGTATTTTGGATGCCACTTTTTTAATGGTTCTGAGGGCATCCACCCCTTGTTTTCAGAAATTTTTTGGCAATGATCTTATGGAAAAAAATTCTGCAAATCAGATTGACACTGGCCACTGACATGACTTCTTCATTGAGGACAAAAAAAAATTCCATAAATAACAATTGAAATTTCCTTTTCTTCAATAGAATTGATAAAATTTCATCCTTTAGCTTGAAACCAATCAAAAAAAAATCCCATGTAACATAGCTGTGAACCAAATTTCTTAACAGTGTGTAAATAAATATGGCATTAAAATTAATTACCTAAATTCCTAATTCTTCCTTTTATCTCAAAATTTACAATTCAATTCATGCATTACATAATTATGTTGCATGAATCTCCTGGGAACATCCAGAGATCAATTTAATGTTTAACTCCAGGACAAAAACAAAGTCAAAATGGGTTCCACTCACCATCCAAGTTGCCACACATGCTGGCAGGTCAAGCCTTTTTTTTCATGGTGACTTTTATCAGGCCACAATTCCAACACCTTCAAATGATTTTGGCTCCTGAAATGTATCATTTTGATTTTTCTGAAAAGATATTTTGAATAAAAAAAAAATTGATATTGCAACCAAATTTTTCTCCTGAGAAAGGTTTCATTTATCCCAATGAATTGATCTTTGAAAATATTTATATTTTCACTAACAAGTTTGAATAATAATAATCAATTGAAAAATTGTTCTAAAAACCAATCAATTTCATACAAAATTAAAAAATAAATCACCCATTAAAACTTTCCTGGTGCAAAATAACCTATAGAAAACTCTCAATATACAATTGAGGGTTCATTAAAAGGCTGGGAATTTTTCCAAGGCTTCAGAGGTGGAAAACCATTCCAAAAAGATTTAGCAATGAAATTATCAAAAAATTTTCCTCCTATTTTGTTTTTATTAATTAAATTCAATGTTGAGGTTTAATTGAGGCACCCAAAACTTCCCCCAGAATACTTAAAATTCTGTCCAAACTATTGGCTTCCATTGTATGATTTTTTATTTCAAAAAACCTTTGACATAAACTTCCTAAAATTTGCCTCAAAAATTAATGCATGATATGTTTCTTTTTTCCTAATTTCTGCACAAAGGCTTGAGGGGTTTGTAACCCTCAAAAAATTCTGAATTGGAAATTTATGTAGTTTCAAAAATCCTCCCTTCTTGAGTTAAAATTTAAAAATATAATTTCTGCAAAACCCAAAAATTGCATCCATATAAGCAGAGATGCATATTTGAAACAGTTGAAAATTGAAAACATTTCCCAGGAAAGTTGTGTTAACAATAAAAATACCCAAACATTGGTCAATAATCAATCACTTGACTTATTTTTTTGACACCACAATCAATATTGAAAATTATTGAACCTTGATAAAAACTACAGTTGCCACCCACATCACACTGCTCTGAAGCAAATTTCTTAAAAATGGTAAAAGGAATATATGGCATTTGAAATAAATGCATAAGTTTTCAATAGTTCCTTTTATTTAATGATTTGAAAATCAATTCATTCATTACATGAATAAGGTGCATGAATCTTCTGAGACCATTCAGGAATCAATTTGATGTTTGACTTCAAAGCCTCAACAAATTTAAGACAGGTTTCACTCACAATCCCTAGTGCTACACCTTCAAGTAGTTTCAGACCTTTTTTTCGTGGCAAGTCTTCTAATAATCATCCACAATTAAATTATAATCAATTAGCACTATCAGTTAACATTCTTGCTTATTGTATAAGCCAGAATCTTGGAAAATGATTAGTGCTTTTTTAACCGTCTATTCTTATGATCCAATTTTCTATGGTTTATCTTGAATTTTTCAGGTTTTCAAATTTTGTTTTTTTTAGTTTCCATATGCATAGAATCCATTATTTATAAGACCAGAAAATATTAATTTTACTTGTAGTCCCATACATTAACTGAAGTAACTTAGTTTCACATATTCAGGTGTGAATCTTATGTGTTCAGGCCATTTTTTTGTGTGCATCTATCTTACTGATTAAAACTTTTAGAACCGTAAAGCACCATTTTTAGCTGAAAATGAGGCTTTTTATAGGAGCTTTTGAATTAACATATTTCTGAAAATCACTCCTGGAATATATATAAAAAAAAAGAGATTTCAACTTGATTTCTAACTTGAAGGATACACATTATGGTGTGTAAAGCATGTCTGGGTGCCTTTACAAGGCTGAATTTACATGTACCCAGTGGGACTTGGGTTGGACTTGTGGGGGTTAAAGCTTGGTGCCCAAGCAAGCTCCCCTTGATTCCAATCAAACCTGGTTGCACCAAAATTACCAGCCTCCCTACTGGCAAATTTCAACAGTCAATTTTGTAAATTAAAAGAAAGAAAGAAAGGAATCTTGTATTTGGTGGTTAAAAGCATCCAGCTTTGATTTGGGCCAAGATAATTTTGGAAAGGCACCAAGCTAAACTTGGAAAAGCACCAGGAAAGCTTTGCTAGGCATCACCCGCCCTTTAGCAAATTTCTGAATAACTTTGTTTGCCTCCAAGATGGGCTTTACAGACCATAAATACATTTTAATATTTGATTTTGTGATTTGATTGATGGTTACCTTGATTTACTGGGAATCAATAAAATGGAAATAAATTTTCTGGTTGATCAAAGTGGGTGGATATACCTAGAATGGCACCAAAACCCCATCTCCATAGTAATATGTTGGGATTTCTTACTTCTTGATAATCTTCTTTATTTTTTTTGAAATTGTTTTTATACTGTATGCAGAAAGCTCTTCTATATTAGGAAGCTGACAGGTTCATTTAAGACTTTATCCAGCAATCAGCAAAAGCAATCCATGTTTACTTAGAATCATAGGTGCATGGTCATTGATACTTGGGGTATCTGCTAGTAGGTTGTTTTTATTCAAGAAAATATGTGCAGATATGATCAATTTGACTTTTTAGCTGAACATTTTTCTGTTCAATGGATTTCTATTCAAATATTTTACCTCCTTCATTTAGTTGAGAGTACATGGAATAATTTTCAAGTTCTGTTTCATCATTATTGAGATTCATTTTTTTTCCTTTGATATTTTTTGTATAGGAGGGTAAAATCTGGACCAGGGTAGCAGGCAATTTTGAAACATCCAACATCCCTTTCCAATTAATTGGTGTTCTAATTAATCCCAGGTCTGATAATGGATAAAGCATTTATAGATTTTTTTTCAATCAATAGTATTAATTTGGTAATGGTTTATTAGCTGATACAGGTATAGGATACTTCAGGAGTAGTTTAAAAGGCACATATTGAACTAGGGTATAACAAAAAATGCCTATAAACTACCAATTTCCATGTTGTTCTATTTTGTAAAATAGATATAAAAATATACATTTAATTATTTTTTTGACTATAGATTTTATTGATAGTTTCATTTGCATATTCATATCCAAGGGAAAATTATAAATACTAAATTTATTAGAAAAAATATTTACACATCCCAAATGTTTTTGAGTAGATAGATTTACTGGAAAATTTATGAAATTGAGGGGGGGGAACATTTTTTTTTTTCCCAAAAAGTTTTTGTCCTCCTCCCAAGAAATCTATTTGGTTTCCCAAAAATTCAACAGATTGGAATGGGTTTTTTTTTATGTTAGTCAATTTGACTTCATACCATAGCTTTTGTCCTCATCTAACCTGGGAATTCAGCCCAAACCTTCCTTATCCATATAAAATTGATATTCTCCATTGATTTTATCCTAATCCTCAAATCCTCTAAGTTATTTTTATTTTATTTTATTTTTCTTTTAAAAAAAGGATTCTTGTCTGACCAATGTTACTGATAATTTTTTTACTTTTTTCTTTCTTCATTTTTTCTTTTCTTTTCTTTTTTTTGATGTTGAAATCTGATTCTCCATCCCCAAAGCAGCAGAAGATTTCGAAAGAAATTCTGAAGTTAAAATTCATTCTCCGGTGAAAAACTTGTCATTGCAGCTCTAAAGGTGAAATGCAATGAAGAACCAGAAAATTTTCATCATCAATGCCTTGAAAATCAGGGGGCTTATCGGGCTCACCGAAAAGGAGCGGGCCCGACCCGATAAGCCCCCTGAGTAGCCGCCGAGACGCGTGGTGGACGAGCGTCGGGTCTGCAGGAAGATTTCATCAGCAGCGCAGCGACCCAAATTCCATCGAGCCAATAGCCGTGACTGCAGCAGGTCAGCCATTCTTCTTCCTCAACTTCCTCCTGCTTCCCTGAAAACTTACCTTCAATCGAACAAAACCCCATTCGATCTCTCATTCATCGATCTTCCCCTTATCATTCTCCCCCCCCCACCCCCCCCCCCCCCCCCCCCTAATCCTACCTTCCAACCGGCCCGTGCAGACCTTTGTCGGTGAATTCCTCTACGCTCCTTTCATCCACCTGGCCTTACGTCTAGACACCCTCCAGTGCCACATGGCCCCTAGTCCAAATAAACACCGTCATACCGTGTGCTCGGGTGTCAATCCGCTCCTATCCAATTTCTCGATCATGTCTCTCGATCAATTGGCTCCACCCAGTAGTTCGACTCGAACCAAGAAATCCTCCAATCCCAGTCCTTTGAAATCATCCAAGAGTTCATCCAGTCTTCGTACTCAAAAGTCCTCTCAGACTGGACTATCCGCTCAAGTATCCGGCTCGGTCCACAAGGCACTCTCGAGACCCATCAATCGAGAGGATCTTTTGGGTCGCGATCTCGTTCGAAAGGATTGGGGCTCTTCCTCATCCCCCACCAAGAAACCTACTCATCGTAAGGTTTGTTCGATCTCCCCTCTCAAAAGGCATGGAAGCCTCAGGGTGGTTTTTGATCGATCTCCATCGGACTTTAATCTGTACTTTGATCGATTGTCTCGTACTAACCAACGATATACATCCCCAAACCTTCTGCTCGTTTCTCAAACCACAAGAAGGCCACGAGTGTTGATAGATACATCACCCGGGATGTGGATTCTTGTGTCCTCGATACTCATCCTAGAGACTCGAGTAGTAATCCATCGGCTGAGTCTAACCATGCCATCGAGCTTTCGGCCGCCTTAGGGATCGATTTAAATCGAAGAATTCTCAGCTTTACGGCCGATGTCCCCACTAGTTCCCGAATCTCGCGAGAGAGGGAGGATCCGATCGTCAAAGAACAGCGTAACAGTAAACCTTCATGCGGTCTATCGACCAACGGCTCCGGTCCGAACTACCGTCGACAAGTGTCTGCTATCCCTGAACGAGTACTCGACGCGCCGGGATTGATAGATGACTACTACCTCAATCTAACCGATTGGTCGGTCGACAACATCTTGGCAATCGCATTGGGTGAATGTCTGTACCTCTGGAACGCTCAAACAGGAAACGTCAGCCAATTATGTTCGTTGGATGAAAATTCTTACTACGCTAGTGTCAAGTTTTCCGGCGATGGTCACTATTTAGCCTTGGGTACATCTGAGGGAGCCGTTCATATTTATGATATCGATGAGTCCCGCTTGTTAAGGAAGATGCTAGGAAGAGAGTGTCGGATATCGACTCTATCCTGGAACGGCACGACTCTCTCCGCAGGTGGTTTAGACGGAAGTATTTGGAATCATGACGTCCAGGCAGCCCGTCATAAAGCGTCGGAGATGATCGGTCATCGAGCCGAAGTTTGTGGACTGGCCTGGAAGCCTGATACCGACGATGGTCTCACGACTAGCTCTCAAGGTTTACTAGCTAGTGGTGCGAACGACAATTTGGTGAACGTTTGGGATGCCCGAAACGCTCACGAACCAAGGATGACGAAGAATAATCATCGGGCAGCTGTCAAGGCGATTGCCTGGTGTCCTTGGCAATCCAACATGCTCGCCACTGGCGGTGGAACTTCAGATAAGGTATGGAAGCCTGTTGATTTGGGCTCATCTCTCAATTATTCTGTCCTAGTGAAGTACTATGGCCGAACTGGCTGTCCTTCCGAAAACTAATGCATCTATCTTGGGGGCGTCTATGACAACATTACCACCCAAAGATGGTGCATTTTTGGAACGTCAACACATCATCAAGGCTGCAGAGTTTAGAAACCAGATCACAAGTCACATCGATCGTTTTTAACCCCTACGCGAGGGAGTTCATGACCACCCATGGGTTGCCTGACATGCACTTCTCGATCCATACGTTTCCCAACTTTCAATTGGTAGCAGACGTCCCCAAAGCGCACGATACCAGGATCCTACATTCGGCATTAAGTCCTGACGGATGTATCGTCTGCACGGCCAGTAGCGATGAAAACTTGAAATTCGTGAGTGAGATCTGATCCATATCTTCCTTCCTGTCTAGGAGTCAACCTAGCCCCAGTCATCCAAGAATCGACCAAAGTTCGAAGCCAGAGGTATCTGATCCAAGCGGCCATCTCATGTTTTGTTCTGTCGATTCGATCAACTCTTGAAAGTGGAGAGTGTTTGAAAATAAACGGGCGAAAGTAGGTCCGAACGCGGTATTTGGAAAAGCGTATCCATTGGCCAACAAGGACCAGAATCAACAAGACTTCAAAGGAGGTTATGAATTGCGATAACGAATCCCTGCCCCCCCCCCCTGGTCACTCTTTCTTCCTTTCTCCTCTGAATACATACCAGTTTAGTTTGCCGTAGTAGCTTGAGCATCATCATTTTATTTTTTCATTTCGAAGCGAAATCGTTTTGTTCTTGCTTCGGTTCGTTTGTTTTTTCTCCCTTCGGGCCCGCCTCATCCGGCATTTTAAAATCCTGCTCGCAACTTGCCTTAATTTTGTGCCTTTTTTTTTCGAGATCTGCTTTCTGTCTCTATTAGCATCCCTTCTTGATATTCCATCCACCACCACCACCACCCCCCCCCCCCGTTGGTCATCAAAATTCGTTCAATTTCCCTCTACATCCACGTCCCACAAACTCAGATCAATCGGGCCCCCATAGGTGCCCCCTCGACTGGCGGGCTGCTAAACCTTGACCTGGAAGGTTGCAGGCCGGCATTGTATCTTGAGAGTTCTGCATACGCGACCTCGTTGGGAAATCGATCTCGACAAGACGTGTGGGTATCGCAAGCATGAGCGATGGGCACATTCTAGGCGAATCAAGAAGCAAGCAGATCTTGCAGAATTCTCTTGAGTCAAGAGCATCTCTAGTCGATTGGTGCTGATGGGGGGGGGCTTGGTAATAAAACCAACAGGTGTTCTTCCAACCTTGACTTGAGTGAAGCTCACTCTCACGCATATCATGTCCCTTTCCTGGCCCGGTGGGTCTGACACTCGAGGCTGCGACAGTCAAGATCGAACCGTGCCGACATCATCGTCCCCACTCCATGCCTCATAAGATTCACGAGCACCGCGCGTATGGACATACGCCCTACGCCTGCTAGCTACTGGCGGAAGCCCTAGAGCCACCCGTGAAGAGCCGTAGGAACATCCATCGAGAGATTGTTACGCTGACGGGCTCTTGAAGTCGGTCTCATCGAACGCGTGTGTGATCCTAGAGAATCAAATCACGCGACTTATGTACTCAGACTGAGATCGGTTCTTAGAATCCGGAGATCCTTACGATCCTAAGACCTTTCAATCGCTCAAACAAACAGACCTCAATCGAGCCGTCGAGAGGTTGTGGTTCTTGGAATCCCTAGAATCGAATTTCTAGTTCTTTCGAACCGATCCAAGGTGACTCGATGCAAAAAAAGCTAGCCCTATGGCTGTGCGACGTGGCTACTTGACGATGACTAGGGGTACTATCCGGAGTCGGTTGAGCACTTGAAGTGATGAATCAGGTTCAGTAGAGTGATGATGATCCAAGGCATCCTTGACAGACCATCCTTTGCCAGAATTCAGACATCCCCCACTCTGATAGTGGTCTAGCTATTTATGGTTGACGAATCGACCCGAACGATGGAATCTGAATCGATGAGGAAGTGGTAGCTTATGCCTGACCTGTATGTATACCCTCTTTGGTTCCATCTGAGTTCCAGGCCATGGCGCAGTCTTCCGCGTGGCGAAGCGGCTTGAATTACAACCAAAAACCCTAAGACAGACACTCCCATAAACGTTTTCTTGGCGTTCTTCTCATCTGAAAGCCTCGTTACATCCTTCAACTGACTCTCTACTGGTTCCCGAAAAGTTTCTCAGTCACATCCAGAGGGTTCTTCTTCTTCTTTTTTTTTTTTTTAGTTGACGATCATCAGCCTAGAACCATTCAGAGCTAGCTGAGATTGTAGCGGAGAAATCAGAATAAGATCAAAAACGATTAATAGACAGAGGATCAAAATGAATTTAAATCAAAAAAATGTATTAGAAACTTCATCCAGCACCAAGGAATCTATAAAGTTAGATTTTAGAGGAATGTATTTATTTATTTATTTTTGGTGCCAAATGAGGTATAGTCACTACCAGCCTGCTACTATTTCAGAGCCAGCTGACAAAAGTACCAAGGAAATAATCAAAATCAAAAATAAATGCAATAATAGCTGAAATAACGGGAAGTCCTAGAATATGATTGCAAAAAATGGATTGATCACCTATGGTTTGGTAGGGTCACCCACAGGACCTACTCCCAAATTCCAACTCCTTGACCAACTCACCAAACGGGCCAACCTAGCCATGGCACCCAGTTGGCACTTTTTGGCTACTTCAGGGATCCACATGACCCATCACGTGCAGGGTTACATGACCAAAATTCAGTCAGGAATGGTGTGTTGCGTATAGTTTGGGAGTTATGGGTATGCTTGTGTGTTGTCCAAATCCCAGCATGCACACCTCCAACAGGCCTGAGACATGCATGCAGCCCAGCCTTTCCAAATCCCCATGCACAGCCGTGTCAAAACCAGGCCATGGCTGGTGTGCCCACAAGCTGACTGCTGTTCCCACAAGCTGTCAGAATCAAAATGACCACAAAATCCCCTGACAAGAGGGCTCCAACACATATGGGAAAGGTATGCCATTTGTAATATTGTAATATGCATGCCAATCCATCAACCATGTCACATAACCTACTCAGAAGTCAAAAGATGACTGAAAGTACATGTGAAAACCATCCAAAAGATGGGTTGAAAATTTTGACCAAAACCACCAAAACGGCCAAGGGTGACATTCACAGACTTCTCAAGCCTGAACAAGCAACACCTACAAGGACTACATAACATAGTGAGATGCAGAAAAACATAGTAGATTGAATCAAATTTTACCAAGCCTTACACAAATTCAAATCAATCCACCAAAAGAAGGGCTGTATACATTGATTGCAGGCTCATTCCCCCTACCAATATCACCCATAAAGTGCCAGAAAGAAGATGTTTCTTGAGATGTGACCAGGTCATCTGGCCTGCACTGCCAAAAGCAGCCAATGGGCCATGTGTGACTGCACTGCTGACCCTAGCAGATGGTTTATTCCGTTCTGATTACCCTGATAAACTGAAAAGGGATAAATACAGGCCTCTTTTCAGGATATTTATACCCCATCTATTCATTATCATACCACCAGACACTATTGAATAAAAGAATCAAGTGCTTATCAGGATAAGTGATGAATGGATTTTGCCTTACCCTTCTTATTGAAAAGTCAAAAACCTCATAACTCAGCTTCTGAACCATGGTCAGCCCTCAAAGAATCATGATAGGCCCACTCATTACCCTTGAGTCCATTGATTGCAGTTACTCAAGATTTAACACTCTACCCAGTAATTCATTCCTCTATGCTCTTGCTGGTTTGCTACCCTAGCCCAGCCATACCATGTATTTCCCTGGAGGATGATCACCTTTTATCAAGGCTCCAAAGTTTAAAGTGCATGGATCATAAGCTTAATACCTCCAAGAGAGGTGTTAAAGATACCCAGCATTAACTGTGGCCCCTGTCTTTAATTGATTAATAATTTTTTTCTCGATTAATTCAGCCTTAAACCATACCAAAACTGTCCGCTGGCTACTATTCAGAACCAACTGACTAAAGCCTAAAACAAATAAAATATAAATGAATTAATAAATAAATACAGAAATAATAAAATAAAATAAAAATAAGGAATAAAGCCTTAATTTGTAATAAATCCAAAAATATTATTAAAAAAAATGGATTTGTGGTGCCAATTTAGGTAGGGTCACCCACTGGCACCACCACCCATTTCCGACTCCTTCAGGTAGAACTATGCTCACTCATATACCCTTGCTTGTAACATCCGCAAGTACTGGTTTCTGACCAAAAGTTTGGTCAGAAACCCATAATTATGTAAGCTTACCAACCACAAATTCGGAATTTAGGGCCCTGCACCCTAATGTAATATTTACCCATTGTGATATGTACCCATTAGCAGATACAGGGCTCCTGTAATTTTCCCAAAAAGGGATGTTACAGCCCTATTACAGTACTAAGAGGATACTGTAGCAGCCCAGGACAACCACTATAGCTACAGCAGATGTCCTGCTTCGGGCTAGAACACTCCCAAAGCCCCCAAACCTCAGATAAACCCTGTATCACCCTAAATGTAATATATACACATTAGAAGATACAGGGCTCCTGTAATTTTCCAAAAAGGGATGTTACAGCCCTATTTCAGTACCAAGAGGATACTGTAGCACCCCAAGAAAACAACTATAGCTACAGCAGAGGTCCTGCTTTGGGCTAGAACACTCCCAAAGCCCCCAAACCTCAGATAAACCCTGTATCACCCTAAATGTAATATGTACACATTAGAAGATACAGGGCTCCTGTAATTTTCCCAAAAAGGAATGTTACAGCCCTATTTCAGTACTAAGAAGATACTGTAGCACCCCAAGACAGTCACAATAGCTACAGTAGATGCCCTGCTTCGGGCCAGAACACTCCAAACAGTCCCCAAACCTTAGATACACCCTGTATCACCCAATTAAGGAAGAAAGGCCCCTGTATGTATTTGTGGCTGTTACAGTACAAATTAGCCCATACACAACCAATAATGACCAATAAGGCCTCAAGATCAAAGTTGCAAACAGGTTTCAGAGGTCTAGGACATACTTCCAAGTCCCTAGCCTCAGTAAACAAGGGCCTGTACTTAAATTATAAGCCTCAAATCAGGATACATGGCTGGTACAATGATATCACTTGAGGCTTGGAAACGTGTATCAAGCCCCAAGCATGATGACATAGGGCTTCCTGTACCTCTGTAGTAACTAGAACAGGTCCACACAAACACACTGATGGCTCCTTGGCCTCAGAACTAGCTTGGGTCACCCTCCTTTGGCTAGTAAAAGGACTGTACCATGAGGGGACCCAAACGATATAAATAAAGGACCTTCCCCCAGCTATTTCTACCACATTCATCCAGTCATATAGTCATTATTGCTTCAGATATTTTCTTCCTCAAGCCATCAAACCCTTATAAGAAATAAGTGTGTGATCCTGGACCACTTTCTGATAAAATTGTAGACCATAATTCTTGAAGCCCTGTTTTTTGGCCAAATTGAACAACCAACCATTCAGCCTGACCCAGTACCAACTTCCAGCACCCTGAATCCTTGAATATTGGCCCATTCATCAAGAATAATTCCAGATCTAGACCTAGTAAGTGATCCTGCTGACTTATACCCCTTTTTGTAGGTCTTTCATAACCTATGCCCCAAGGAAATTACACACACCCTTCTTGAAAGGAATCCTTGTCAACCCCACAGGCACCACAATTGCTCCTATATTGTCCTTAAAATACATATACCTGTGTTCCGGAGGGCTCAACAAACCCATTAAGGTCTTGGCCCCTCCATTTAAATTTATTTTATAAATATATAAACAAATTTAACCCTTTTAGCCAAATCATATACCTGGAATTTAATCTTATTTTTGATCCAAACTTTCTATCACCCCTAGTAGCTAGAAGGAGTGAGGTCCTTGGCATCTAGTAGGCTGAAAAAAACACCACCTTGCATTTGCTTTATCCATTTGTTTACAGATAATTTCTGCACTACCTTGGATAATTCATTTCTTCAAACTCTATCACCATAATTAGCCAAATGATTGCAAGGGTCCTGGCATCTAGTAGGCTGACAGTCACCCACTGGCACCAGCCTGCAATTTCTGAGTCCTTCTAGGATCTCTTGACAACCTTTTTTTCCATCCTCATTCTTCTGAAATGTGAAAATTCTGTCTGCCTCCTGGATTCCAAGACCCTTGCTTTCCTTAGAGGTGATAGAATAAATAATAAATATATTATTCAATAAATGCAGCAAAAATCTGTAAAATATTTGGATAAAGCTATTGCAAGCTTAATTGGTTTGGTTTATGGTTTAATATTATAAACCAATATTAATAAATTGATTATTAAATAAATTAATAGAGGAACCAGAATAATATTGGGGATCTTTAGCACCTCTCATCAGGGAATTCACTTTGAAAACACGTAGACCTGTTTACTTTGGAACCTTTAATTTATATTCTTAGAGGATATATTGCCCAAAGATAATATGTCTATAAAATACACGGTGGAGTGGAAGGGCTTTGTAACCAAGATGCAACAACAGAAAAAAGGATAATAAGACTCACTGGTATATTATTTAATCCTTTGGGTACCTGTTTGGGACATGCACTGATGGTTTAAACCTGTTCCTGGGGTTAAAAGGTTGTTCAGAAGTTTAAATTGATAGAAAGGGTTGGGGACGGATATTATTGATCAGACTAAAGCCATAAATCACTTAATTATCTCTTATAAGTATTTGCTTACCTTGGAGTGGTTTCTGGATGTAAATATAACTGGGTCTCTGGGTATCAATATCCTCAAAAGAGCTCCTTATTTAAAGCTCTTTGAGTCCCAATATTGTCCTTCTGAGGGATACAGGGGCTCAAAGGGATGGAAACTAAGGCTAGCAGGGTAACCAGCGGTAGCCTGTCATGTGTTCTAGGTGCTGTAGCACGGGTAATATCTAATTCCACAGGGTATGGGAATTATTCTAACTTTTAATTGAGGTTTTGGACGTGTGAATAACACTAATCTGTCCATATTATTTATTATTAATTAATTATCCTTAGTAAATGTTCCCAGTATGTTAATAATAATTTTTTTGATGAAAATTCCTATGTGTAATCTGATTTGAAGTGGGTTCTCATTATGTATTAACTGATTGGAGTAAAATTGTGATATTGATTTTATTCCTTATTTTTGAAATTCAGTTGATTTACTAAAAATAATTACTTAAAAATGTAATTTATGAGAATTCATGTAATATTTTTACATCATTAGTTTCCTTAGTATATTAAAAAAATATTGATGCCTTAAAGCTCTCAAAATTGTATATTAAAGTATTTTAATATATTTTTACAAATAATAGTTATCTTATTTTCGACATTTTTGGTATTTTTAATTATATTAATAAAAATACGTATAAAGGTTATTTAGGTATTTTTATATACTTTTATGTATCTTTAGATTATCCACTATCCACAGGAATATTTATTAAATATGTAGAATGTTCCCATTGTAGAGACTACTAATGGGATAATTGTTAATTTAGCAAATAGCTTACTGACAATCTTTGAAGGGGAATTCAGTATTACTTCTACTCCTTTAAAGTATTATTAAACTGAGGTGGTTTGGAATTCTGCCCTTCTAAACTATAGTAAGTCTTCAAATATTTTTTTATTGGTGGCTTTTTATTTTTTAGACTTAATATAGGTCTCAGATCAACCTATGATTAGTCATTAGCTGTGGGTTGGTAGGATTGTTTTTGAAGATTGGACCAGATGTGTTAGGCTTATTGGTCACTGATTGATCAGATATATGTGATCTTAACCAATATCCCAAATTTAAAGGGTTCAAGGCTTTATGAAAGGGAAGGTTCAGGAGAGGACCCAAGATGGGTTTACCCACAGGGGGGATGGGTCGGGGAAAGGTTGGTAGTTGCTTTTTGTTGTGGTCTCTTTCTTTGTAAGGGTTATTTATTGAATAAGGGGTGGTTTTTCTTTAATCTGGTGGTGAATATTTAGGTCAAAGAAGAACCCTTATTCAAGCACCTGTTGGATGGTTTAATTGGCTAAAAGATGGGTGATAGCTTGGCTTCTGATTTCTTGTTTTCCTTTTATGACTGATTTTCACTAATAATATTTTATCTGGGTAGGTACCACAGATGAATGATGAGATGAGTTGATGGGGATGGGTGCTTATAGCATGAGGATACAACCTGGATAGGGCAGATAGGCCCTCCTTAAATAGAAAATCTGGTCCTCAGGGGATGCTCAGGGCTGCCCTTGAGGGTTCCCTGGGGCTTCCCCTCTTACAGTGGGATAAAGGTACATGAGGCATTTCTGCTGGTTGGGAAAAGCTTTTACCATTAAATAGGGCGTATCAAATTTAGCAAACCCGCCATTAGAAACCCGCCATTTTTTTTGACAAAACCCGCCATTTTGAATGGCAGGTTTCTGAAATACACATACCCCCCTAACTGGTGTATTTCAAAATGGCGTGTTTCATGAAAATGGCGGATTTCAATCATCAAACACGCCATTAAACCCACCATTTATGCATCATCATCCATCCACCATCCATCACATCAAAAACACCCATCCACATCAGCAAATCCATACCAGTCCCATCTCCATTGCATCACACACATCTCTATTGTTTTTCACATACCTTCACATACCCATCTTCACACAAATCCCATCATAATCTCATCACCCCACATCACTCACCACCTTTCTCAACATGTCCAATCAAACATCCCGCCAGCAAGTTGAAAACGCAAAAAAGCTGAATGGACTTTTGCTACTGTTTGACTCCCATTCAGACTCTGATTCAGACTCCAATTTGGAATCAACTTGGTTAGCTTTGAATTCTCCGTTGGCAAAGCAATACATGGTTCTAAGAATACACACTCTCCATAACCCTATGTATGAAAGGCAAAAGCTTCATTTCATCCCTGACTTAAGCTTCCAGCAACTGTTCGGAACTTTGTTGCCTTCTTTCATGAAACTTTTGGCAATGATTGAAGACCACCACATCTTCCAGAACAATTCTCGCAATCCTCAACGCAATCCAGCCATCCAACTTGCCGTGGCTCTTTGTAGATTGGGGTCAAATGGAAATGGAGCAGCAATCCATCGATTGGAAAATCTATTCTCAGTCAGTTACGGAAGCATTGACTTATACACCAAAAGAGTCATGATTGCTATCCTATCTTTCCGTCTCTTGGTCCTTTCATGGCCAACCAAAGAAGAACGCAAGGAGATATCTCAAGTAATGGAGACAGAAGGCTTTCCTGGTTGCATTGGTTTTGTTGATGGAACCACCATCCCCTTGAGTCAAAAACCCAACCTAGATGGCAACCACCATTTTGATTGTAAAAAAAGGCAATTAATTCATTTCTTTTCCAATCGCTATGATAAAACTTTGGATCACACACTGACCAAAAATTTTCCATCTCTTTGTTTAGATACTCCCTGGCACTACAACTTGTTTGCAATAACAACAAGAAGTTCATCTCCCTCCATGCTGGCCTTCCAGGTTCTTGTCATGATTCATATGTTTTCAATTGGATGCGGATTGCCCAACAACCAGAGATCTACTTTGACCAAGATCAATACCTTCTGGCCAATTTGGCTTATGCTAGTGGGAAATATGTAGTTCCAGCATACCGGAATGTTTTGTCCAATGATCCAGGAAAACCCAATTTTAACTATCATCTTGCCCAATCACAAGTTTGGATTGAGCATGCCATAGGAATTCTGAAAGGAAGATGGGCCAGCTTACGGGAGATGCAAAACCAGCTCCAATATTCCAAAGATATGAGGTTCCTCATCAACTGGATTATCACTTGTGTAATCCTTCACAACCTTTTGGCCAACATCAAAGATGAATGGGACAAAATATTCCAAGATGATATTCCTGATCCGCCTCAAGTCATCCCTGTCTCATCTGGTCCCTCATCTTCTTCTATGAGAGAGCGGATTCTTCCTCTCACCCTTGCTTGCTTTGATGAGTAATTTTTGATTTTGAAATTGGTAAAAATTCCCTTCACCATATTTTTTTGGTTTTGGTGGTTCACCCAAGATTCATAGGCTGAGTTTTTTTTTTTAATTTTTTTTTTAGTGGAGTTGAATCCAAAAACACCTCCACCTCAAACCCTGCCACTCACCAAATGCTGCCCCCCTCCCCCTCACAACTCAACCCCTTCAACCTCACCCCACTCACTCACCGGTCAAACCCTGCCTCCTCCTCACCAAACAACCTCACTCATCACCACCACCTTCAAAACCTCACCAAAACACCACCACCTTCACTCTTTACCAACCTCACCAACATCCACATCACCAACAACATACCTACCTCCCACCCAACCTCCATCAACCATCAAAGGTGAGTCCCCTCCCCTCATTGAATCACCTTTCTCTTTTTTCACCTGGCTGATCTCCTACCATAACCCTCCCTTTGAACCCCCCCCAGGTCCAGCCAGCCCAGTCCCCCTCCCCCTCCTCATCCTCTGCCCTTGGTGAGTCCTTCCTCCCCTTCATCTTCTTCCTGCCATCGATTGCTCAATTGATTTGCAATCGATCGCTTGATCAATTGGCAATTGATCGGGCAATCAATTGGCAATCAATTGCTTGATCAATTGGCAATCAATTGTGCAATCAATTGGCAATCAATTGGGCAATAGATTGACAATCAATTGCTCTATCGATTCGCAATTGATCAAGCAATCGATTCGCAATTGATCAAGCAATTGATTTGCAATTGATTGAGCGAACAATTCGCAATTGATTGCTTGATTGATTGCCAATTGATTGCTTGATTGATTGCAAATCAATTGCCTGATTGATTGCCCTATTGATTGCCAATAGATTGCCCAATTGATTGCCAATCAATTGCCCAATTGATTGCAAATCAATCAAGCGATCAATTGCAAATCAATCTGCAAATCAATCGCTTTATCGGGCAATCGATTGGCAATTGATTGGGCAATTGATTGGCAATTGATTGGGCAATTGATTGGCAATTGATTGCACAATCAATTGTGAATCAATTGCTCAATCAATTGGAAATCAATTGGCAATCAATTGCCCAATCAATTGCAAATCAATCAAGCGATTGATTTGCAATCAATTGGCCAATTGTTTGGGCCGATTGATGCAGAGTTTTTGGAGAGTACAGGGAACTGACTTTCCCTTTGTTTTTTCTTTTTTTTTGTTTCTTTTTTTTTTAGGTTTTCTAGCTCTGCCAGGTTTTGATTTTCATCTCTTTTTTATTTTTTTAATCCCACCATTTGTTGCTGATAATGAGAACATTGCTGACATTTTTTTTTTTTAATTTTTTTGACCGGTCTTTTTGTTTGTCCAACCCCTTTTTTGATATTGATTCCTTCACTGCCTACCAAACTCAAAATGTTATACAACCATTCAAATTTCACCTTGATCCTCACCTTGGGTGCAGCAAGTGCCTGGGAGGGAGAAAGATGGAAGGAGATGGTATGAAAAACATAAAGAGAGGTGGCAAGCAGAGGAATCGTAGAAAAAAGAGGGCTCAAATGAGGGATTGGGAAATTTCTTTGGAAGTGACTGACGACTGGATCAAGGAAAAGTTTTCCTGGTCTAGACAAAAGCTATGCCCTTTGGATCTGTACCCTGCTATCACAGCTGAAAAGAAAAAGAACCCTTGAAAACCACCCAGGAAGAATTTAAGCAAGCAAAACAGACAATTGGGGCTTTCCACTTCTTCCACCATGGAAAAGTTATTTTTCTCAACCAATCTGATCACCATGCTCTGGTTGCCGTCATTAAATTTTTGCCTTTGGATTGACTATCTGAGCAAGATAAGAAAGATATCAACTTTGTGACAACATTCCTTCACTGTTCAAAAAAATTTGTCAACCCGGTTGGTCCCTCAAGATCTTGGGGTGGAAAAATGTGGGCAATTGGTTGGCAAAAATTGATGAACCCTTTGGAGTTATTTGGATGTTATGTGAAGAAATCATCCATTAGATCTTCTCCTCAAGAGTACGCTGTCCTCAACCTGAAGGCTGACAAAGTATCCCAAATTTTAGGACTAATGTTTTGTAATTTGGCCTAACTTGCCTTTGAATCAAACCGTGATACCATGAAGGACAGCAACATCCCCTCTTTCTCTTTGTTGGAATTTGGTTCCAAGCCTACACCTTTTGATTGCTCCCCACACCTCACTTTCACCTTGGATTCTTTTTACAATTCTCCTCATATTGACAAAGGCGACATCTCTGGCTATTCCTTTTTACTTGTGGTCCCAACCAAAAAATCAAATGGTTGATTGAAGATACACATGAATATCAAGTTTTGAACGGTCAATTTGTTTTTCCTGACCTTGGCTTTGGAATTGATTTCAAGCAAAAAGGTATAGTCAAAATGGTTTGGGCGGCTAACCAGTACAAGCACTGTACCTTTCCAGCATTGGACACAGCAACCCATACCAGAATGGCCATGTCACTCCAAATTAATAAAAAAACTCAGAGCAATTGTAGGGACATGAAAAACGGCCAAATTTACTCTAGAGAAAAAAATATCAATAAAAAAAAAAGATTTGTATATTGGTGGGGTTAAGAATGCTCTCAAACGTTGTTGTAGTGAAAAATAATTTGTTTTTCTTTCATCCATGCAAATATATTTACAAGCCCAGCATTTGAGTAATCTGCTGTATTTCTTCTACCAATCTACCACTGCAAATGCAAGCCAAAGCTACTGATACCTTATCCTTTTTTTTTCCCGTTGTTCCCTCTCCTTTTCCAGTTGCACTTGCTGCCAATCCTGCTCCTTTTCCTCTTTTTGAAACTCTAGCTCAGCTTGTTTGAACCTCCACTCAGCATCCAATTTTTGTTGATTAGCCAAAGTCTCGGCTTGCTGCTTTTGACCATCCATGGCCAGTTGACAATCCCACTTTTGCTTTTCAAACTGAAGTTTATCTGATTCAACTTGTGATTTCACTGTTTTTTGGAGGGGAATGGCAATGAGCATGATTTTGAAAGCAAGGATATTGAATCAATCAACTTACATGAATCTTGCTTCTCCATGGTTTCTTCAAAGCCCGAAAAACTGGAAGTGTTTCTCCTCTTTTGATGACTTTTGGGGTTGACATTGATGGAATTGGAGGCCTTTTGCTTACCCTTGGCAGAGGAGGTTTGAGTCTGAAAGTCCTCACTAGTATTTGAAGGCAATGTGGGAGGCCCCATTGGCTTGAGTTTTTGGCCAATCAAAAATGGATGAGCCTGTTTTTTTACAATGTAAATCAGTCAGGAGCAACCAGACAGAATCAAAAACAATTTAGTTCCTTACTTGAGCAGATGTTGATGGCAACGGTGATCCAGGAATAACATCCTCCTCATTGGGCAAGTTCTCCAGTTGTTCTGCCCCAGGAAGAGAGCAATCAAAAGAAGGAAGTGAGGGGTCCAAGGTTGGGATTGACTGATCAATCAATACCAAAGTAGAAGTGATTGGAGCCAATTGTGTTTGAATATCCTCCTCGTCATCAGATGGGGGCCACTCCAAGGCCAAGGTTTCATCCAGGTCCACGTTGGTAGGCTGAGCATCCCCAGCCAAGTCCTTGGCATCAACGGAATTGGATTGTTGGGCATTGAAAGCAGCTAGGGGGGTGATGTTGGCCTTCTTTCCAAAGATTTCATCCATTTGAATATAAAAAGGACAAATGGAATCCAACTTATCAACCACCGAGTTGATTCCTTTGGCTTTGTCCAAGTTGGTGATACCAAAGCCAGTGGAGATAGACATGGAGTGGGCCTTTTTGTACTTGGCTCAATAGTTTTTGAACCACTCCCTCATCTGTTTGGATGACAGATCCAGCCTAACTTTTGTTTTGTTCTTGAGTTCATTAGCCATCAGGAGATAACCATTGACCTTAGAGGATTGAGGTCGGCCAACACGTGTTTTGTTGTTGGATCCAAAGCAGGCATTGTAGTTGGAGGGAATTTTCAGCCAGTTTACCAGGATGATGTGATCAGCTCTCTTGAGCTGACTTGAGCCCTTGGAAGCTGATGGGGGAGGATTTTTTGTTGTGGAGTTCCTTGGCAATGTTCTCTTGGGTGTGTTGGACTTGCGGGGGGAGGTTTGCTGAGGGGCCATTTGAAAGAGTAAGGGCTACACAAGTGATGAGAGCAATAAAGTGATGAGAGTGGTGAAGCTTTGAGAGCAATAAAGTGGATGAGAGTGATCAAGTGATGAGAGCGTTTAAGTGATGAGAGTGATGAAGTTTTGAGAGCAATGAAGTGGATGAGAGTGATCAAGTGATGAGAGCAATAAAGTGATGAGAGTGGTCAATCAATTTTATGATGAGGGTGGGGGTAAAAAATTTTCCAATGAGGTTGGAGGTAGAAGGAGGTGGGAAGACAGGGGTGTATGACGCGGACAGGTGGTGGAAGCATTTAAATACTTTATTTGAAAAACCCCACTTATTTCAGGTTAACTTTGACACGTCTGATCTGAAATAAGTGGGTTTTTTTGATTTTTAATGGTGGGTTTGAAATGGCGGATTTGGGTTGAAACCCACCATTAAAAAATGGAGGGCTTGGTTAACTTTGATACCCCCTAATGAGGCATTTCTGCTGGATGGAAAAAGCTTGTCAAGTTACATGAGGCATTTCTGCTGGTTGGGAAAAGCTTGTACAGGGGTTTCATGTCAGCTTGCTACTATGTACAGAGCAACCTGTCAAAGTAACAGAAGAAATGTGATAGAAACAATTAAATCAGAAAAGTTAAATTGACTGAAGAAGGAGTGAGAAATCCATAAATATTATTGCAGAAATGGATTCCTCACCCAAAATGAGGTAGGGTCACTAACCCCACCCTGGAAATCCAACTCCTTCTATTTTCAAATAATTAAATGAAAAAGGGACCAAAAGCCATGACACAAATGTCACTTTTTTTCCATTTCAATATTTCACATGTATTGTCACGTATAGGTTTTACAACTAAATTTCACTTAGAATTTGAGTGTTGTGTATATTTCAGGAGTTACACATGGAAATGTGTTATGTCACAATTCCCGTGCGCAGCCCTGCATCCTTACAAATCCCTACGTACCTGTAGCTACACATTCCTGCATAAAGAGGTCACGCGCGCAGCTAATTCTGCCACACACGCAGTGGATCCTACCCCGCGCGCATCTGAATTGACTGATCCCCAAGCCTGGATCATTTGTGACAAATCTGACAACCAGGTACTTCTCAAGATAGCTACAACCTAGTTAGGGTTAGCTAGCATATGTAATAACCTGAAATATGCATTAGTAGTAGTCTAAAAACTATAAAACTTAAATAAAATTAATAAGAAACTAAGTTTAAGTATTTTTTTAATAATAAACCAAAAATTGAGGATTACCATGTAAATCACTTATCCTGATCTTCAAAGACCACAAAACAATACTAGAAGTCATCATAAAAATTATTAAAAATTACCTACCTGCTCAGCAGATAATGGAAAATCAGTAAACGTCCACATATGTCCACTTTAAAACAATATTAATATTACAAATGAAGGATGAGTGCAGAATGATGACATTTACACCATAACAGATTAACAGATTCTGTGGCTAAAATAGCACAGAAATCCAGCAGATCTGATGTCAGCTGATTGACAGCACCAAGTGTATGTGCTAATCTTGCCCTGAATGTCTTGCAATCCTCAGCCCAAGAGCAGAACCCTCTCTATGTACCCTGAGAAGCTCATAGTCACCCCAAAAAGGTATTTATACAGACCCCTTTGGACCTATTATTCCCCATCAGTTTACCAGGAATTATTATTATCAATCAGACACTGTGTCATTGTTAGTGAAGTGCTCATAAAAGAGATAAGCAAGTGATTTATGACCTAGTCTGTATTATTATTATTTATTTCTCAAAAAACCAATCAACCCATTGAAGTTAGTCAAGCAAATCCGCCCCATCTTCTCTGAACCCTTCCTATTATTGCAGGATTTTTGTGGTAAAGTGCTCAAGAGTGAGTGTTTCACTTCCTTTCTTGTAAATTGTGCTTTTTTTCCCAGCCATATCAGTGGAATAAGCCCTTTCTAAGGCACCCATTTTGATTCCAAGGTTCTTAAACTACCTAAGGAGGCCCCTTGAAGATAGGTTGTTTGTCTGTAAAGACCCCCAGTAGTATAATACTGTGGCCCCTCTTTTATAAAAAATTCAAAACCCTTTTAACAAAACCAATTAAACCTTGCACCAGCTCTTAAAGTATTCATTTTTTGAGCTTTTTACGTGTTTATCATTGGAATACTACTATTATTATTATTCCAGTATCTTCTATCACTCTTTGTAGCTTAAGGACTGCAAGGTTCCTGGTATCAGAGAGCTGACATTTCATGCATGCACAGCCTTGCATACATTGCTGTGAAGTGCAGATATGTTGAATTTGATGTACTCTATTGGTGGTTTGTTTAATTCTACTTGATTCTACCTACATATATTGCTGTGCAATACTGGTGGTTTGTTTGGTTCTGGTTGAGACTGGTCTGACTTCCTCCTGCCTATATTGCTCCTGTATACATCTCCACAGCCTCCTGTATGTGTATGGGCATGTTTTTTTGGTTTTTATTGAGACTTGTTTGGCTTCCTCCTGCCTATATTGCTCCTGTATACTTCTGCACAGCCTCCCATATGTGTATTTGCATGTTTTTTTGGTTCTTCTTGAGACTGGTTTGGTTTCCTCCTGCATATATTGCTCCTGTATACTTCTACAATTCCTCTTGCATCTGTATTTCTGTATGCTGATGAGGGACTGGATCTGGAATGGTTGCACTCCCTCTTGCATCTGTATTTCTGTATGCTGATGAGGTTACTGGATCTGTACTGGTTGCACTGCCTCTTTCATCTGTATTTCTGTATGCTGACAAGGTGACTGGATCAGGACTGGTTTCAATGCCTCCTATGTCTGTATTGATGTATTCTGGCTGAGGTGACAGGGTCTGACAGATTGCACTGCCTCCTGTACCTTTATTGCTGTATTATGGCTGAGGTGAAAGGGTTGTATGGTCCTGGTTTTGAGGTTAAGCTGTTACTGGTATGTACTTGAGGGTTTACAAGGTATGTCTTATGTCTTCTACAGAGATGTGACACCTGGTTGGGTATTAGTTTGCCACAGTTGGATGTTTGTTGGACTGTATCTTCTAATCCATGAGGGATAGAGGGGTACTTTGGCTGAGTGACTATAGGTTATTTGTGATGTATAATCCATTTCTGAGGTTACTTTGAGGGTTTGAGCTGTTGCTACACTAGAATAGTGATTCTGATGGCTATAGGAGAGGTTTGGACTACCACACTGTGTAGGTTGTAGCATGTTTACATGGTACCTGGGCTCCTCAGGCCACCTGTCACTCTGTCAGCCCGTATTCCCGCGGCTGCGTACTTGTCAGAGTCCCAGGGATGCCTACACAGCTTTTCAGGGTACGCTGACAGGGTGGAAGCTCTGCTTCTCAGCCAGGCACGGGTTTATTGGTTGCCGCAGCTGCATGCAGGAATTGAGACACAACACATTTCCATAGGGAACTCCTAAAATATACACAAAACCTCAATTCTGACTGAATTTTGGGCATGAAACCTATATGTGACAATACATGTGAAATATTTAATTGTTCAAAAAGTCCCATAGTGGTGTTGTGGTATTTTGGTATTTTCTTTCTTTAATTATTAAAATTTTAAGGAGTTGGATTTCAAGGGTGGGGTCAGTGAGTGACCCTACCTAATTTTGGATGGAGAATCCATTTCTACAATGACATTTAAGGAAGTTTTACGCCTTCTTAAGTTAATTATAATATTCTTATTTTTATGTTATTTTTGTTACTTTTGCAGCTTTCTCTGCAATAGTAGCAAGCTGACAACTTCTGTTTCAAACCTCAGCCATAACAAAACATTTTTTTATCCCAAATCAGGAGTTATGTGAGGTTTCTGATCTATTGAAGAAAAAAATACTTTCTCACAACTGAAATTCTCTTTATGTTAAAGCCCTTTTACAATAAAATTTGAAAGGAATCAGAAAAGTTTCTGAAATTTATGTGGTGGATAAAATGGGAGGGTTCATATTAAGCAAGGTGAAATGAGAACCACCCCACACAAATCTGTCTCTTTTGTGGAAATCAGACAGAAAATCCAGGACAGGGACACAAAAACGTTTGGGAAAAAAACAGATTTCCCTCCCCACTGTCTAACTTTCCCAGGAAAACTTTCTTGTAAAAAAATGGAATGTGCTGACAACTTTTCTGGAAAATTTATCTTTCTGAAATAAATACAAATCTATATACACTCCAACAAGTCTCCATGAATGAAAAGATAGCTGAAAACAGATGTGGCTCAATAGATGGGCCACTATTCAAGCTATAATGCAGAATAAAGAAAATATGCAAAGTAGCTGGGTTGAACAAAATTTAGCCCCCAGTGCTTTCCAAACTGTGAATAGAGGGAACAAGCATAGAATTTTGGCTTCTCTAAAAACTGATAAAAAATATTGAAAATAAAAAAAAAACTGAAGAAATGGATACCAAAAAAACCAATAAAACAATAGAATGGTTGGTGTTATTAATTCATCCACATTCCTAGATTTTATATAATAAGACCCTGTAAATAATTCTAATAGATTCTTAAAATTAATGTATTTTTCCCTTCTTTCCTTTCCTTTCCTTTTTTTTATTTAATCTTCTATTTAAAAAATGCAACCTGGTTTTATGACAGAAAAGGATTCATTAAATCTTTCAGTGGCTCTTAATGTGATAAAAGAGTTCAAAAAAATTCAAAAATCCCATTTCATGATAAAATAAGGGTTTCCATACAAACAAATGGTCAAGCAAAATTTCATATTACCCTATTGTGAAGCCCTTGGAAGTAAGATAGGCCATTTTTACCCTCTAATTGAGCAATTTATAACAATGAAATGATGGAGAAAAAAAATCAGAAACATCCAAGGTCAAATATTACCATAGTGAATTTTTCCAATCCACTTTCTCACATGCTCAAGTTCTGAAAAATAATGCCTTGAATTAACATGAAAATTGACATTAGTATTCAATTAAATAGCAAGAATCAAAGAATAAAAATATCCCTTGAAAAAATGACCCATAAATCTCTTCCTGAAAAATATCTTCAAACAAAAGGTATGACTGCAAGATTACTCAAAATGAAAAATCAAATTCATTTTTAATTTTAGGAAAAAGATTGTTTCAGAATTATTTTTCATTTCAATTAAAAATTAATCTCCTAAGGGATAATGATGCCATCATTTATTCTATTGGAATCCAAGATTTTAGAATTTCACCCTGAAAATCTCAAAAAAATGAATCAACCATAAAATTACAATTAATGAAAGGACAAGTAATTAATGAGAAAAAAACAAAGAAGTAGAACTCTAGAACTTTATATCTGGACACAATAAAAAATGACTTGAATAAAATTATAATAGAAAAAAAGAATTGGAGACAAAACTGAAGCTGCCACCATCCATCCACCTTAACTGATGGAAAAAATTAAGAATTCCTGCCACCCACTTCATTTTCAACTGAAAAATGTTTCTGACCAAGAATATAAAAAATTACACTGAATATCTATGGATTCCTGAAATTATATCACAGAGAATTGAAGAAGCTCTTGAAAAACTCTTGTGGCCTTCAATTTCACAACAACTTACCATCTCTGGAAATCTAAACATTTTGAAGGATCATGGTGGTCCTACTCCCCCAAAAATTCTGAAAACTTTTTATGCTTGTTGAATAAAGTAAAATGAACTTTTATATCTACCAAAACTTAGATCAAAACATATTTTTTTAAGAATTCAACCAGAATTATAGGATAAATTTATTTTACACCTACACTCCAACAGAGAAAGCAGCATCTCTTTTTAGCCTTATTCTATGACCATTTGATACAAGGCTTAAAATCATGCATTTTTAAAGTTGAGAATTTATCAATTATCCACTTGAAAAGGAATTTTTTTATATAAAATTTGATTATAAAAAAGAAAATCCCAAGTCTAGAAGTAAAAAAAAATCTGTACAGCCTCTAATAGGTGTATTTGAACTAGTATTTTATGATGGGAAACTGGATGATTGCCAGAGGTTAGATTGAATCTGATTGTGAAATTTTTCTCTAAGCATGATAGAGTTGAGCTTAAGCTATTTTTTTCATGTGCATTATTTCATTTCTTTTGGAGACTCTGGAAAATTTAAAAACAACTTTCTTGATGAATTCAAAGGATCTTTTAATAATTGGAAAACACCCTCCCTGGGATGATATATGAAAGAAATTAATATATAATAAGATTTTCCATCCCTCTTCATATTCAAATATACTTTCTGCACTGGTAAATATAATAATAAATTGATAATCAAGTCCTTTTAATCCTGTAGTTCATATCTTGATTATTTAACTTTGAAATTCTGAAGAATTTTTGAAATTAGGGGTCAAGCACAAATCATCAATGCAAGGATTAGATTTCATTTACAGCCTTTCTAGGTCTGAAATTAGTCTTATGTATCAAATATAGAAAGGAATTGTGAGAAACCTGGTATCCCTCACTGGAGAGAATTCCTCAAGGTATGGAGGTGCATTTATTTCTTAAGAGAAAAATTCCTTATTCTCTCTAGTTCAAAAAGGAGCCTTGTAATCAAATTCTGTGGCTATTTTCCTTTGACCTAAAATCAAAGACCTGTTCTATTTTTCTCTTCAAAGGATTTTCACTGCATTGGACCATTAAAAGGCAGCAAAAGAATATCATATTCCTTAACTGAAGCCAAATTTACTTTTCCTGGTGATTTTCAGTAGTCAATGGCTCTCTCATCTCATTAAAACTTTATGGTGTTTTACTTTTTTGCCAGTGATTCACCTCATAAGAAATAAATTTTTGGATTCCAAGATTAAGGAGTTTGGGACAAATTCTAAGAAAAAGATAATTCATTTGAAGGATAATGGCCTGCAGGAAGATTTTTCTGACTGAAAAATCACTAGCCCTTATAAATTATTTTAAAATGGTTCCAGATGCTTTTATCAAAGCTGATTCTATTCCATCAGTATATCAACTGGTAGTTCCTCTTTTTAAAAAAATTGAATTTAGTGATGTTTTGAGGGGTTTTTTTAATGGGTAATGTTAAACTCATGTCTCCAACCGTTGGGTAGTTGTTTAGGGCCCTACACTTCCCATTTGAGTCGTGGGGGCCCATAGACAACTACAAAGGGTTGTTCAAAACAGACGCAACCCCCAGGGGGCTGTATGGGAGTCATTTACCCCCCCTGGAAACCGCAATTTTGAGCCGTGTACCCCTGTACACGGCTCAAATCTGCCGTTTTTGGGGGTGCACCACCCCCTTAAAGTTGTGCCAGAATTTTTGGCACTCCCTGGATCACACTTGGGTTCCCTCAACCAAAATTTGGGATCATTGTATACTATGTGGGACAGTTGGACCACACCCAGCAATACCAAAGCAAAATTAAAGTGAAATAAAAGGGAAGTAAAAGTGAAATCAATTGAACTATCCTAGATATTAAAGTGAAATTTGACACATTGTTCTTAACTCAAAAGTGAGAAAACTTTGCAGTTGTTCATTTGAAAGTTGGATTGAATACTGAAGTAGCATTGAAATTTTTTTGTATTATGGGAACAGTGGCAAGCCCTCCTTGTTACATGGCTGCGTTGAAGGACTACATCTATAGTTCTGTCAAAAAATCTTTGGAAAAAAAGGATTTGGGTAATGAAACATTGGAAGCCCCAATTGCATCCTCATCTAGGGTGAAAATTGTTGAACAAAATGTTTCACAGTTGGATTTGACCTCTGGTTGTGAGTAAAATTTTATGTTACTGAGGTCTTTTCTGGATTTAATTTGATTGAAACTAATGGGGTGCATGTAACTGAAACTATGACTTAACCAATGATTTTTTACTAGATCCACTTGACCCATCTCCTGTGAGAGCCTTTCCTATTAGGGAAGAGGCACAAACCTATTTTCAAACATGAGCTATGAAGCATGGTTATGCTCTGAAGGTTTTTAACTGAAAGAAAGATAAATATGTGGTTTTGGGCTGTGATTGACATGGTTCCTACTTGGGAAACTCCTTAACAAAAAGTCTTGGAAAACTCACACAAGGAAGGTTGGGTGCAAGTTTTTAAACTGTGCAAGTTGCACAAAGGCAGACCCCTTGTGGTGACTCTCCTACAAAGAAACTCAAAATAACCATCAACCATCAGAATATCAGTCTGTGCATCCTCAACTGAGGAGAATAACTGGGATAGCCTTAGACAATCTAATAGAAGGCATGAATGATGGGCTCAATATCTTCAACTTACAAGAAAATTGAGCAAGATTGATGGTGGCAATTATTTTGATGACCAAACAATCTATAACACTAAGCAAAATTTAGTGCTTGAAGAACTGAAGGGGAAACGTTTTATGGATGTACTCTACAAACAGATTGAAGAATCAAGCAGGATTTATCTGTCAAAATTCAGTGGAGAGGGTCACTTGGAGGCCCTATTCCTGGCCCACCCAGAGTTGTTAAAGATTTCCAAACAATTCCATCATATTTCTATGTTGGATTTTACTTGTAAAACAAACAAGTACAAAATACCACTATTGCATGTTGTAGGAATGACAGCCAACCAGAAAACTATCACAAAATCTCATGTTTTCATAACAAAATAAAAATTTGAGTTGTACAGTTGGTCTGTAAATGCATTAAAGGAGTTGGCTTATGATCCTGAGAGACTTCCAAAGGTCTTTGTGACAGACCGTGGAAAAGCTCTGATTTGTGCAATTGAATCTAGTTTCCCAGAGTCATCAAGACAATTTTGCACTTGGAAATTGTCTAAAAATATACAAGCAAACTATAAAGGGCGCTTTTTTAATGAAGTTGAAGGATGGAAAAGCTTTATGACTCTATGGAAAAAGTATGGGGCCTCAAAGACCAAGGAGGAGGTGGAGGTCAATGATGCGTAACTCAGAGTAGGTCCAAATAACTGCTTCTTATTCTCCCTAATTTTGGGTTCTGACCTTTTGACTTGTATAGTGTTTCTTGAAAGACTATGAGGATGTGCTCAATTAGATGAAAAATAAAATTTTCCCTATCAAAGAGACATTTGTAATGGCGTGGACTTGTATAAACCAAGATTTTGGAAGCAAAACAACATCTTGGGTTGAAGGGGCCCATCCAACTCTCAAAAAATTCCTTGAAAACTATTTTTTAAACATTTTGGATTTTTGGAAAAACCTTGACAGAACAGTTTTGAATCAAATTAAATTGGTTCACGCATCACTACACAACTCTCAAATTAAGTTAGGGACAGCTCTCCCACCTGAACTGTTAAAATTGGGATACAAATTATCTTTAGAGGAAATTCAGCTTATTAGGGAACAATTCAAGAAGTTCAAACCTGATCATGATAGCAAAGTGTGCATCAATTCATACCCCAAGACTATGGGTTTGCCCTATTCCCACAAAATAGGTGATAGTCTAGCATTCAGAGGATCTGTGGTACCCAAAGATGTCCATCCTGAGTAGAGGTTGGACTATGACCCTTGCAGTTCTAGTTCTGTAAGTTGGCTTAAGTTGCATTCTTCAAATCACTATGCAATTAATGATTTTTGATTAATGTGTTTGATTAATTATTCCTAATTCACTAATGGTTGATTATTTTGAATTTTTGAAGTGCAACATGGAAAAAATGCTGTGCATTCCTCAGTTACGTGAAAAAGTGAATACAATATTCTTGGAATATCCAGATCATGAGCAAGGAAGCCTATTGCAGTATATAATTCAAAAGATAAAAAAATATTGATCAAAGCCAAGACTTGAACCTAAAGTCTTACAATCAAGTAGGGGCTGGCCAAAATTGATAGATACGCGGAGAGAACCATCTTGGTTTGAGCATGTTAAGAAAAAACTCAAGCAGGAAAACAGGACTGGAAGGGTGCCAAATAAGAAAAGAAGAAAGATTTTAAGTCTTTTCTTTTGGAAAATGTTCATTTTTTTGGGTTTAATGAACTAACTAACTAATGATGAATTGTTAGTCAAAGTCAGAAGGATCAGAATTAGAATTTCATAGTTCAGAGGAAGAGACTGAAAGCACTTAATTTGGATTCATTTCATTGATCTGATTAAAGAAATGAATAGTAAGTTAGTTTTCATGATAGGAAACAAACGTGAAATACCTCAATCAAATACCCAAGAGATTCCATAAGTTCTTGGGTGAGGTTTGGGATCCAATTGAAGATGGTAATTGCAGATTTATAGTCATTTCTGAATCTCTTGGTTACAATGAACATGGATGGTTTAAATTGAGAAATGAAATGATTGAAACATTAGAGAAACATAAAGCATGCTACATTAAGATGCTTGGTGGTGCAAAAGAGGTAGAAAATATCAAAAAAAGTCTTGATGTTGAATACATCAATCAAAATATTCCGTCTTCAAAATGGTTGGCTAAACTAGATATGGGACAAATATTAGCAGACACATACGCCAGACCTATATGTTTCATTTCATTGGAGTCATTTTTTTCTTATACTTGAATGAAAAATGGTGTTACAGATCAATCAGAGGGTATTTATATTTCCTTCTTAAACAATAACCACTGGGTTCTATTGGTACTTGATGGAAATGTTGAGTTTTTTGAGTTAACATCATTATATTGAGTGTTTTTAATGAGAGTTTAATGGTAAGTCAGTTCAACTTGTGTTGAGCTGATTCCATCATAAGGAGTACTTTACTCCTTATGATGGGATCAGCTCAATACAAGTTGAACTGGTTTTTTTGGGGGGGTTTTACTTCAGGTCTTCTCAAGTCACTTGTATTTTTTTTGGTGTTTTTACTTTAGGGCTTTTCAAGTTACTTGTGTTTTTTTGGGTCTTTTTACTTTAGGGCTAGTCCATTGCATAGTACCAGTTTTTTTTGTTTTGTTTTTATTTTATTAATTTTTTTTTCTTAACCAAAAATGAACATTTTTTTATTTTTTGGTTAATTTCTGTTTTTTTGGAAGGTTTATTTAGTTTATGGGTTATGTTAGTACCCTTTCATTCCTTTTTTTTTTGGCTCAACATGGTTGGGTGGTGTGTGGGATTCCACACAAGCCCAGTCCTGTGGTGTGTGGGATTCCATACAAGCCCATTCCGGTGGTGTGTGGGATTCCACACAAGCCCGGACCGTGGTGTGTGGGCTGGGAAGTTTCCCCAAAATTAAATTCAAGCCTTGTGGAGTTCTACACAGCTGGAATGTGGTCCTGGGGCATCCCACACAAGCCCGGACTGTGGTGTGTGGGCTGCACAGGTCATTTTGAGTAGTGTCCATGGCTCAATGGGCCGTGAATTTAACATTACCCTTTTTTGATTTTGAATATTTCCATTGAAAATTCTATTTTTTGATTATTCCTGTTTCTGAGATTCCATGTTGAATTTCACATAGTTTCTTCTCACATTTCATCAATCAAAACTGTATTATTTCTCTATCCTTCTCATTGTCTCCATGCTCCCATTGAAAAAACACTATTTTTTTTATTTCACTCAAAATATCTACTAAATCAAGTTCTAAAGACTAAAATTGTTTCCTCCAAGCCCTTAAAATATATCTTCTATCAACCATACCTCAAAGAAAAATATTCAGATGCAACCCAGGAACACTGTTTCAGACTTGGCTATAAAATTCTGATGTTGAACGTTAAAATATCTTTAGCAATTTTCCCCATTGGATTTTCCCTGTATCAAGTTTCCTGCCTTTCTAATAAAAGATAGGAGGCCTTACACCTTCACAAAATAAAATTTAAAAACGAATTCAATCATTTTTTGTTTTAATCTTTTCCAATGATTTTCATAAATTGTTTAGCATCCCTATTGTCTCATTCTGATAATTCATCTGGTTCTGATAATTTATCTTTTTGAAAAATTTGATTCTTTTCTTAATATTTTTTTTTTGGCTCCAAAATTCTTCATTTTTACCTCCCTCCTCCCCCTTAATTTATCTGAATTGAAGTTAACATATGCAAACTATTGGATGATGATAAAATTACTCAAAATCTTTATGAAAAATACAACACTTACCAAGGGCAAAAAAACAAGATTAATTGAATTGAAATCAAAGTGCCTAATTGAAATGTTTATCTCAAAGAAAATTCTGTTGAAGGCATTCAAGAACCTTGGAAAATATTGAAGGAAGCAAGAATGAATCAAATTCAAAATCATCCAGCAAAAATTCTTGAATTATTTTGATTTTTTACTATATTGAACTGATTTTGAATCACACTGGCTGCCTGAATAATGCACTTTATCATTAGTTTTGATGAAATGAAACACAATACTTTCTCAAATCTATCATAAATCCAAGAAACGTATTTGCATTTTTGATACTACTTACATTAGTTTTAGTGCATTTATGATCTATCTTACTGTTGGATTCTACCTTCTCTTCATTAAGGGCAATGTTAAATTTGCGACCCCCTGCAATCCGTTCACAACTCAAAATGGGACGTGTGGCGCATATTGAAACCCATTTTGAGTTTCAAACAGCCATTTTCGGCCCATTTGAGTCACGAATGGCCATTCACAACTGAGGTTGGTTGTGAATGGCAGCTTGCAACCCATTTTTTGGTTGTGAATGGCAGTTCCCAACCCATTTTGGGTTGTGAATGGCAAAAAAATAAAATAAAAATAGAATTTGTAGATTTTATTTATTTCAATTTTTATTTTTATTTTTAATTTAATTTAATTAATTTATTTTTTATTTTTTTATTTTATTTTATTTTGTTTATTTATATTTTTTTATATTTGAAGTTTTAATTTAATTGATTTATTTACTCATTAATTTATTTATTTATCTCATTTTATTGATGTATTTTTTTTATATATTTATATTTTTAATTGAATTGATAACTTCATTTTTTATTTTTATTTTTATTTTTTATTCAAATAAAAAATAGAAATAAAAGATAAATGAAAGTAAATATAACAAAAAGTTGCAAACAACCATTTGCAAATCAGGTGGGTTGCAAATGGCCATTCATGACTCAGATGGGTTTCAACCATGGGGTTTCAAATTTAACTTTTCCCTTTCATTAATCAAAATGAATCTTTCTGATTTGATGAGACTGTAAAAATGTTTACTTGAACCATAATCCTTTTCTCCTTGAATAAATTCATCTTTTATTGTTAAAGGTAAAGTGGGGTTGAATGATATTGTTGCTGTTTCACCAATGATACTTTGTCTTTGAGCTTTTTCTCATAATTAAAAGGCTTTCATTGAAAATCTTTTTCTATTTTTTCATTTACCAAGCTATTGATTTCTCCGTTGTGCTATTTTAGATCTCATCATTTTACTTAATTAGAAGTTTTGATATTGCGGCCTTTGAGCGTTTTTGATAGCCTTTTTTATTACTTCTCTAACTTGCTGCAGCCATAGAATCTATACTTTCCTTTTTCTATATTTTTCTGGCTATTGATGTTGACTCCATCTCAATTTTGTCCAATCATGTTTTTTTTGAAGCCCTAACTATTAATTCAGAATATTCAATTGGGCGATCATCTCTCTCAAATTTCAACCAATTAATTCCAAAACACCTCAATTATAAGCACCCACACCCACCAAATTCATACAGGTTTGATTTTATTTTTTCATATTTTATTGTTCAGATATTTCCAGTTCTTATTGTTGACCACACCAATTCAACCCCCCTTTTATCCTCTTCCCTTCTATTCAGTCCAATCCGTCCTTGGTTTGACTCAAAATCTTTGGCAGGTTTGTTTTTTCCTCAGAATTGTTTTATCCTTATTTTATCCTTTATTTTTTTTATTTTAATGTTAATCCTAACTTTCAATTTTACTTTAATTTTTATTTTTATTTTAATTTGTATTTGTATTAGTATTGGTATTAGTATTAGTATCAGTATTTGTATTTGTATTTGTATTTGTATTATTGTTATTAATATTATTATTATTATTTTTATTATTATTATTATTATTTTTATTTTTATTATTTTTATTATTTTTATTATTATTATTATTATTTTTATTATTATTATTTTTATTATTATTATTATTATTATTATTAGTATTATTATTATTATTATTATTATTATTATTATTATTATTATTATTATTATTATTATTATTATTATTTTTATTTTTATTTTTGATTTTAATTTTAATTTTATTTTAATTTTTATTTTAATTTTTATTTTAATTTTTATTTTTATTTTTATTTTTATTTTTATTTTTATTTTTATTTTTATTTTTATTTTTATTTTTATTTTTATTTTTATTTTTATTTTTATTTTTATTTTTATTTTTATTTTTATTTTTATTTTTATTTTTATTTTTATTTTTATTTTTATTTTTATTTTTATTTTTATTTTTATTTTTATTTTTATTTTTATTTTTATTTTTATTTTTATTTTTATTTTTATTTTTATTTTTATTTTTATTTTTATTTTTATTTTTATTTTTATTTTTATGTTTATTTTTATCTTTATTTTTATTTTTATTTTTATTTTTATTTTTATTTTTATTTTTATTTTTATTTGTATTTGTATTTGTATTTTTATTTTTATTTTTATTTTTATTTTTATTTTTATTTTTATTTTTATTTTTATTTTTATTTTTATTTTTATTTTTATTTTTATTTTGATTTGTATTTGTATTTTTATTTTTATTTTTATTTCAATTTTTATTTTTATTTTTATTTTTATTTTTATTTTTATTTTTATTTTTATTTTTATTTTTATTTTTATTTTTATTTTTATTTTTATTTTTATTTTTATTTTTATTTTTATTTTTATTTTTATTTTTATTTTTATTTTTATTTTTATTTTTATTTTTATTTTTATTTTTATTTTTATTTTTATTTTTATTTTTATTTTTATTTTTATTTTTATTTTTATTTTTATTTTTATTTTTATTTTTATTTTTATTTTTATTTTTATTTTTATTTTTATTTTTATTTTTATTTTCATTTTCATTTTTATTTTTATTTTTATTTTTATTTTTATTTTTATTTTTATTTTTATTTTTATTTTTATTTTTATTTTTATTTTTATTTTTATTTTTATTTTTATTTTTATTTTTATTTTTATTTTTATTTTTATTTTTATTTGTATTTGTATTTGTATTTGTATTTGTATTTTTATTTTTATTTTTATTTTTATTTTTATTTTTATTTTTATTTTTATTTTTATTTTTATTTTTATTTTTATTTTTATTTTTATTTTTATTTTGATTTGTATTTGTATTTGTATTTTTATTTTTATTTTTATTTTTATTTTTATTGTTATTTGGGCTTTAGGTTTTTCATGCCCCCAAACCTGGAAAACTTGCGGTTTGGACGTCCCCACAACATCCTGCAATGTCCCCCACCCACACGGTTAACCTGGAAAAAACACAGTTTTTGGGGGTTGTCAAAAAAAAATACTGGGGGATAGGGGGGCATCTCAAAGCCCTGTAGAATAAATCCTAAGAAGTTTGGCCATTTTTAAGGCCTATCAAAATTGCCCCCAAAAAACTGAAAAAATGCTCCACATCTCAAATCTCTTCACATTTTTAATATTTTTTTTTTGATCATTTTGAAAAATCTGAAGGGAAAGAAAGTTTCCAAATATGGCAGGCAGGCCATTTGATCATAATTTTTTAAGAATTTTAGTACTTCATCTTCCCGCCAGAAAATGGGATTTACATAAAAAATGAGACATTGTTTTCAATTCTTTTTTTTGTTATTTTTCCATGAGATTTTCCAAATCTTCAGTTTGCAGTATTTTAGTGGGCATTGTGAAGGCCCAAAAAAATTATCTGGGGATTTTCTTTAGCTTATTGTTTCCCAAAGAATTCATAATTGAAAACACAAAAGTGGTTTTTTTGCTCTAAATCAATGGTTTTTTGCTCTAATCAATGAATAAAATAAATTAATAAAAATTGTGTGAGAAAAAAACAGACAAATCATTTAATCAAGATCAATTTTTACTACTTTATTATTTTTTCTACAAGGAAACAAAATCTTCAAACCAAGTTCCAATTTATTATGAATCAAATATTCCCATTTTTGTGATTCCTTGCTAGCAAAAGCCCTCCAAAGGGGATCTAATTGGGGATCTGGCCACAGTTCAGAATTACAGTGGAAAGAAACTATGAGCTGAAAATATTCCAAAATAATTAAACATATGGGATATGTTTGAGAATTGGCAATTGGAGGTTAATTGAGTGGAAAATAAGTCAAAGGCATCGACTTAGATAAAAGTACCACTGGCCTTTTTTACGTATCTGCAAGCAGGAAACCATGGCAAGCAAATTTCATCCAGTAACTTTGAGGGGCAGTTCCAGAAGTGTGGTTGAGATTTTTTCTTCCTTTGTAAAAATTTTCATCCCAGAATTGATCCATGAAGTTTTCATCCTTTAAGATAGAGTTGGATTCCATTTCCTTGATCATTTCCTGATGTATTGAGCTCCAATCTTCAGATTTATGGCCAAAATTAACTTCTGCTGATCCAAACCCACATTTCTCATCACCCATCACATCTTGAACATGTTAAATTTGTGTTATGGCTGTCTTTGGGAAAATGAAATTTTTGTATTGATACTAAGGAAAAAAATATCAGTATTATTTAAGATGAATTTGAAAGAAAAACAATACATACTGACTTAATCAATAGCAACCACTCCAAAATTATCAGATGATGAATAAAAAAATTTTGTGACCTTGATCCCAAATAAAACAAGGGGTGAAAAAGTGAACCATAAAGCAAGATTAATTCAAAATTTTATTCACCTTTTCTATTTCAGAGGCTGTGGCTGCGGGAGGAAAGATTGGATTCCCTGGAATCCTATAAGCATCTTCATCTTCATCTTGTTTTTTTCTTCTCTTGATCCTCTTCAAAGTACCAGGAATACAACTCTGTGAAACAACCCTCTTATTGACGATTGTTCCTGACCTCTGAGTGAAAAATGAAAATATGACAATCAATGGAAAATAGAAAAACAATCCTGATCCCTCCCAACCAAAAAGAAAATTACTAACTGCATTTATTATATCCAATTCTTCAAGATCTTTTACTTCTTCTCCACTGAATTCCTCTTCTTTTATAAACTCATCCTGTTCACAATTAAATGTTAGCCTAATTACAAAAAAAAACCTCTTCCTCTCATTCCTGTTTCTTTTTTCCCTTGGCCTTTTCATGGTCTTCCTTTCCTTTCCTTTTCCTCAGACTATGAAATTAGAGAAAACCAATTTCCAACCATATGCTGTTAAAATCAATTCAACCAAAAGGGATAAAAAAACAACAAAAAGAAAAAACTTACCATTGAATCAACCACTTAGTGCTTCCTTGGTCTTCCTCTTCTCTTAAATACTTCAACATATTCAAGCCCAGATGGATCCCTCTTAGATGTAAGCTGAGAAAATCTTTTGCTTTTATTTGGGGCTACTTTTGGTCTTCCTCAAATTTTCCTCTCTTCCTTTTATAGGGGTTCTTGAATGGGAGTCAGTTGATACGTTCCTTTTAACATTTTCATCATTTCTCCAAGGTAAAAATGTTGTTCTCCTGGGAGAAATTTAAGGAATTCTTCAAGGATTTCATTCTGAAACCGGTGTATGTTGGTTGATTGGGAAGGTGATTCATGATATGATTGAGAATGTTTGCATGACCCCTTCTCAGCAAACTATGAATAATTCCAAAATAAAATAAAACACCTCAGCAATCAATGTTAGAATTATTTTTTTCTCCAAGAAAAGAAAACATACTGCAATAGGAGGTTTGATATGCCACCTGCAATAGGAGGTTTGATATGCCACTGTGGATGAAAATCATCAAGCAAAACTTTTTGCTTCTTGAGATTTTCCTTCTTCACTTAGTGTAGACAAGGAATCCCCATGAAAGAAGAATAATCACAATGAGAACAGGTGGTTGATTTTTCTGCTGAAATGTGAAAGTAATGCACAATCTCAAGAGCACAGTGGCTTATTTTTCCTGAGATGTGTTCAACACAATATGGGAGACCAATCAAGTTCTTGAATTCTTGATGAGAAGTTTCAATGGAAGTTTCATGGATTTGAATTGAAACTGAATGATATATTGGGTGAACTACATCAGAGAAGGAACCAGAAGAAGTTGTGATAAATCATTTGAAATAAGAGTGAAGCCATTCTATTCTAGATGTGCTGGTACTTCCAAAATGCAGGTGCTTGTTTGCAGCATATGAAACAAATTTTCTTTTTAGAGGAAGCCAGTTGTCAAGAAGGTAGTCAGAAGTAGGGTGATTCCAGACTACATTCAGTTTGGTAAAATTATCTCAATAATAATTTTCAGATTTTGATTCAACCATCATATTGCAGTGTTTTCTGAATATCATCCATTATTCTTAAGATTTAAAGTTTTTTCTACAATGTGTTTGAATGTTTTTGAAGATATGCAAGACACAGAGTAAATGATGAGATTTGGGAAATACAGTTTCAATGGAATGAATCAGGGCTTGCTCTTTGTCAGTCACAATGACTTTGGGTTCTTCATATTCTAATAATTTATGAAGTTTTTGGAGAGCCCATTTATAGTCTTCCTTTCTTCCTTAAAAGAGGAAATAGAAACCAACCAAGAATTTTCTAGCACAATTTTTGACCCCAACAATGTGAAGAAGAGGCATGGAGAATTTGTTGGTTTTATAGGTACAGTCCATCATTAATACTGATGCAAAGAGTTAGATTAATTGGATAGAATCTGTGTGAGAAATGAATAAAGAACTATATGAAAATGTTTATTATTGATTTCATATGTGAAATAAGAGTTTCTTAATTCCATTATTAAAGATTCTATGGGTGATTTTTCTTCCTGTTTTTCTTTTTTAAGTTTTAATCTTTTTTCATAGATTGTACTAAGGGTTCTTTGAACAGGAGAATTGTAGGACTTCATTAAGGAATTAAGAATTTTCAGGGAAGGAACCCCAGCTTTGGTTAAAGAATTGACCATATCCTCTTGATCACCCTGAATACTTCTATGAACTGGATGGGTGGATGTATCAGTTTATGGTGGATGATTGTGATCAGGGCATTGGATTTTTGTTTCCCAAAGACCAGCCTTCTTGTAAAAGCTTCCAGAGAATTTGAAGGGATATTTTGTTTTTCTAGTTGATGAAAGTCTTTTTCTATCCAAATTGGGTTTATATTCCCCATATTTTTCACATTGGTAAGTATATCTTTGCTCTTTAGTATTATGGAAATGGCATATCCATGGGATTTAGCCCACTCTTGAACAGAATCCACAAGGTCCCCCTTTGAATGACATGATAATTCAGGTGGAGGAGCCAAAGGGGTGGAATCATGGGGGTGATATAAATCAGTTAAAGCAGTAGAAGGAGAAGCAGCAGAGGAAGATAGTATAGTAGCAGAAGAAGAAGCAGAGGCAGATAGTAAAAGTGGGTTGATGTGTTGTTCAGACATTTTTTGTTTGGGATTTTGATTTTGAGATGTTTGTTTTATGAATAATTGATTTTTTTGATTTTTGATTGAGTTTTTGGATTCAGGGGGTTCTATTTAGTGGGTGTGGAGTGTTGAATTTGAGTGGTTGATTTGTTTTGAGTAGTGATGTGTGATTGGTTGATTGGTGTTGAGTTGTGATGATTGGTGATGGTGGTGATGATGATGTGGTGTCGAGTGGATTCTGGATTTTGACAGGTGATTTTGTGGTTGACAAGAGGATCAGACCGCCCCAAGAGGTTAGGAGGAGGAAGGAAATCATTCAAAATCATATTGAATATCAGATTATTCATATAGAAGAGCCCAAAGATGCGGACCTACCCCAAAAAGCGGTTTAAACATGGTATTTTGAGGTTAGACATTCAAGGACCAAATCAAGGTCCAAAAAATATGAAAAAAAATACTTTTATGCTTCATTTGAAGTGCATTTTGAAAGTTTAAACTCAGTTTGTCCATAAAAAGAATCAAGATAGTATCAGAAATTGCTTCAAAACGCACCCCAAAACAGACACTTCCCATTATTATTGTAGATGCATCAATTTTTTTGGGGTGAATAATTGATCCTGAAAATCCCCAAATGATTTTTTTGGGCCCTTCAAAATTCCCACTAAAATACTGCAAACTGAAAATTTGGAAAATCTCATGGAAAAATAAAAAAAAAAAGAATTGAAAATAATTTCTCATTTTTTATGTAAATTCCATTTTCTGGTGGGAAAGTGAAGTACTAAAATTCTTAAAAAATTATAATTGAATGACTTGCCATAATTTAAAACTTTCTGTCTCTTCAGATTTTTCAAAATGATCAACAAAAAAAAGATTAAAAATTTGAAAAGATTTGAGACGTGGAGCATCTTTTTTTCAGTTTCTTGGGGGAAATTTTGAAGGCCTTAAAAATGGCCAAAATTCTTAAGATTTATTCTACAGGGGTTTGGGATACCCCCCTATCCCCCCATTTTTATTTTTTTGAAAAACCCCAAAAACTGTGTTTTTTCCAGGTTTACCGCGTGGGTGGGGGATGTTGCAGGACGTTGTGGGGACATCCAAACCACATGTTTTCCAGGTTTGGGGGTGTGAAAAACCTAAAACCCTTTTTATTTTTATTGTTATTGTTATTTTTATTTTTATATTTATTTTTATCTTTATTTTTAGGGCATTAATTCTCTCACAGGCCCAATCTCTACTTTCAAGAATTTATTTTTTTTTCAAAATTTCTGACACCGCATTCCTGTAGCTGAGGTTCATAAACCCCCAAGAAAAAAGATTTGGTAATTTTGGAGCCATTAAAACCCCTCCAAAAATGGAATCAAAAAATTAAATAATTCTGCAAAAACCAATTTTTCAAAGGGTTTTGGATTTGTATTTGGGCTATTTTTATTTTTATTTTGATTTTTATTTTGTTTATTTCAGCTATTAGAAATTTTAACCAAAATCCAAAAAAATTCCCAATATTTTCTTTAGAGTTTGTGGATGTATCCTTTGACCTTGAAAAATTCTGTCAAAAAAAAAAATCAAAAAAACTGATTTTCTCATTGGATGTTTGGATCCTTTTATTTGCCTGTTTAGTTCATTTTCTTTGCTTATTGAAGGTATGAAAAATCTGAAAAAACAGTAGAAGAACATTCAAACATTTTTTCCAGAATTGTTTGATGTACTATTTACCTTAAAAAATCCTTTCAAAAACCAGAAAAACTCAAAAAATTCAATTTTCTCATTGAAATTTTGGATCCTTTTGTTGGCCTTTTTGATTATTTTTTTTTGTTGATTCAAGCTTTAATAAATTTAAAAAAACCATTTAAGAGATTTTTAACATCTTTTTGAGAACTTTTGGATGTATCCTGGGCCTCCAAAAATTTGAATCCAATGCAGAAACACTTCAAATTAACACATCAATTGCAATGTTTTATTTTTTACATCTGAAATCAAAATTTCCACAATTTTTTTAAAACAAAATTGAGAATTGAATCCAAAACCCCAAGTAAAAATTTTTCTGACTGCTTTTGACATTTTTACCTCTCAAATTATGAAAGAGAATGAACATAATTCAAAAGGAAAGGGAGGTCTTTCTTTAATTATCCTTTTTTTATTTTTTTTCCTGATAAAAAAAATGATGACCTAACATATTTGAAGCTGAATTTTCAAAGCAATCATCTGAAACTTTCCAAAAATCATTTTTTGGTAATTTTTGAGGCACCACTTGCGCCTCAATAACCAAAGAAAAAAAGCATCATAATAAACCCCTTTTGGGTTCTGGGACTCTTCTTTGAGCCCTTACACATTCATAAATTCAATATGACTGAAAATCATTTCCTGGTATCTCCATCCATCTTGAAGTGCTCCAATTATCTTATAAACAGCCCCCTTGACCTCTTGCACCCTCCCATCACCCCACATCACATGATCCCACTACCATACCACACCACACCACACCACACCACACCACACCACACCACACCACACCACACCACACCACACCACACCACACCACACCACACCACACCACACCACACCACACCACACCACACCACACCACACCACACCACACCACACCACACCAAACCGCACCCCACCACACCATACCACACCATACCACACCACACCAAACCGCACCCCACCACACCATACCACACCATACCACACCACACCACACCACACCACACCACACCACACAGCACAACACAACACCATAAAACAAAACAAAACTCATTGCATCACATCAGAACACATCACATCACATCACATCACCTCATCACACATCACCTTACCTCACCACTCCACTCATCACCACTCCACTCCACAAACCACTCATCATCCTTCACCACTCATCATCCTTCACCACTCCTCAAAAAAAAAACAACTCAACACTCCTGATACTGTCAAAAAAAACTTTTCCCTCTTATATAAAGTATCTGAATACCTTTTTTAACTCAAATTATTCTCAATATATTCTCAAATATTGAATCCCATCTTCACTACATTTTTCAAAAAGAAAATCTCTTTTTGCAATTGCTCAAGAAAAAATCTGCACAATTTTCAGAACTGTTTCACCAGGCCCTTCAACCATCATCTCACCTAATCAAAATGTTTATTCAACTCCTCTTGCTCCATCTTTATCTACTCAACCTCCTGATTTCACCCCTTTCCCCCCCCCCTCCCCCCTCCTGAGCTATCATATAAACAGAGGGAGGAGCTGGTTGAAGCTATCCAATCATGAGAAAATTCTCATGGATATGCCATATCTACAAGAGTCTCAAATTGCAAGAAACATATCTACACTTTTTGATGTGATAAATCTGGGGGATATAAACCCAGAAAAGATACAAGCAATTTAAAAAAATCAAGAAAGACCAATTGTGCTTTCAGATTATCAGGCAATTTTGCCAAAAGATTGGGTTTCTGGGTGGTAAATTTTATATTTCCAGAACACAAAAATCCACCTTCTACCAATCCTGCCACTCATCCCACCCACAGGAGAATACAAGGGAAGCAACAGGAAATTGTTAAAAATTTAACAAAAGAAGGAGTCCCCCCAATAAAAATTCTCAACCCTCTTATACAAAACTCATCATCTCCTGTCAATACAAATCTCAATACTCTTTACAATAAAAGATCCCAAATTCAAAAAAATGCCCTTGATGGCAAAACTCCAGTTGAAGATCTCATACTTAAACTCTGTAATTCTTCCTTTTTCATGTGGATGGAAAAATAATTTCCTTATTCATCTCCCACCCTGATTCCATAAAGCTCCTCAATCTTTTCCCAAATATTCTAATGATGGACTGTAAATATAAAACAAAAAATTTTGGAATGTCCCCTCTTCATATTTTTGGGGTAAAAAATTGTTACAGAAGCTTCTCATTTGCATTCTGTTTATCATCTCAAGAGAAAAAACAGAACAATGAATGGTCCCTTACTCAACTTCAGGAAATCTTAGAAGATACAAAACCTAGTGTGATTGTTACAGACAAGGAACAAGCACTAATCAGTTCAATTGAAACCATTTTCCCTTCTTCTCATCATATTCTCTGTCTCTGGCATATTTCAAAAAAAATTCAAACCCAATGCAGAAAGCACTTCAAATCTGAAGATGAATGGAAGCTGTTCCAGAGACAATTGCATCAATTGGTCTATTCCAAATCTGAATCAACCTATCAGGAAAACTTCACTAAACTTTCTGTGGTTTTAAATGCTCCAAGTTATGACTATCTTGTTGAGAACTGGATTCCATTTAAAAGAAGATTTGTCTCATATTTGGCCAACAAACACATTCAATTTGGCAACACAAGTACCTCCAGAATAGAAGTTCTTCACTCCTATATCAAGTGGTTCATCAAATCCTCAATTGGCTCTTTCTATAATGTAGTTCAACACATATATAATTCTATCAGCAGTCAAAACCATGAGAAATCTATTGAATCCTCTCAGCAAGAATTCAAGAATCTAATTGGTTTAAATCAATGTTTTGATCATCTTTCTAGAAATGTCAGCCACTATGCCCTCAAAATAATCCACTCATTCAATCAAGCTCCTGGATTTTCAACCAATTGCAACAACTATGATTATTTTTTACATGGGTATACCATGTATTCACAAAGAAAAATTGGCTATCAGAAAGGGTGAACTCTTCCAACTTCAAGATTGTCATATTCAATGGCATTTTAAATCTCCCTTATCAGTAAGTTTTTTTCTTTTTTTTAGCCCAAATAAGAATCAGAAAACCCATTGAAAAATTAGTTTTTGCAGAATTTTTTTATTTTTGAATTCCCTTTTTGGAGGGTTTTTAAAGGCTCCAAAATTACCAAAGATTTTCTTTGGGGTTTTATGAGCCCCAGCTACAGGAATGCGTCATCAGACCTCAAAACAATTCTTGAAATTACTATGAAATAAATTATTTGTCTGTGTAGCAGCAAAGGCATGCAACGGCAGTTAGACATAATTTTCTGTGAAATGAAGGTTTGGGACTGTGAGAAAATTAATTCCCTATTTTTATTTTTATTTTTATTTTTATTTTTATTTTTATTTTTATTTTTATTTTTATTTTTATTTTTATTTTTATTTTTATTTTTATTTTTATTTTTATTTTTATTTTTATTTTTATTTTTATTTTTGTTTTTGTTTTTATTTTTATTTTTATTTTTATTTTTATTTTTATTTTTATTTTTATTTTTATTTTTATTTTTATTTTTATTTTTATTTTTATTTTTATTTTTATTTTTATTTTTATTTTTATTTTTATTTTTATTTTTATTTTTATTTTTATTTTTATTTTTATTTTTATTTTTATTTTTATTTTTATTTTTATTTTTATTTTTATTTTTATTTTTATTTTTATTTTTATTTTTATTTTTATTATTTTTATTTTTATTTTTGGTTTAATATCTATATTTATTCATATTCTTATTTTTATTCTCTTAGTTTTTTTTTCAAATATTTTATTTATATTATTTATCAAAAGATAAAAATAAAGTTACCAAAAAACCCAAGGTTATGAGGGTAGGCATTTGGAAGGCAGACAAATTGGGAAACATGATTTCTGTCAATCTGAAGATCCTAAAGACCACAATATATCACATCATTCAAAAATTCAAAAGAAGAGAAATGATTTTTCAGAAAACATCCCAGAACACCCTTGAATTCAAAAAATTAAGATATTTCCAAGCTTGGATGCACCATTGAGAATTCAAGATGAAAGCACCAGAAATTCAGTATTTTTGGTTGACAGATCTCCCCACTTAGAAATTTTTACAAGGATCCCATTAAATTTGTTGTTTCAATCTTTCATACTAGGGAAAAAAATTTCAATGGAGATAAGAAGGAGAGAAGACTTGATTTCTCCTGAAAACATCAAAATTTGACTATTGGTGATTTGGGGAACATCATTTGGACTAAAAAATTCAAATTTGAAATTGGAAAAAATTCCCCAAAATCCATGGTCTGGAGGACCCCTCAAGATAAATTGATGCATAATGTTCCAGCCTGCTAATATTCAAATATAGCTGAAAAATTATAAACTTATCAGAAAAATTAAGTGATTCAATAATTCAAATTTGCTAAAAAAATAATTGAGGGATCAAATGAAAATCCAAAATAAAAATTGAGAATGAAAATTCAAAAAATGTTGAAGAAGTCAGAAAAAAGTGTGACTATTATTCCAGAAATTTAATTTTGGTTCCAAATGAGGTATATGTAGTCACCTTGTGGCACCACCCTCCATTTCCCACTCCTCCAGGATGTTTATAGAACATAGGAGACCACTTTTAAAATCCAACCAGGAGCCTCTTATCAAATTGTGGTAGTTACTTGCAGACATTGATATAAATAGGCTCAACAGTGTACCAATATTATGACAAGACTCAGAAGTGGGTGGGTGTAGAATCCAAAGAATGATAAGGGAAAAAGAAGAGCCCAGCCTTTTTCCTGTTAAAATACATATGCACTTATGCATGTGCTACGTATAAGTGTAATCCAAATGGGATGCACATATGGGCCTCTCAGGCCCATTGGACACTCACACGGACCATACGGGCCTGTGTGGATGTCACTGATTTGGGGAAACTGGCCTCAAAACACATGAAACAGGCTCATTGGTACACAGGCCCTAACAGGCCCGGTGGGGGATATGGGAAAATACAGCCAGATGGGCTTTTATGGGCATAATTGGGCCCAAGGCTTATTTTGGACATACTTGGCCAGACAGGCTGGCCCGCAAAAGTGTGTTTGTCTCAGGTTTTGGGCTTGGGGCCCCTGCCTGTGTCCCAGCCCGCTTGGGGCTTCTGCCCATGCCGCGGCCCGCTCATGGCCGCTTGTATCCCTTGGTTTGGCCCACGCGGGGCTGTCGTGGCGGCCAAGGGATCCTGCGCGGTGCAACACCACGCGGGCCGGGCCGGTTTGGTGCCCCATCCTGGAAACCCTGGCCAGTGCGGAGACTTTAATTTTTTTTATGATTTTTCCTTATCATCATTCATAGGCACCATTTAAAAAAAAAATCTTTGATCTGGAATAGGGTTCCATTTGGTTCCCAGCTTCCCAACTGCTCATTTTCTCAGTTGGCTAGGAAGATTTCTGGGTGGTCGTATCCCCACTCTTGTGTTCAAATCCCTGCCACTCTGCTATTCAGCCTTACAACTTTTTTTTGGCGAGCGCGCGGCCAAAAGACTGCCCGGCTTGCCTCCACCCTGCCATCCATCACCGGCACCCCCCAATTGAACATCATTGTCATCATCAACATCATCCAATCCTCAGTCTGAACCTCTTCTGAGTCATCATCAGACCTCCACTCTCCCTCAATTAATCCTGCAAATCTACAACTCCCTGCTCTTGACTTGGGGCGTCTCATCCCATTGCGCTCCCACCCATGGCTCTTGGTCAGATCATTGGACCATCAACCACCACATCCCTCTTGACAAAAGCTTGGGATTCCCAGGCCCTGTGAGATCTAACCTGAAGATCTTGGATAAAAAACTCTTCTCATCACTCCAACATCTCGGTGATCCCTTCCTCAATCAAAACCCGACCCCCACTGCAACAACCAACTCAGCCGTCTCAAGCGCCCGTCTACCTCATCTGGTCGTCTCAAGCGCCTGTCTACCTCATTCGGTCATCTCAAGCGCCTGTCTACCTCATCCTTTCCACCTCCAGCTCTCCCCCGCCTCCTGCGCGGCTTGTCTGTTGCCCGCGCGGGTCTCAACTGTCTCCCGGGCCCATCAGCATGTCCGCGGGCCCCTCAATAGCTACTCTCCTGCCCTTGCCCACCATTGGCATGGGCCAGGGTCTTGATTCAACTCTTCTGTTTTTTTTCTGAGTGTTTGTGTGTTTCTTTCTTTTTTTCTTCTTCTTCTTTTGTTTTCTCATCACAATCATCCTCAAAAAAAAAAAAAAAAAAAATCCGCTCTATTTGTAAATCTCTCTTGTAAATAGTCGACAGACCTCTTCCCTATAAAAGGAGGGGCTCTCCTCTTCCTTTTCCAAAAAAATCATCCATGGGAGTGTGTGCTTATGCCCCCCCTGTTATCGTGAAATTAGATCCTGATCCTTATCCTGGGTATATCTCTGATTGCCCCCTGATCCATTTTTGACCCTTAGTCTTTGCCCCTCTGTGGCCTGATCCTTATCACCAACCAATAGCCTTGCTGGTTGAAGAAAATTCTGTCTGTTGGAATTTTTGAGTGTGTCATACCACTCCTTGATCCCTTTCTCTGACCATACTGGTCCTGATCCCTGATCATCTTTCTGGAGCCAATCAAAATTGATTGAAGAGGTCTTATTAAGCTCAAGACCTGGAGTGTTATACCTCCCTTTATTTTCTTTGGAGTTGCATTCTGACAGCCTACTCTTGAGTCCCTTGAGAAGTGTTGAGGTTATCCTTGCTTCAAATCAGTTACTGTTTGCTTTTAGAGGTCTTAAACATTGTGCTTTGTCTTGTACAGCCACCCTCAGTTATCTGGTACCCTTCAAGCGCTTGATTGCAGAGAGTTGGGCAGGTTCATTGAGAACCTGGAGGTTGGTTGGGTTTGAGTTGGTCATCCCCAATCTTCTGCTGACAACCAGAGTTATTAGCTTGGGGGGTTGTTTACATACAACAGCTTTTGTTCCTTGAACTCTAAGCAGACTTTAACTTCTTTTGTTCAAGTTTTCCCTGCATAATGTTGTCTCAGACAGTGCTGTTCCATTGCTACTAAACTATTATCATCTTTATCCTCTACTCCTTGATTCCTCATTTACCAGGTTCTGGACCTTGATCTTGGTTACATCTAAATATTTTTTGTAACACTCAGGAGGGCAGCCTAAACAGCACCTTTCCCCTCCACAGAACTGCCAGGGCCTAGCACCGTTTGGAGTTTTACATTTGATCCCCTGGGCCGGGATCAAACCAGCAACCTTGGGATTTACAGTCCCAACTTGAAGAATCAACTCCAAAATGCAATCCAATTTTTTTTTCTTTTTTTGTTGTTTGTTCTTTTTTCAGATCTAATCTGTGGAGGCAACTTGGTTCAGAAGTAAGTCCTCCCAATTTTGCACCATATGGGCAAGATCCTTGTTGTTTTTGTGAAGCTCTACTCTTGCCACACTTGTGAGCCACCTTGGAACTCTGCTCTTTTGGATCTCTCAGGAACCCTTCAACATGGAATCTGCTGGATCCTCCTCATCTGTTTGGGCCAAGATGGTCAAAATCAAACCTCAGAACAAAAACTTAGGCTTCAATGGTACCAATTTGGAACAATTCCTGGACTCCTATGAGATGGCTGCTGAAGTGGATGGTGCCAGTGAACATGATATGGCTTATCAGTTACAATTTTTCATCTCTTCTCACAAAGTTATGGAGGTTATCAAATTGTTTGATGGATTCAAAACTCATAACTGGAGGCTCCTGAAGGAGGCTATTTTGGCCTATTGGGGAAAAATAGATGTAGCCAGATTTACTTTGCAAGACTTGGATGCCCTGGTTTCTCAATGGATCTCCAATGGTGGTGTCTCTTCAGCTTCAGATTATCAGTCTTTCAGAAAATCTTGGGATCCTATCCAATCTTACCTCATCAGAAACAATCACATTGACACTGTGGACAAAATTTGAGTCCGATTTTTCCAATCCTTTTCACCAGGAGTCCAGGAAAGAATTAGGGATGAACTGGTCAAATCTGGATCCATGATCACTACTAGGGATAATCAATTCAAACTTCCTGCTTTTCTGGTTTTGAGAGAAGCAGTGGAGAAGGTCATGAAAGGTCAAACTGCCCTCACTTTTGAACAGACCAGAATTTCTGAACCAGTCCATGCTCCCTCCTTCCAAGAATCCAACAAAATCATGAACAAGATGGAAGCGAATTGTAGACCCAAATCAAATCCCCAGGCCAATAAGGAATCTGCTACTATAGATGAGATCACTAAATTACTTCAGGCATTTGAGAATAAAATAGATCAGAAAATATCCTCTTTAGCCACTCCTAAACCTGCTAATTCTGTTCCTAAATCTACTCTAGTCTGTTATTATTGCCATAGGGAAGGCCATGGTACTGGTAGATTTCCCAAACTCCAGAAGGACAAGGAGGAGAGGTTAGTAAAGCAGAAGGGAAATAATTTCTTCCTTCCTAATGGTGCTTTGATCCCTTTCAATTCATCTTGTCCAATCTGTCATGTGGTGGCCTCATACCAACCACCAACTCCCAAGAAGGCATCCTTGGTCTCTGTGGATTTTTGATCATCCTGTGGAACTCTGCAACCTTGGTATCCTCCAGCTATCACTTCTTCTGGCTTCTCTGGCACCTATCAATCTGATCCAGCTAGGAAACGCCATGAGGAACCAAAACCTCATAAGTCTCCTCCTGTTCCATCCTCAATCCTTTAAAAACCCGTTAAACGTCAATCTTCACCTGAGCCTCCTTCCTCTGATGTGGACATGGAAGTAGAAAGGGAACCACTTATGGAAAGGTTCCAGGACAACTCTGATCTTCCCCCTCTTCAACCTGTCCAACCCTCAGATCCTCTTCCAGCACCTATTTCACCTGATCTTCCTCCCTCCACCCAGCCCAAAGTTTGATTTGAGAGGGGCATCTCCAGGGACTACCCTAATGCTGTGGAAGGAGTATTAAAGAGAATTTCTGTGCTTAAAATCCCTGATCTATCTGTGGCTGAACTCCTGTCAATCTCTCCATCTGTGGCTGAAGGGATGAAGAAATGGGTTTCTTGTTGACGTGTGGAGATTGGTCCGGACAAATTAAAGGTCTCCTCTGGTACTCTGATGGAGGATTCTGGTGGAAAAAATCCCTCTTCAGATGCCAACCTGTATTCCTGTCCTCTTGGCTTTCTCCCATGTTATCTTGGTGAATCAACTAAAACGGTTTCTCTCCTTGTGGATTTGGGTTCTCAGCTCAACTTGATTTTGGACTCCGTGGCCTGCAAGCTTAAACTTAGCCCAAGGGTCAGTTTCAATTCTGCTGTGTATGGAATAGGGAACCATTCCTGTGAGCTGGTTGGTATTGCTGAGGATATCCCTGTTTGAATTGGTCGAAATATTGTTGGCACCTGTCACTTCTGGATCACTTTTCTGGATGGTCCCATGATCTTGGGAAGGCCATTCTTAATGGATTTTGGTGCTACCCTGATGTTTTCTGATCAAGTTGGGGAGAGAATTCTCCTCCCTGATGCTGACGGCAGAAAGATTGAAGTTCCTCTTTGTTCTCTGGATTCTGGTTGTTGGGAAAGAGAATTCCCTGGCCATCCTCCCAAATCTGTCCTGAAGGGAAAGCAGAAAGAAAACTCTCATTCCTCTCATCCTCATTTTTTAGCAGACTAGTTGGCCCTACTGATAGTTGTAGTTCTTCTCAGCCTCAGACTTCAACTCATGGACCAACTCCCACCTCAGAGGCATATCTTTCTTTTTGCTCATCATTTCCTTCTCATCCAAATAAGATCAAAAATCAAACACATGAAAAATCCAAAAAATCCAAAAATATTTCTTCTCTGTCTGGATCTGTTGTATCTTCTTTTCCTTTTTCTTTTCAGCCTGATCAATCATCCTCTATTCCAGTTTTGAATCTCTGCAATGAGTCTAAACTAGATCTTGATCTCAATTCTTTTCTTGGTGGCTTTGGTATGAAGGAGTATGGTCTTAGGTGGAGGCAATTTGGGGTAGAAGTAAGTCCTCCCAATTGGGCACCACCAGGGGCTTCTACTACTGTCATTTTCAAAACTCTACCCTGTGCCACACATGTGAGCAATTTGTTATCTTTTGGATCCTCTTTTATGGAGAAGGCACCTTTCCAGGACGCAGCAGAACATCAAACTTGGAAGATGTTGGAACGTGGTCTCAGTTTTTGTAGTCAGGTCTCACTGGTCAATGCTTGGAGGAAGCAAGGATTCCTCTCCTTTGCCTCTAAGTAAAAACCAGTTGCAAAGAAGGTCCAGCCAGTCAACCAACCAATGCCTCTCAACCTCAATCCTCCCCTTATGTGTCCTCCTCTATCCCGCAATCCTTACTGTGGTCTATCCCAATCCCTCACTGGTCCATTCATTCCCTCTGGTCGGGTCACTGAAGAATGTCTGAAAGTTGTTGACTTTGGTCTGGATGGATGGCTTCTTCCTGATGAGTTAAATTTGATCAAAAATTTCCTAGCTCTTAGGGAAAAATCCATTGCTTTCTGTGAAGGAGAGAGAGGTCTTTTGAAAGAGTCCTATGGCCTACCCTATATCATCCCTGTAGTAGAACATGATCCCTGGCGAAAGAAAAAGATCCCAATCCCTGCTGCTAATGTCAACAAATTCATCAAGTAGGTCTGCAAACGAGTCCAAACTGGTTTATATGAACAATCAACTTCTAGCTATTCCAGTCCTGTTTTCTGTGTCCTGAAAAGTAATGGTAAACTTAGAATAGTTCATGATCACCAGCCTCTAAATAAGGTTACTATTAAAGACTCTGGTATCCCTCCTGATACTGAAGAATTTTTCAAATCCTTCTCTGGGAGAGCTTGCTATGGTCTAGGTGACATCATGGGTGGTTACAACAAACAATCTTTGCATCCTATTTCTTGGCCACTCACTACTTTTGATACTCCCCTTGGTTGATTTCAACTGACTCAATTTCCTCAAGGTGCCACCAACTTGGTTGCAGTCTATCAGGCTCAGATGACATGGTTCCTCCAGGATGAAATCCCAGATCATGCGTGTATCTTTATTGATGATGGTGGGATTAAAGGTCCAGTTTCTGACTATGATAATGAGCTCTTACCTTGGCATTCAGGAATCCGTTGATTTATCTGGGAATATGCAACCACTTTGGAAAGGATCCTGTTTTGAATTGAGGAATCTGGTCTCACTGTCTCTGGATCCAAACTGGCCGCCTGTGTCCCTGCTCTGGAAATTGTTGGTCATGTGGTCTGCAAGGAAGGGAGAAGAATGGCTCCATCCAAAGTCAAAAAAATTCTCTCTTGGCCTACTCCCATTAATCCAACTGAAGTCAGAGGGTTCCTAGGTGTTGTGATCTATGTTCAAATTTTTATCCCTTCTCTATCCAAAATCTGTATTCCCTTGCGTTGCTTAACCAGGAAGGATACTGAATGGATTTGGAACCAAGATTGCAAACAATCATTTCAGTTGCTCAAAACTATTGTTGGCAATGACATAGTTTTGAAAAAGATCACTTATGGACCTGGAGCTGGCAGGATCAAGCTGGCAGTGGACTCTAGTTATCAATCTGTTGGGACTGTCCTTACTCAGGAAGATGAAAATGGTTTGGATTGTCCTGCTCTGTATGAATCTCTTCTTTTCTCAGATGTGGAATCCAGGTACTCCCAGCCAAAACTGGAACTTTGCGGTGTGGCCCAAATGTTGAAGAAGCTCCAGACTGTCCTTTGGGGTCAACACTTCAAGTTACAAGTTGATGCACAATCCATTATTGAAATTATCAATTCCCCCAGCCTTCCAAATGCTCCAATGACTTAATGGCTTGTTGGGTGGCTTTTGTCCAGTTGTTCTCTTTTGATATTGTTCACAGGCCTGGAAAATCTTTCACCATGCCTGATGGTTTATCTTTACGCCCTCTTGGAGATGAAGAATCAGATGTTGGAGTGGATTTTGACAAGGAGGAGCCTTTAATTTGCCCTGTCTTCACCTTTTCCTCCCAAGATTATTCCGGCTTCCAACAAGGGTTCTGGCTTAAATTAGAGCAGTACCTTTCCACCCTCCAAAGGCCTCCTGATATCTCTGCTAAAGATTTTTGATCTCTCAAGAGGAAGTCCTCCAACTTCTTTGTTCAAGGCACTAGGCTTATGAAAAGAGGGAATCCTTGTGCCCTTATTGTGGTCACTATCCCTTCTAAACAAGATTAAATCCTGGAAAGTCTCCATGAAGGCCTTGGTCATCGTGGGGAAAACAAAACTTATTGACAAATACCCAAACAACTCTGGTGGCCATCTCTGAAGAAATCAGTCTCTCAATGGTGCAAGAGTTGTGAAGTGTGCCAGAAACGTGATCTTAGGCGCCCGACTGAAATTTGTTACCCCACTGGAGAGTCCACTGTCTTTGGGAGGATTGCTATGGATGTGGTTCACATTAAGGCTGGTGGAGCTAAGTACCTCATTGTGGCTAGAGATGATTTTTCTCAATGGGTTGAAGCAAAGTTTCTTAAGAACCTCAACTCTGAATCAGTAGCAGCTTTCCTTTATGAGACTTGGACAATGCGTTATGGCTTGGCACAATCCTATTTGACTGATGGCGGCTCCGAGTTTGGTGGTAAACTGGCTGATATGATCTTATCACTTCCTGGTCAACATAGGGTGACCACTCCTTATTATCCTGAAGGACAAGGAATGGTGGAAAGAGGCCATGCTCCTTTGAAGGCTGCTCTTGTCAAACTGGCTGGTGAAAGTGGCAAGAATTGTTGCAAATTCCTCCCCCTGGTCCTCTTCTCTGATCAAATTTCAACTAAACAAACCACTGGCTACTCACCTTATGAAATCATTTTTTGTCAAAGGGCTGTCCTTCCTCTGGATCTGGAAATGGAATCTTTCTTAGGTATTTCTTGGGAAAAGGTTTCTTCCACCACTGATCTATTAGTTTCCAGATCCAAGCAGCTGGAAAGGAGTGAAGATGTCCGTAGTGAAGCTTATCAGAAGATGATGGAGTCTAGGGAAAAATCAGTTCAGTATTGGGAAGACAAGCATTCAAAGCAAATCAGGGATCCCTTGAACCCTGGGGATCTAGTCTTAGCTTATAATTGTTCCTTGGAAACTCAGTGGGGAAAGCTTTTCTCTAACCGCTGGAATGGTCCTTACCAAGTGGTCCATCAAGTTAAAGGTGGATCATATGTTTTGGAGGAACTGGATGGTACTCAGATGGCCAGAAGGTTCTCTGCTGATCAGGTAAAGAAATTTCATTCTTGTGGAGGCAACTTGTTCCAAAAGTAAGTCCCCCCAATTGTGCCCCACCAGGGTCATCTGCTGCGTTTTGTTGTGAAACTCTACTTCATGCCATGCATGTGATCACCTGGGACGCCTTCTTCATTTTATCTCAGCCACTTCTAGGATTTTCCTTTGGATCGATTGACATATTCTTTTTCAAATCACTCTCAAGATGAAAATTGCCATTCCTTGGTTTCAATCATCTTTCTTTCCTTTCTCTTTTTATGGCATCAAACTTGGGTGCAGACTAGGGACAGTCTGTAAGTTGGGGAGAGATGTGGTGCCTCATCCTGGACACCCTGGCCAGTGCGGAGACTTTAATTTTTTTTATGATTTTTCCTTATCATCATTCATAGGCACCATTTAAAAAAAAAATCTTTGATCTGGAATAGGGTTCCATTTGGTTCCCATCTTCCCAACTTCTCATTCTCTCAGTTGGCAAGGATGATCTCTGGGTGGTCGTATCCCCGCTCTTGTGTTCAAATCCCTGCCGCTCCACTATTCAGCTTTACAACTTTTTTTTGCCGAGCGCGTGGCCAAAAGACCACTGGGCTTTCCTCCACCCTGCCATCCTTCACCGGCACCCCCCAATTGAACATCATTGTCATCATCAACATCATCCAATCCTCAGTCTGAACCTCTTCCAAGTCATCATCAGACCTCCAATCTCCCTCAATTGATCCTGCAAATCTACAACTCCCTGCTCTTGACTCGGCGCGTCTCATCCCATTGCGCTCCCACTCATGGCTCTCGGTCAGATCATTGGACCATCAACCACCACATTGCTCTTGACAAAAGCTTGGAATCCCCAGGCCCTGTGAGATCTAACCTGAAGATCTTGGATAACAAACTCTTCTCATCACTCCAACATCTTGGTGATCCCTTCCTTTATCAAAACCCAACCCCCACTGCAACGACCAACTTGGCCCTCTCAAGCGCCCGTCTACCTCATCCGGTCGTCTCAAGCGCCCGTCTACCTCATCCGGTTGTCTCAAGCGCCCGTCTACCTCATCCGGTCCTCTCAAGCGCCTGTCTACCTCATCCGGTCGTCTCAAGCGCCTGTCTACCTCATTTGGCCATCTCAAGCGCCCGTCTACCTCATCCTTTCCACCTCCAGCTCAACGGTCTCCTGCGCGGCTTGTCCGTTGCCCACACGGGTCTCAACTTTCTCCCAGGCCCATCAGCATGTCTGCGGGCCCCTCAATAGCTACTCTCCTGCCCGTGCCCACCATTGGCACGGGCCAGGGTCTTGATTCAACTCTTCTGTTTTTTTCTGAGTGTTTGTGTGTTTCTTTTTTTTTCTTCTTCTTCTTTTGTTTTCTCATGACAATCATCCTCAAAAAAAAAAAAAAAAAAAAAAAAAATCCGCTCTATTTGTAAATATCTCTTGTAAATAGTCTACAGACCTCTTCCCTATAAAAGGAGGGGCTCTCCCCTTCCTTTTCCAAAAAAATCATCCATTGGAGTGTGTGCTTATGTCCCCCCTGTTATCGTGAAATTAGATCCTGATCCTTATCCTGGGTATATCTCTGATTGCCCCCTGATCCATTTTTGACCCTTAGTCTTTGCCCCTCTGTGGCCTGATCCTTATCAACAACCAATAGCCTTGCTGGTTGAAGAAAATTCTGTCTGTTGGAATTTTTGAGTGTGTCATACCACTCCTTGATCCCTTTCTCTGACCATACTGGTCCTGATCCCTGATCATCTTTCTGGAGCCAATCACAATTGATTGAAGAGGTCTTATTAAGCTTAAGACCTGGAGTGTTATACCTCCCTTTATTTTCTTTGGAGTTGCATTCTGACAGCCTACTCTTGAGTCCCTTGAGAAGTGTTGAGGTTATCCTTGCTTCAAATCAGTTACTGTTTGCTTTTAGAGCTTCTTAAACATTGTGCTTTGTCTTGTACAGCCACCCTCATTTATCTGGTACCCTTCAAGCGCTTGATTGCGGAGAGTTGGGCAGGTTCATTGAGAACCTGGAGGTTGGTTGGGTTTGAGTTGATCATCCCCAATCTTCTGCTGACAACCAGAGTTATTAGCTTGTGGGTGTTGTTTACATACAACAGCTTTTGTTCCTTGAACTCTAAGCAGACTTTAACTTCTTTTGTTCAAGTTTTTCCCTGCATAATCTTGTCTCAGACAGTGCTGTTCCATTGCTACTGAACTATTATCATCTTTATCCTCTACTCCTTGATTCCTCATTTACCAGGTTCTGGACCTTGATCTTGGTTACATCTAAATATTTTTTGTAACACTCAGGAGGGAAGCATAAACAGCACCTTTCCCCTCCACAGAACTGCCACGGCCTAGCACTGTTTGGAGTCTTACACCGGTCACAAACCGCGGCCACTGCCGCAGGAGCAAGGGCCAGCGGCCCCGGCTCCCTCCCCTTCCCCTTGCTTGCCATTGCAAGGGGGAGGGGGTGGCTGACTGGGTTGAACCAGCAAGCAACTGACCGCAACAAGGCAGTTGGTCAGGGCAGGGGGGATTTCATCACCCCCTTACCCAGGGGATGACAAGGCCGGCAGCAAGGGGAGCAACCAGAGGTGGGGGGGATTTGATCACCCTCCCACCAACAAAGATGGCCAGGCCGGTTGCATCAAGGCAACCGGCGGTGGGGGGGGATTGACCACCCCCCCCCCCACCATCCAGAGGGGTGCTCTTCCCCCCCCCCCCCCCTTTACCAACGGGGAGGAGCAACAGGCTGAGGGGATCTGACCACCCCCCAGCCCACTATTCCTGACAACGCCCTGGGGGTATTGACCCCCAGGGCCCCTGGTGAGGGGATTTGACCGCCCCCACCAGGGATTTGAGAGAAAGAGGGGGGGGCAGCATGTCTGCCGGTTACACCCCCCCCCCCCAAGTGAGGTTGAGACCGGACACAGGTGAGTCCTGGGTCACACCTGGCCCATATGTGAGGCCAGGGGCTGGCTGCGTGAGGCAACCAGCCCGTAAGTAAGGAAATAAGAGTAACTGGGCTGGTTGTAAAGGACAACCAGCCAGGGGATTGAACAGCAAAGGGCTGGTTCAGCCCTGTAACGGTGGAAACACCAGAATGGACCAGAATAGGCTGATAATAAGGGTACAGGGACTGATGCTATGTGGGCTGATGTAGCCCAAACCAAGTACCAAGGCCTGTAGAGCCTTTATAGATCTTTTGGGGCGGAAAATTTGCCTTTTGGGTTGTTGTATCATGGGCTCAAAAGAGGAAAATCTTTTGTACTTAAGGAGCTCTTCTCCCTGCTGTTTTCCATCCATTCATTCATCATTCAATCAAATTCATCAACAATATCATCCAACGTGTTGCCCCATTTGTGAGAGCCCATCAAGAAATTATTGACACAAGGTGTCCAGCATTTCTTTTGCTTTAAATACTGCTCATTTACGTAAGATAATTGCTGGCCATAATTATAACACATTATCAGTATCAAAATCATCATTACTTCCAAGCCATCTAGACCCTTGTACCTTACCCTGGAGAACCTCAAGGATCTCAATTTTTCCAAGAATATGTCCTATATCCCTTTTTTTAGCTCTTCCAAGATAGTTCTGAACAGTCAGAATTATAATTCTTGGGCTGTCCTTATGGATAGTGAGCTGGATAACATCTGTTGTGGGGAGATAATGGATGCAGATGACACTTTGATCAGTTCAGAAGTGGAGAAAAAGTCTTATCATCTCATCCTTAGGAATCTTGATGAGAATCATGTGACATGGGTTTCTAATACTCTTAGGGAAGATGAGAGAAGGAGGGGCAGCATCCTTTGGAAGTTGCTTAAGTCCAATTATGCTGGTGATTCTGTTCTTCAGAAGGTTATAGCTTTCAATAAACTGTTCAAGTTACAATATTCAAATTTTTAGAAGTTTGTTGCAGAGGCTAGTTCAAGCATAGCCAAGTTCAATTCATCAGGAATTAACATGGATCCTGAGTGTTTGTCACTCTTAATCCTTCAGAAGCTACCAAAGGAGTTTGATTCTTTAGTCAGAATTATCTCTCAATTGGATCCTCTTCCTGGGGAGGAGGATGTGCTGACAAGGATTGAAAAGGATGATCTTCAGTTCAAGATGAAGGGGGTTTCTGGAACAGCCCTTGTTTGAAAGACTGGAAAATCTTTCAAGAAGGCAAAAAAGGATTTGTCCAAGGTCTTATGCTATAATTTTCAGAATAAGGGGCATTATGCTAAGGATTGCAAGGAGGCCAAGAAGAGGAAGAAGTCCAAAGAGAATGACAAGGAGGTCAATCTCACTACTGAAAACATTGCAATGGTGGCATTTGTGGTCCAACAGAAATGGTTGTTAGGGAAGAAGGCCCCAACAAGAAGGCCAAAATTGATGAGGATCAAGAAAAGGACTTGATTGATTGCAAAGAGGATTGAAGGAGGATGTTCTTTTTTCATTGATTCTGGCTGTACAGATCACATGTTCTTTGAACCAAATTTATTTTCAAATCTTAGTGATTATGAAGGAGTTGTAAATATTGGTCAGAAAGGCAGAACAATTCAGATTAAAGGAATTGGAAAATTTATTCTTGCAAACCACTTGGGTTTCAAAATTTCTTTTGAGAAAGTGTTCTATGTAACAGATTTTCCTTATAAACTTGTGTCCCTTGGAGTGTTGTGAAGAAAAGGTTTCCAGATTTTTTATCTTAAAGAAGATAAGTTTGTTTTTGAAATGAATGGGAGAACTGTTCTTAGTGGACAGGTTTGGAACAAGCTTTTGCGTGCAAGCTTTTTCAAAATCTCAGCTTTGAGCACTGTTGCTCACAATAGAAGTGGCCATAAGGTAACAGACATCAACTGTGAGAGTTGTACCTTAGGGGCTAAGACTAGAAATTTGTTCTCAAAGAGTAGAGATTGCACTGATGTTCCTAGAGAGGAATTTTTCATTGATTTGGCAGGGCCATTCACACCGGAGTCCATTGGAGGGGCAAGATACTTCATCAATTTAGTTGATAATGCAACTAATTATGTTTGGGTTAAACCAATTTGATCTAAGGATCAGACCACAGAGGAGGTTTCTGTAATCTTCAAATTCTGGAAACAGAATGGTCTGATGAAGGAGATCAAGAGGGTTATCACCAATGGAGGTGGTGAATTTGTGAGTAAAGAGTTTGAGAGTTTATTGAAAGATTATTTTATCATTCATATAGTCACTACTGCAAGTACTCCATAGAATAATGGAATAGTTGAGAGAATGAATAGGAATTTACTGGACAAGTTCAGAACTATTATTTCTCAATCTGGTCTACAAAAGTTCTTATGGGCTGAGTTGATGTGTACAGTCTGTCTGTTGCATAAAATTGTAAGTGTTAATGGGAAGAGTCCTCATTATCAGTTTTGGAAGTTTTACCCCAAAACATCACAACTAAGAACAATTGGTTTCTTGGTGTATTATAGTGTCCACCATAATGAGATTGTTGGAAAATTAGACCCTAGAGCCAGAACAGGGGCACTTTTAGGCTATGATTTAATAAGTAAATTATATAGAATCTATTTTCCAGGGACAAGAAATTTTATCCGTAGTAGGGATGTAAAATTTGATGAAAGTACCTTTCCACTCAAAAGGAGTGAAGATGTTGTTGTGAATAGTTCATAGAAAGAAATAGAATTAGCACCTATTTCACCAGAAAAGGCTGAGGAACATGTTGTTCCAGAAGATGAAGAGATGGCAGACGTGCCACCAGAGGGTTCAGTGCCCGCTTCAGGAGTTCGTTAATTTGGAACCTGATGAGCCTCCACCTCCAGTTAGAAGGAGTGGTAGGGTTAGAGTACCAGTTGATAATTATGGGGAATGGAAGTCCCATTATGCTGCCGCAGGATATGATGAAGATACATTTCAGGAACAGTGTATGCTCAATGAAGTCCTGGAGTTGAATTCAGAAATTGTAACAGGGTTAACCCAAATAGCTTTGGCCAACCTATGAATTCTGATGAGAGAGCCAACTGGAAGAGTGCTATTTTTGAGGAATTTGATTCTCTAGAAAATAATATTGTCTTTGAAGTGGTTAAGCAGGATTCTGTTCCAAAAGGAAAGACCATTGTGGGGTCAAGATTGGTTTCAAACAAGAAGTTTGACACAAATGGAGTTTTGAAAAGATTCAAAGCTAGATGCATTGCACAGGGCTTCAAGCAGAGAGAGGGTATCAATTACCAAGAAACTTTCTCACCAACTGGAAGGCTTTCCACCTTCAGGTACATCATTGCTCTGGCAGTGGAGTTGGGAGGAGAAATCAGAAAAGCTGATTTTGTAACAGCATACTTGAATGCAAAACTTGGAGAGGAGGAGACTGTTTATATGTCAATCCCTGATTGTTTTTGTGAATGGTTAGTAGAGACTAAACCAGAAACCATGAATAAAATATGTGTTAGAAGTTTTCTTTCAGCAGATAAAGGGTAATATGTCCTCAAGCTGTGTAGATCCCTTTATGGATTGAAGCAAGCAGCTAGGTTGTGGTATAATACCATGAGTGAGAAACTGATACAGATTGTTTTCAACACGTCTGACGCCAACCCTTGTCTTTTTGTAAGAAAGGATGTAATTTTTTTTTTATGGGTTGATGACATTATCATTATTGGAAATGGTAAAGAGAGAGTCATGGAGACACTCAAAAACAAATTCAAGATAAAAGATCTTGGTCTGGCGCAACAGGTGCTAGGAATGAAAGTCAGTAAGAGCAAGAATGGTATTAAGTCAGACCAGAGCCATTACTTGGCAGCTCTTCTTAAGCAATATGGCTTAGAGGATGCAAAGGAGTTTGGTACTCCCATGCAGTCAAACATTTGTTTAGAGAAGTCTACAGATGAGGAGTATCTGGAGTTTAATCAATCTGGTAATGACTAAAGGTCAGCTATTGGATTGCTTAATTATTTGGGGCAGTGTACAAGGCCCAATATTGCTTTTTCAATTGGTGTCTTGTTGCAACACTTAGAGAAGCCAAGAATGAGCCATTGGTCAGCGTTTAAGAGAGTTATGAGGTATCTTAAAGGAACGCAAAGTCTGGGACTGTTGTTTACAAAGTCAGAGAACTTTGATTTGGTTGGTTATTACAATGCAAGTTGGGCAGATGGTAACACTAGGGAATCAAAAAGTGGTTTTGTATTCTTCTTAGGTAAGAATCTGGTGTCATGGATGTCCAAGAAGGTGTCAGCAATAAGTCTTTCATCAACAGAGGCTTAGTATAGAGATTACTTAGAAGCTTCACAGGAAGCAAAATGGTTGAGAAAAGTCTTAGAGGATACACATAAACCACAAGGGTTTGCTTTGTTTTATTCTGATAACCAGAGTGCCATTGCGTTGACACAAAACCAAGTGTTCCATTCAAGAACAAAACATATCAATGTTCACTAGAATTATATTTTCAATGTAGTTAACTGCAAGTAGATTGTGTTGGGGTACATGCCTACTGGAGCAATGATCACAGATATCTTAACTAAGGCTTTAGATAGGAACAAGCATCAAGGCTTTGTGACTAACATGTGGATGTCACCCCCTTTGGATTGAGGGGGTGTGTTAAAATACGTATGCACTTACGCGTGTGCTACGTATAAGTGTAATCCAAATGGGATGCACATATGGGCCTCTCCAGCCCATTGGACACTCACACCAACCATACGGGCCTGTGTGGATGTCACTGAATTGGGGAAACTGGCCTCAAAACACGTGAAACAGGCTCATTGGTACATGGGCCCTAACAGGCCCGGTGGGGGATATGGGAAAATACAGCCAGATGGGCTTGTATGGGCATAATTGGTCCCAAGGTTTATTTTAGACATACTTGGCCAGACAGGCTGGCCCTCCAAAGTGTGTTTGTCTCAGTTTTTGGGCTTTGGGCCGCCCATTGGGGCCGCTTCCTGTGTCCCAGCCCGCTCAGGGTTGCTTGTATCCCTTGGTCTGGCCCACGCAGAGCCCAACGGCCCGCGCAGGGCTGTTGCGGCGGCCAAGGGATGCTGCGTGGTGCGACGCCACGCGGGCCCTGCCACTGCCGCAGGAGGAAGGGCCAGTGGCCCCGACTCCCTCCCCCTCCCCTTGCTTGCCATTGCGAGGGGGAGGTGGTTGCTGACTTGGTTGAGCCAGCCAGAGACCAACCGCAACAAGGCGGTTGGTCAGGGCAGGGGGGATTTCATCACCCCCTTTCCCAGGGGATGACGAGGCCGGCCGCAAGGAGAGCAACCGGTGGTGGGGGGATTTGATCACCCTCCCACAAAAAAAGATTGCCAGGCCGGTTACATTGAGGCAGCCGGTGGTGGGGGGGGATTGACCACCCCCCCAACCATCAAGAGGGGCGCTCTCCCCCCCCCCCCCTTTACCAAGGGGGAGGAGCAACAGGCTGAGGGGATCTGACCACCCCCCAGCCCACTATTCCTGACAACGCCCTGGGGGTGTTGACCCCCAGGGCCCCTGGTGAGGGAATTTGACCGCCCCCACCAGGGATTTGAGAGAAAGAGGGGGGGGCGGCATTTCCGCTGGTTACACCCCCCCAAGTGAGGTTGAGACCAGACCCAGGTGAGTCCTGGGTCCCACCTGGCCCATATGTGGGGCCAGGGGCTGGCTGCATGATGAAACCAGCCCATAAGTAAGGAAATAAGAGTAACTGGGCTGGTTGTAATGGACAACCAGCCAGGGGATTGAACAGCAAAGGGCTGGTTCAGCCCTGTAACAGTGGAAACACAAGAATGGACCAGAATAGTCTGGTAATAAGGGTACAGGGACTGATTCCATGTGGGCTGATGTAGCCCAAACCATATTACAAGTACTGTAGAGCCTGTATAGATCTTTTGGGGCGGAAAATTTGCCTTTTGGGTTTTTGTATCATGGGCTCACAAGAGGAAAATCTTTTGTACTTAAGGAGCTCTTCTCCCTGCTGTTTTCCATCCATTCATTCATCATCCAATCAAATTAATCAACAATATCATCCAAAGTTTTGCCCCATTTGTGAGAGCCCATCAAGCAATTATTGACACAAGGTGTCCAGAGTTTCTTTTGCTTTAAATACTGCTCATTTTCCTAAGCTAATTGCTGGCAATAATTATAAAATTTCCTACTCCTATTCAAGCAGAGGTGGACAAAGGCTCAGAAGTGGGTGGATGCAGGATCCACAGAACAAAGGGATAATGAGCCAAAATCTTACCTTTTGCACAGGTGAAAGGCATTGATTAGCAGGAAGTAGGAGCAAGCCACATTCCATGAACTATGTACTTGGTATATCAACATTGCAACTGTATGTACATAATTGCAGATAATCTTATGGCCAAGGCAAGTAATCAGCAGACTATCAAGTTTGTATTCAAAGACCAACTATGGGGTATGCAGGGGAGCTTCAGATTAGGTATGTGATTGTTGGGAAAATAGGTTATGAAAATAAAAGGTGCAGTATGTGGAGATCAGAGGGGATCTGCTGAGGAGAATTGACAGGAACCTTTCCAGTTAGGCATATTGGAGAGGATTGACTAGTAATACTTGGAGATTGCAAGTAATTCCATAACTAATGCAAGTGCCCTAACTAATGCATGTGGACAGATGAGGGCTAGGCTTCTCATAGCTGGGATTATCCAACAGAAATTGCAGAGGTTCTGTAACAAGGAGGGAAGGTAGTATTGAGAAAGTATTTTTTTAATTTTATTTCTTATTCTTCTAAGTCTGATTTGGATTTGTATATATAAGGCCCTTGTTTTGTCTAGTTGTGGGGGATCTTATCTATTGCATTGGAGGAGAAAATATTGTATCATATCAAAATATCATCAAATTTAGGCATAGTTATTGCCAAAAATTAGAACAAACAATGGATTAAAATAACTTCAAGAGTTTTTTTCAGGTAAATTGTTGCAGATTGGTGTCTAAGAGGTCCTTCACAGAAGTTCCTTAGCTCATAGATGGAGGAGCTTGGGTAAATCAGGGCAAGACTAGATTAATTCCTAGACCAGAGAAGGATTATAGAAGATATTCACTCCTTTCCACTCTTTTGTACCACAACATAGGTCTTGAAATATAAGCATATGCATATATTCCAAAAGTTAAGAATAGGTTCAAAAATTCCAAATTATGTGAAGTGTTTTTGTAACTCCTTCATAAAGCCATGAAACCCACACCATTTCCAGATAGCCACAGGAGAAAAATCTTCCTTCCCACGGCTTGTGAACCCACCCCAAATCAAACAAGAGTTTTGGGAGCTGCTTCTGCTCCCACATCATCTGTGTGTGAACCTCTAAACCTAAAAAGGAGCCTCAGTAGTTTCACAGATCCCTTCCATGCAGTTCCCTTGGTGGCACGCACCACTTCATTGCTGCCATGATCAGACCCACATGAGTAAGGGACTGGGCCTGAATATTCAAGGAAGCCAGAAAAAGTGGGATTTAAGGTCCACCACTTACCCCCTGAATCCCTATCCCATGCCACATAGTGCCAAGGGGATTTCAAAATGTGGTGGGAAATTTACTGAGAGCAAAAAACTTCTGATCCAGAACTTTGAGAATTACTCACACCAAAAAGGTAAATAAAAAGACAAGAGGGCACTAAAAAACAGGGATTGAGAAAGGAATCAAGCCCCAATATTAATACTAAGAGTGACTGTCATTCTGATATGGTAATGGGCCTTATATAAAAATATATTAATAACATAATTCATCAACTAGTTATGTCATACAATGACTAAAAGGGCTTCACAATCAAGCATCCCATCAATCCCAGTCTTTTTGGAAAATTTTGCTAAACTCTTAGCCTTGTTTTACAAATACTTGGTACAGAAATACCTGGTTCAAGACACAACAGGGGCGGTTATTATGATATCATAATCTGCAAGGAAACCTGCTAAATCCCTAATTATGATGAAATGAGGCTTTCCATAATTAAATACAACTAAGATCATTTTCAAAAAAAAAAAAAACTATGGACTGCCTCCTGGCCTCAGTATAAGCCTGGCTCACCCATTTCTGACTGTTCAAAGACCTGTACCAGGAGGCAGCAAAAATTAATCAATGAAGGCCCTTTTATGGCCAGTCTATCAGCACTCATTCAGTTGACTAGCAAGTATATCATCAGATATTTTTTTCCTTAGAAATCAAACACTTATCAGGAAATAAAGAATGTGATCTTGGAACAATGTGATCCTTTTTTTATAATACTTTTGAATCTCAACCTTGAAAGCCCAATTATCAGCAAATCCTATAGCTTTTATCCAGTTGAAAAATTCCAGAAACACTGAAAAACTGATCAATAGTGGCCCATTCCTCATCAATTATATTCAGGAGCTTGACCTAGTATGTTATCCTTCCTATTATCCAGCTCAATTCTAAAAGCCTATGTCAAGATAATCATATTACCCTTTTTGAAAGGAAACCTTGAATGAGCATCAGGGCTCACAATTTTACCACTTTGTCTCAATCAAACAAATCCTGTTCTCTGGAGGGCTTAAAAAACCCCAAGAGGTGGCCCCTCTATTAAAATTTATTTTTTTACAAATATATAAAAAAAATTACCTTCTAACCAAGCCATATACTTTGGTATATATATATATATTTAAGAAGGCCCTAATTATTTCATCACCCCCAGTTGATAAAAGGAGTTAGGCCCTTGACAACTAGTGGCTGAAAAAATGCTTAGCTCCAATGTTGAAGGATGGGAGGTCTTCAATTGTAGTCTGGGGTGCCTTCATTGGTGAAAGAACCTCTCCTCCCATCATCATGCCACCAAACCAAGAAACTGCCCATAACTTCATGACAATTATTTGTGATGGTTCTCTTGGGCCATGGATCTCACACTTTCAATTAATCTAAGGTTTCTTCAATGGAAGATAGGGCAACAGTCCACAAGGCCCACGATCAGCAAGGACTGGAAATGCACCAAGAAAATCAAGAAGAAGAAAAATAGATTGCTTTGTCCACTCAATCACCTTAACTCAACCCAACCAAAAAAAAAATAAAAAAAAATAAAAAAAACTTATGGATTCAAGTTTCAATAAATAATCCCCAACAGATTTACCAACCAAATTCAATCCCAGTGATGGAATGCCCTCCCATCCCCCCTATTGGCAATAGAAATATAGTTGGTAGGTAAATTTAATAATATTTTTGATTTATTAATAATGATTGTAAATCAATGAATTAATGTTAATTCATGGGAAGGGAAATATAACTGGGTAGAGGGGGTTGCTTATAGACAAGATCTCCCTCACTGATATGACTATATACAAGCTAAGAGTGAAGGAATTGAAACATGCTTTTCTCCTTGGCTTCTTTGTTTTACCACGGATTGCAATGAACTTGAAATTTTCATTTGATCTGATAGTCCTTGCTATTTGAATCCAATTTTGATGAAACTTTCTTTTCCTATATATATATAGAAAATTTCAGCATTAAATACATAAATATTTATTTTCATTGTTTTCTTTAGAAATATCATACTTTCTTTTATTTTCTTCATTAGTATGATATACCTGGGTTTCTGGGATGTGTTGATATTTCTGTGAAAATGCCATGTCATAGTTGACAAGGATTGAATCTTTGATAACTTCCCCCCCCCACACACAAATGGCCTGGGAAGGATTTTTTTGTCAAACCCTCAAGAATCACATCACCTCAAGGTCTGATTGCATGGAGGCAAGTCACCAACACCAATGGTTATTCTCAAGTTTGTTAATTTATTTCTAACTAAGAGGCTTCAGTCCCATGACCCCTTTCACCCAATTCTTGTTTTTTTTTTGCCAACTTTTTCATTTTTTGGGGGGGGAAAACTTTTTAATTTTTAATTTTTTTTTTTTGGGTCAAACTTTTTAATCTTTTTGGGGGAAATGTTAAATTTGCAACCCTGCGCAACCTGTTCACAACTAAAAATGGGTTTCCTGGCACAGTTTGCGACCCATCTGGGTTGTGAATGGCTGTTTGCAACCCATCTGGGTTGTGAATGGCTGTTTGCAACCCATCTGGGTTGTGAATGGCTGTTTGCAACCCATCTGGGTTGTGAACGGCTGTTTGCAACCCATCTGGGTTGTGAACGGCTGTTTGCAACCCATCTGGGTTGTGAACGGCTGTTTGCAACCCATCTGAGGCATGAAGGGCGGTTTGCAACCCAGATGGGTTGCAAACTGCATCACACAACCTGTTTTGAGGTGTGAACAGGCTGTGTATGGTGGCAAATTGTTGTTTTAATTTTTATTTATTTATTTTATTTATGTATATTCTTATTATATATTTATTTTTGATATATTTTAGGTATTTATTTATTTTTTATTTATTTATTTTTTTAATTTGGTTATTTATTTATTTGTTTTTTCATTTATTTACTTATTTATGTATGTATGTATGTATGTATGTATGTATGTATGTATGTATGTATGTATGTATTTATTTATTTATTTATTTATTTATTCATTGATTCATTCATTCATTCATTGATTCATTCATTCATTCATTGATTCATTCATTCATTCATTCATTCATTTGTTTATTTATTTACATATTTATTTGTTTTTGTTCACAACTCATATGGGTTGTGAACCTCCGTTCACGACTCAGGGATTTTGAATGGCTTTTCACGCCCGTTCGCAACCCCTGAGGGGTCGTGAATTTAACATTGCCCTTTTTTTTTGTTTTTTGCAAAATAAAAATAAAAAAGAAATGAATTTTTGAGCTCAATTTAAAAGTCAAGACCTAAGTAAATATGTACTTGGCAGATCTTGGATGATCAAATTCAAGTTTACTTGACTCCCTCTGATCAGTGGGTCTCTTACTCAAGGTCATAAGTATCAGGTTGAGGATGGCCAGTACCACATAGATTCAAAACTCATCAAGCCACGATCGATTTCAACTTTTTAGGTTTCCAAACTGATCTATGAACATATGTACCCGATCTCCTCCCAGACTTTTGATGGATTACTGCTAGAGATCGCGATGGCCCTGCAGATCTTTCGATCTTTCGAATCAAAAATTATATGCGTATCATCCCTCTGAGTGAGTCAGGAGGAGCGAATATCAATCAATAGACACTAAAATCGTTATCATCATCATCATCGATCGCTCAAGTCGATTAGAAACTTTAACCTGGGTACACGTGCATCCATGAACACCATCCATGTCGCTTTCTTCTCGAAACTGAACTTTTGAATTTATATATGATTATCTATCGATCTACGTACATATGTATTGATATAGTGATGGAGGATGAGATGAGTCTGATACGAAAATCGAACGATTCAAAGAACAGACCGATGGATATTGAAGATGAAGATCATCAGTCGGACCGACTCCATCGAGGAACGCTTGCAAGCGCTCTCGATTCGAATCGAATCCAATCGATCTTGACGATCGACCGAAAACCTATGTATGTATGCATGAGAAAACAGCGAGAAAATAAATAAATAAATAAAAATAACTGCCGACTCAAGACTTGAGATGTCGCTCTATCGGTCGAGAGTCCGGCGTTAGTGGATCTTCTAAATTTAAGATCTTGTAAGACGTTCAGACGATCATCATCCCTAACCGAATCTGATCTTGAAAGCACACCCATGAAGTCTGTAGAGTTCCTGAGACTTTAGAGCCCAGTTTTGGATCCTGGAGATCTTAGAAGATCTCAAATCATCATCTTCTTCATCTTCTTGTTCTTATTCTTCTTCACTGGATCGTGGGTGAAATAATAGGTTGAGGTGATGATCGATTCATGGGTAGATGTGTGAGTCCATCAAGCTCCTCAAGACTTGACCAAGGGATCGAAAGCTTGATGATCATGAAACGATCGTGCGTGTTGCGCTTCTCTACCTCGATACACCAACTCCCCCACCTTTTCTTCTCTTTCCTTCTCTTGGTTCCCCCCCGCCAGCCGGCCCTTGCCTTTCTGGTCGGCGACTGAAGGGAAAGGTGTGGTGCAGTAGCTTGCTGTGGTGCTCTGACTTTTAAACAAGTAAATATGTACGCACGTAGATACTGTGATGTATGTATGTGCGTACATATGTACCAATGAGCCTCATCCATCCACAAATCAGGCATAAATCAAGTACCTCACCACCATCATCGATGGAGGAGCAAGAGAAAAGAGGGATGAATTGGAATGAGGATAAAGACAACAAAGCAAAAGGAGGCTTGTATGTATATATGTGTACGTGTTTGTAAGTATGGATGTATCTAGCTGTGAGGATAGATAAGTATGTCGTAGATTAAAAGATACCGATCGACGCTCCTTCAAGTCACACACACACAAGTAAACAAAAAAAAAATCCGCTCGAAGTACTTAGGTTTTTTTTTCTAACTGGTTGATATTCAAACGTAAAACCTGATTCAAGCTAAAGAACAAACCCGCATCAAACCGATCACAAAACTACGAATCAAAACGAAACCAAACCAAACCAAAAAAAAAACGATAGGATCGACGATTTTCTTCAATTTTTAAAATTACAAGTTAATCTAATCTGAAGGTTGGAAATGAGCGAAAAGAAATCAAGACTGAGTGGCAAAGGCCGGTTAGTAATCCAATTTCAGAAAATATCTATTGCTCGCAAACAGTAGTCATTCAATCACCAAATCACTACTTCCTCGTGAACCAAGAAGTTCTTTTAACGCCCTCAGGATCTATATAGATGTAGAGAAAAAAAACGATAGGATCAGCCATTTCGAGCCATAAAACCCAAATAGTACCAAGGGATGAGGTTTCCCAAAACTTAACTAGTTGAAGATTCGTTAGTAGAAACTAGACCACCACCACCTCTCAACGGTTTCGCGATTCTCCCAAACACCAATCCGCCACCTGAAACACCTCCGACACCAGCCGGACCACCGGGGAGTTTATCCTGTTGAGCACGAGCCTGATTGAGGCGCTCACGAACGGCATTTAACTGGATCTCAAACTTGGAATTCTGCGAGTTGAGTTTCTCCTGAGCCTCGATTAACATATTCTCTAGGGACGTTATCCGATCGTTCCTCGCCATGAGCTTCCTCTCGGCGATCGCCACATCCTTCTTCAAAATACTGTTTTGTTCTACCAGTTGCTTTTGTACATTCGTCAGTTGATCCAAGTTCCTAGTTAAAAACTCCATCTTCCTCTGTTGAGCTTTGGAATTTGAGTTCCTCAATACGTTGTTGTATTGCTCCCTTGTTTCGTCCAACGAGATCTCTAATTCGATGACCTTTTTTAAACACAGACCACCGATTCGTTAATGTCATCGAATGCAAAAGTATAATAATCTTTCAACCCTCACTTTTTCACATCGGTTCTGTAGATCACGCATCAAACTCTTCTTCATGCCATCAAACTCGGACAATTGACTGGCCATGGTTTTCCGAATTCTTTCCATTTCCTTGGCACTTTCAGCCAGATCTTTACCACCTTCAATACCTGCTGCGGTAACTGCAAAAGCGCGCTGTAAATGAAAAGAAAGAAAAAAAAAGGAAAAAGAGATGCCCCCCACACGCGCGCGTGCGCATCAAAAGTAGTTGGTGTTAACAGACCATCTGTCAGATAGAGTGACAGAGTAGTCGTTCATGATAAATTGAAAAGCAAACCTTGAGTTCTTCATTTGCACTTTTTAGATTATCGATAGTGACCAGAAGACTTTGATTCTCGTGAGCTTTGATATCAAGTTGTTGCTTCAGATCAGTGATCTCCAACATTGTCGCTTCACGTTTCAGTGCCGTTTGGGCATCTAGCTTGGCTTTGATGCTCTCTAGCTCGTTAACATCATCACCAGCGGTAATGCCACCAGCGCCCACAGCGGCCGAAGCCCTTTCCAATAGGTCTTCGTAATCTTGTTCCAGAAGTGACAATCTGTTCTCTAATTCTTCTTTCCTTCTACTTAGCAATTCAATTTCTTCCTGAGATTTCTTGGCTCGTTCATTCGATTCATTTGCTAAAATCTGAGAATCTGTTAATTGTCTTTTGAGTAGCATCAAGTCTTCGGCTGATAGTGGTCGATCAACATCAGCTGCTTCATCCAGTTTCTGAAGCGTCGCACGAATCTCGTCTTCTTTTTCAGACAAAGCGGTCTATGGATGATGTAATAAAAAAGGAAGGCGTTAGCGTCCCTTGTTCTTAAATTGAATATTTGGAAAATCCCTGGTCGATGTGAAGCGACAAAATCAATTCCACCGACCGACTCAAATCCAGCCATTAGCTGCGCCATCTTTTCCGCTTTCTTCCTTTGTTTGCCTTCATCGTTGAGAGATTTTTGAGCTGCCTTCAATTCAACGATGGTCTTCTTAAGCTCTTCCAGCTCATTGCTCAAGTCATTATTTTGTTCACGAGTCGCATCACCAAGTATAGCTGCTTCTTTGTTTTCGTACGTTAATTTTTCCACCTGTAGTTTTAATTCGTTCAATTCTGCTGCCATGACCTTGTTTTCCTGTTATTTGAGCGTTGTGATAAAAGCGTAAAAAAACAAAAAGACGGGATGCTCTTAACAGCTGTTTCAACATCGATCGGATACCCACCGCGCCATCTCTACCGAAAGAACCGCTATACTTACCGCCGACATACTGGACTCTTGTTCTTTGAAAAAACTTAATTCTTCCTGGATTTCATGCATTGCCCGTTCTTGTTTAGCCAACGCCTCTTCCTTATCGGCTAATTGATCACTGAGCTCGTTCTCGCGTCTTAAAAATTCCTCTCGCTCATCACGATCCAAAGTAATACTAGGCGTCTCTGGTCTAGACCCTAGCTCACGCAAAACGTCTAACGCAGGATTACTAGCAAGAGCGCCCGGTCGGCCAATTGTGCTGTTAGGAGTATCTGGTTTGGCTTGCAAACTCGACCCAAGGGTAACGTTACCAGACTCGTTGACGTTGAGCTTAAATCCCAAGGCTTTCTCCATAGTTGCCCAATCCGCCTCGTCAACGTGACCACCACTTCTCCAAATCGTAAGTTCACCTTCGAGCAGAGAAATATAAGATAGATGACGGCCCGTGTCGCTTTGAGCTTTCTTCAAAAGAGCCTTCAGCTCGGTAGACGACAGTTCGGCATTGACTCTCGCCTTGTTCTTGATCGATTTAGCCCTCATACCGAACCGTAGAGTGGACAGCGTTTCGGCTTCATTATAGGCTGAAGGCGAACAATTGATGACTAGTGTTGTACGGGAATTACCTCCGAGGGATTCTTGGAGGATACGAGTCAACTTGGAATCTCGATAGGGGATATGAGCCGACTAAAGGAGAAAACCGATGGTATCAATAGCAAAGTCGTAATAGTTGGATCGTAAGGAATGTGAATGCTTAGATTTCCGGTTGGATACTTAAGGATGGGAAAAGAAAAGCTCATACTTTACCATCCGTTAAAGCGTTGATGACCATTCCAAGTGCGGAGAGACTCTTGTTAATCTTTTTAGCTTCTTCTAACGTTTGCCCACTTGCCCCGGTCTTTCCAACTTTTTCAGAACCAGCCAGATCGACCAAGTATAAACTGCCACTTTTCTGAGTACCGGTTTCGAGATGCTTTTGTTGGATGGTAATGACGAAGATCGAATGTGATCGGGATGATTCAGCATTCATGACTGGGAGTCAAGATGAAAAGACAGGGTTGATAAAGGGTTAGCTCGGTTCGAAAGCGATAGGTTTTCAGGGGATGCCTTTCCCTGTCAGATGAATAAGAGAAAAGATAGCATCTTACTGGTTGACGATACTTTTCGTGCTTCACCACCTTGTCTCATGATTTCATACACTTCAGGTGCGCTACCAACGTAAAAATCCGACAGATTCTTGACATAAACTCCGCGGCTTTTGTCCTCGTGAATCGGCAAGTTGTCGTTGTGAGCTAGTAGGAAATTAGCAAAAGATAGCGATGAAACGATTGAACAAAGAATCAGTCATAATTGGATTCAAGAACTGACATGTCGGGTTTCGCTTCACCACGTTCATTTGATTCTAGCCGAAGAGGAAAGGGTACTGACGGGCTAATAGATCGCGAATTTTTTCCATGTAGATTTCCATGTAGCTAACTTTGACTAGATATTCAATATTTTCAGGACTCGATATGATTGAATCAAATATGTGCTCGGTAATTCTAGGAATCACACCCTTGAGTTCACCGCTGTCGATATCGGCACCCTGTTTTTTTTTCAGAAAAAAAAATACAAATGTATATACCAGGGCCAGTCGTCACTAATCTTTCTTTTATCTAAAAAAGCAAAAAAAGTTTGAATGCATTGATCGAAAGAAAAGGAAAAAAGTTCTGACCATCATCGTAAACGTTTTTCCTGACCCTGTTTGCCCATATGCAAATACCGTGCCGTTATAACCACTCAAGACATCTGTATGAGCATGGCCAGGCCATCAGAAAGAGAGCAGCAAAAAAAAAAAAAAAAGAGAGCAAGTATGATCTCAGTGATAGCTGAAACGATCGAATCTTAAGCCCGGTTCGGCTTGATCACAGATCGAGTTCAAAGGAGTGGAACCTTCGACGATTCCCTTAACACCGTATTCAAACACTTCAACCTGCTTGGTATCCATGGGAAACACGCGATCGAAAGTGAACCCGGCGGCATCGGGGCCCTTCATGCCTTCTTGGGACTTGAGTTTGACACTGTTTCCCTCATTGTTGATGATGACGATTGGATCGTTACCAGCCTCCTTGAGTTCCAATGCATTGGGTGGTCTGAATCTGCAGACTACCTTGACGTTCGACATGATCGATATCGATCGCTTTGACTCTGGTTTCGCCCGATAGTCGTACTACTACGATACCTTCAGATTCTTGAGGTTAGTTGTGAATCGGAAAGGAGTGTGAGATTGAGGACGGAAAGGATGATTCGGACGACCGGCTGAGTGGCTTGATGGTGTCAAGCTGGTGGCAATCGATGACTTCTTGAACGTCGGATGGATGGATAGGATAGCCCAGCTGGATTGAGGGTGATCGAGTGATGGGTAGATCTCGGTGAGAATGGTTGGGAAGATGATGGTAACCAGTTGCTGGATTCAAGTAAACTGTCTCGTCTCCGTGGCAGGGAAGTTGTCAAATGATTAGATGGTTGGCTGGTTGGAGGTTGACAGGTTCGCAAGTTCTTAACAAGTTCTTCAAGTCAATGTCATGGATGTTAAAAGTACGATGACGGTCATGAGGCAAATACTGAAGTTCCGACACAAATACATAGCCAGATATAGGGATGGAAGTAAGTACGTAATCGGAGGATGACCGGGCCCGCCCTCGATCGGGGGAAACCCGCAGTGATCATGCCCCCCCGGTGAAAATCGATATCAATCTCCACCACCAGGCAGAAATCCGGCTTTGGGTTTAATCCGACCAACGACCCCTAAAATCCTCAAGCCCTAGAACGGGGAAATCAAAAACTCGCGGCAAAAACTAAAAGGACGACAGCACATACACCCAGCAGCAGGTGAATCGAGCTTGCAGCCTTGTCGATTCTTTCGTCGTTCGTCTGGCTGGCCTCAGTCTCATCCATCTAATACCTTGATCGGAGACCCGCTAGCCGAGCCTTTTTTTTTGCACCCCTTGGCAATTATGATCTAGCCGCGGAGAACGTGAGCAGGTTGAGCTGGAAAGCTGCATGCAGGGTGCTACGAGATCAATTTCAAAATTGAGACTTGGATGATCCTCGAAACTCATGACTGGTAATCACAGACTCGGGGTGCTGGAGAGAAGGATGGTGGGCAGAAACAGATATATTCAAAAGTATATGCCAACAGGTCTCAGTTCCAGTCAACAGGATGACATTGCTTCTCTCAAATCATCTGATCATAGTGGGGAAGAGGGGATCAAAAACACAAGAAGATAGACCAAAACTCCATCTAATGAGAATAGACCTACTCGTATCTATTTTTTGTTGTACGTAGCATACAAACTATGAGCTATGATGTAGATCATCAACTTGGGGTGTGGGAAGAGAAGTCGGCTAGATTCGGTGTTCTTCGGGGGAAACCTTCTCAAGAATGTTGCCGAAACTCATGAGCCAGTCAAAAATTCTCAGTATCCTATCGTGACTCCCGTCGTTGATTTCCGGGAGCCGGGCTGAGGACAAAGGGAAGGAGAAGAAATTCCTTTGGAAAAGTATTGGATGATTCCAGCCGGGATGATGGAGTTGGGAAGAATTACTCATTTACGTTCGGTTCATCATACAGACAATTGAATATCCCGATAGCAAGTTATCGTTTTTATTCAAGAAAGATTGATGAAATTGAACAAAACTGGGATGAACTGATCACAGGCTTAATGAGATGCGTAGAAAACTTCTTTACAAGCATGCCATTTTCAGGTAAAATTGATGTTATCCTGTTTTCTCCCCGCAAGGATCATGACAGCCAATTAAAGAGTAAAAGCTATTCATTAGTTAAAAAGTCTGAAAAGTTATTAGGGCGTATCAGAGTTAAAATTTTCAAAAAAATTAAATGGCTTGATTAAGGCTTATCCATTTTTTTTTTTTTCAAAATTTTATTTTTTTGATTTAAAACCATTGATTCAATATTTATTTTGACAAAAAATTTTTTTTTGAAAAATTTATATTTTTCCTGAAATAAGCTATTTAAATTGTTCAATATTTGAACTCTGATACACCCTATTGTTTTGGGTTGATTGGAATTATCAGCCCACTAGATGCAAAGGCCCTTGAAACCCTCTAGATGATAGAGGTGATAGATGAGGGAATATCTGTTGATATTAAAAAGATGCTGCAATAATCCATAAAAATAAGGGATAAAGCCAGTTCAAGGTGACATTATGAAACCAAGGTGAAATGGAAAATGATAAGAGTGATCAAGACAAAAGTAAAGAGAGGGGCCACAGTAAAACTTGGGATCTTTAACACCTCTCCCCAGGTGATTATTTTAAATAATATGTGCACATGGGTTGGTTGGGACCTTTCTTATCAAGAGAAGGAAGTATTTTCCATTGATAAGGCTGGGCTTGGGTGGAAAAACCCAGAACAGGATGGGATAAATGATTTAATTAGTGGTAAATAGACAAGTTAAGTTTGATAATAAAGCAAACATGGTGGTTTAAGTCTGGCAGGGGTGATTGGAAGACCTACTATGGTTCCAAGTTGGATTCAATGGGTGAAACTGTTTAAATAAAAGGGTAAGATAAAAAAAATGAATCACTCAATTATTTATTTATAAGTGGGTTATCCATTATGACACCATTGCCTGGTTAATTGCAAAATTGATTCTGGTGGAAATGAAGTCTCAAAGAGGCCTGTATCTATAAATTTATATTTTATAAAGTTTCCTCTTGGTATCAACAGGGTAGAGAGGAGCAAGGGACCATGCAATGATGCTTGTTTCTCAGTCAGGCACATTCTACAGGTTTCACTTAGTCAAAAAGGCCAGATGGACCTGTCACATTTCAGTAAATATGACTTTTCCTGCAACATGTAAATATTCTGAAGACAGGTGTACATGTACTTATTCAGTTATTCAATTGGTTTAATTTTTTTTTATATTTTTATGAAAATTTAAATTTGAATTATTCTGGGAAGGAGTCACATATGCTTGCTTGGAAATGCCTGTGAAAGTAATTTTTTTCTGTTTTCATGTTTTTGTGAAGTACCTTGAACTCTATTTCTGAGGGTTTTCAATCTGTATTTCTGGTGCTTCCAATTTAATACCTGTATTTTGGAAACACTTCTGATGGAAAGTCATGCTTATTAAATATACATGGCTATCCAATGTTAGTTGTAATTTGGTTCTGTGGTACTTTGGTCCTGGTTTTTATTTACCTCACGTCTGTGTACACTTTTCACACAGATTCCCGACTGAATTGAGGCTGTGGATAGGATCTGCTGCAAAAGAAAGGATGTGGGAACAAATTTGAGAGTGGTGTGGCTGCTTGTGGGAATCTTATTCTGCTTTTGTGGCTACAGTGTGATGGTATGTGGATGTGCATAGGAATTTTGAAAAAAATACTGTTATCTATAACACTAAAACTCCCCCTCCTGAATTTGAATCATTTGAAAAAAAAAACATTCCAAAAAAAGCATACTTGATTGTTGGAGTATTCAATTCCTGTCAGCTTGCTACTATTCACAGGGGAACAATTTGAAGTATCAATAAAAGGAAAAAAAATAACAAGAAAAAAATAAAAATAAATAAAATAAATAAGGAGTGGGAAAAACCCCAATAATATTGTAAATTTGGATTTCCCACCCCCCAAATTAGGTAGGTTCACTCACTGACCCCACCTTTGAATTCTCACTCCTTAACATCTCAAAATAATATTGCCTAAATCCAGTTCTGACTGGCTTTCTAGCCTCAGCACATGAGCCCCCCCTCTCTATGTGCCCTGAGGAAGCTCTCTGAAACCAAAAAGGTATTTATATAGTACCTCCTGTGAATATTTTCCCCCCAGAATTCATCAGTTATCATCCAGACACCATGCCATCTGTGATCAAGTGCTTATAAAGGTATAAGCAAGTGATTTATTGCTTCAGTATGAAGTATATTAGTATTAATTCATGGCCATTATTGTGGTTTCAATTGAAGATAAATCAATAAGAACCCTAACTTTGAGACCAAACCCTTCAACTGTGAAACTCTTCAGGTACTCAGCAAGGAACTGAAGTTATTTTCCTCCTTCTCTGGTCTGTGTGCTACCATAGCCCAGCCATACTACCATTTTATTGGATAATACCCCCTTATTCTTATTTCATTAGGTCCCCATTATTACAGGGTACCAGATTCAAAGTTAATCTCCTGAGGAAGAGGCCCTAAAGACCCCCAGTCTTTTATAAAATTTGGCCCCTCTTTTGATTATTTATGATATCATATTGAAAATCCTTTGCCAAACCATTAAAAACTTGCACTGTTACCAATCATATATATCCTTCTGGAGATTGGTCATTGTTTATTTTTGAGAATATTATTATTTTTTACTTACATCACTTCTAGTAGCTAAAGATCTACAAGTTTCCTGGTATCTGGAAGCTGAAAATTCTGGTAGAAGATGTTTACTCCTCTTCTGACAGGATTCACAGCTTTTCAGCCAATCTAAAGCCGCTTGCAGAATTCAGGCTACCAAAACAAAAACAAAAAAACTCTGAACTAAATCTAATTCACCTCAATAAAATAATTACTGGTGAAGACTGCAAAAAACTTTCCCTTTCCTCTTTCAAGTTCAAAAAATCAGCAAAATTGGAGACAACTGTTTCCATAACTGGCTGTTCTTATAAAAACCTGAGATGCCTTGCCCCATAAAAGTTGTAGAACAGAATCTTGTAATACTCTTGAAAATTTCAACATCTGCATGTACTACTCTAAGGCTTGGTAAAAACAAAATTCCTGAGTGAGAAAAATTTCTCCAGAAAAATGAAAACAGCCCCTGTGAGGATTCTCTTCTCAATATTGAGTTCTACATCCAATTTTTTTTGAATCTACAAACAGAAGGATTAAATTTGTGGTATTGTGAAAATCTTGGAGTTTAAATTTGTAAATCATAAGGGAAAAGGCTGTATGCATTCTCAAAATTGTTAATTGGAGCATTGGGAAAATGATTAGAGTTGGTCATACTAGTCAAAGCCTTCAAACCAACAAGCAATTCAAAATAAAAACCCCAAAAGATTTTCTGAATTTTATTCAATATATTTGTCACTGTTGTGGTGACCAAATTGGGACACCTCATAACTAAAGGGCAAAGTTTAAATTTTTTTATATATAACCCTTCATCCATCAGTCTTAAAAAAAGTGGAAATTTTGTTCTGGTATGGAAAGTTTTTAATTTTCCCTTTCTCCAACATCCCCCTGTCTTAGCGGTTTGGCAAGGGCCCCTGGGTGTTCAAGTCCCCAGGTCTTGGATTAAAATTCTCCGCTTTGCACTCAGCAATCAATTTTTTTTTTGCAAAGTGAAAGCAAACAATCTCCCATCAATCATCCTCCTCATCATGATAATCTCATACAATCACTATCATTGGCGTGCTGGCTCCAACCAGTCCATCCTCAGCTTCAATCCTCACCTAACCATTGCTAGTCACCATCATCCCAAACAACCCCACTAAAACCATCATCTTTGTCTCCTATGCTCTCACCAAACATATTGTGCTCATCATCTCACCCACTTGTCAACAAAACTGTTGTCCAGCTGTCTGACAGTTGCCTTGTATCACTCATTGTTCATCATCTTGCGCCCCCATCCATTGTTTCCATTGCTCAACAATTACCTCTCCTGTTGCTTGCCTTGCAGATTGCTGTTGTCTGCAAGGCTTGCTGCCACTCATCTCTGCCTGCGGGCTGTTTCCCTTTTCAGTTTTTTTCTTTTAGTTTTTTTATATCATGTTCATGTTTTTTGTGTGAGTTCTGATTTTCTCATCATTTACCATTCAGTCAAAAAAAAAAAATCTGCTGTGGTAGATCAAACCTTATCTGTAGCCATCCATCAGACTCAATTTTTTAGTATAAATATAATCCCAGTCATAAAATCAACCTTAGAAATTGATTCTACACCAAACATAACCCATAGTCACCCAGAAAAACTACCCCTCTATCTCTCATGGTTTAGAAGATACAGCCAAAATCAATCGTGGACAGCTCATATCACACCCAGGTATCACAAAAAAGTGAAAGTCCATATGGGTGTACTTGGAATCCCTAATCACATACCAGTAACATCTCACCACAACAAATCAACCAAACACACAACCAATCATCTCACCTGTATACTCAGAACCATAAGCAAGATCATGTAGCACCAAAGGACCCCAGCTATGAACGGCAATTTATGCAGGCAGCCAGGATCTTGTAGTACCAAACAACCCCCAGCTACCACACAACAATTTATGCAGGCAGCCAGGATCTTGTAGTACCAAACAACCCCAGCTACCACACAGAAATTTATGCAGGCAGCCAAGGTCTTGTAGTACCAAAAAGTCCCAGATACCACAGCAATTTATCAGAACCATGTGCAACCAAACAACCACCAGTAAAAGGCACCACAGCACTACCCACAAATATATGCAGGCATTCTGGACCATGCAAAACCAAACAACCAGAAGTACATGTCACCACAGAACTACCCAGAAATATATGCAGGCATTCTGGACCATATGTAACCAAACAACAACTAGTACAAGGCACCACATAATTACCCAGAAATATATGCAGGCAGCTAGGATCATGCAGACCCAAAAAACCCACCATTACAAGTTCACCACAGCACAAACTCAAGCCAGAACTACACAGCAATTTATGCAGGGCTGTGCATGCATGAAACCCCTGCACAACCTCTTTCCAACCAGAAGGAATGCCTCATGTAACTGTACAAGCTTTTTACAACCAGAAGAAATGCCTCATGTAACCATATTAGATTTTCCCAAGCAGCAGAAATGCCTCATGTACCTGTATCACACTGTTCCCCACAAGGACAGGGAGAACCTCAGAGGCAGCCCTGAGCACCCCTGGGGGCAGGATTTTTTTTATTTAAGGAGGGCCTCTCTGCCCTACCCAGGTTGTACCCCCAATCACCACATGAGAATCATCCCACACCACTCATCATCATCTCATCAGCCATTCACCACCCAACCATCTGTGGTCCTACCCAGATATAAAAAAAAAGATATTGTCAGTGTAACAATAAAAAAAAAAGGAAATAAAAACCAAATTTTACCTCATCAACTGTTGAAGCCACCTCATAAGGTGCTTTGAATAAGGGCTCTTCTGTGACCTGAACTATTCATCACAAAATTAAAGGAAATCACGCATCACTCAATAATTACCCTTAAAAAGAAAAGAGCACAACCAAAAAGGGACTACCAACCTTTTTTTCCTCTACCCAGCCTGCTGTGGGTAAACCCATCCTTGGGTCCTCTCCTTAAACACCCCTTGATAAAACCCTTGAACCCTTTAAAATTTGGGTATTGGTTAAGATCACACATAGCTGATAAAACAATAACCAATAACCCAATAACTCTGGTCCATTCTTCAACAAGCCCTACCAATAACAGTTAAATAATTAATCTAGGTCTGATCTGAGACCTATATTAAGTCTCAAAGAAACAAGCCATTAATTTAAATAAATTATTAAGCAGAATTCCTATAGTACTAAAAGGGCATGCAATTCAAAACCACTCTTAGTTTTAATGATAATCTAAAGGAGTAGGATTAATACTAAATTCCCCTTCAAGGACTGCCAGAAAGCTATTTTCTAAATTATTGACAAAATCCCTCAGGAGTCTCTAAAATGGGTGTCCCAACAGTGGCTTGTTTACTTTAGATTTGATTAGTTATTAAAACAATATTTGTGGAATATTAGCCTCATGAATAAACTCAAAATCCTGAAGGCAGAAAGAAGAAACCCACACCAGATAATTCAAGATGTCAGCCTGCTACTTAGCACAGAGGAACCTGACAAAGCAACAACAATAATAATATTAACAAAAATAAAAGGAACAAAAAAAATAAATAAATTATTATAAAATGAAGGAGTAGGAAATCCATAAATATTATTGCAGAAATGGATTCCCCACCAAAAATAAGGTAGGGTCACTCACTGACCCCACCCTTGAATTCTTACTCCTTATATTTTTTAATTAATTTAAAAGAAAATGGTAAATGACCACGGCACCAATATGGCACCTTTTGGCCATTTTAATATTTCACATGATATGTCATGCATAGGTTTCACACCTAAATTTCAGTCGAAATCCAGGTTTTGTGTGTAGTTTAGGAGTTACACAGGGAATTGTGTTTTGTCACAATTCCCGCACACAGCCCCACGTCCCTACAGCGCTGGACTCCCGCGCGCAGTTGATCCCTCCCGCGTGCAGGTAATCCCGTGACCTAGTCACGCGCGCATCTGAATGGACTTATCCCCGCGCCTAACCTGCCGTGATCACACGCGCAGCGGATCAGTCCCCGCGCGCATCTGAATGGACTGATCCCCGCGCCTAGCCTGCGGTGATCAGTCTGACAGCCAGGTACCGCTCAGAGGAGCTACAACCTAGTAGGATCTACTCTACACATGTAAAGCTACCACACAAGCGTAGATCATAGTTTAAAAACCTTAAAAGTCAATTAAAATTAGTTATCAACTAATTTTTAGTATTTTTTATTAATTAAATAAAGATCCAGACTCACCACGTCATGAGCTGATCAGAACCTTCAAAGACCACAAAACTACACAAGAAGTGGTCGTAAAATATATTAAAAATTACTTACAGGATCAGCGGATGATGGAAAATCAATAAACATCCACGTCAGCTCACTTTGGACCAGTACTTACAGTACAAATTGAGGATCAGTGTAGGATCAGCAAAATGATTAATCTATTGATTAACAGATCCTGCAGCTAAAAAGGAGCTGTTCCTTGACAGATCTAAGGCCAGCAGGCTAACAGCACCTTGAAGACGTGCCAACCTTGCCCTGACTGCCCCCCTAGCCTCAGCACATGGCTAATACCCCTTCTAGAGGCCCTCAAGCACCCAAAAAGGAATATTTAAACAGGCTCTTTTTGCCCTTTTGTTCCCAATCATCAATCAGTTATCAGAAATATTATTATTATCAATCAGACATTGTGTCATTGTTAGTCAAGTTCTTATCAAGAAGAAAGCAAGCGATTTATGATCTAGTCTGAAGTATTATTATAATTTTCTAAATAACTATCAACAACCAGAAGTTTGAACCAGCCACCAACCCCATCTGTTCTGAAGCTTCTTACATGAATCTTTGCAGGATTTCTGTGGATTACTTCCCAAGTAAGTTGTTCCCTTCCTGCTCTAGGTTTGTGTGCTGTTTTGCCCGCCCAAATTAGTGGATAAGGCCTTAGAAGGCACCCATCTTCATTCCAAGGTTATAAACTGCCTAAGGAGGCCCCTTGAGGAGAGGTTGCCAAGTCTGTATAACCAAACCAATTAAACCTTGCACTTGCTCTTACCATATTATTATTGGAGCTGTAAAGTGTTTATTCTTTGGAATATTATTGCTCCAAATTCTTTTATCACTCTTTTTAGCTAAAGGACTGCAAGGTTCCTGGTATCAGAGAGCTGACACAAGACCTCAAGGACCAACTCAGAGGGATTGAAGATAATAAAAAAGGATCCCTATCTTCAATAATCAGGATGGACAAAGAACTGCAGGAAAAAGAGAAAATACCAAGTGGATCCCAAGACAGGCCATAGAAAGGCCAGGAAACAAGCCAGAACCAGCCAGGCCTTGCATTAGAAGCAATGGGAAAACTTGCAAGCATTTCCAAAATCCTAAACCAAATACAGTATAGGGAATCCCAGAAACCCCATACACCCAAAAAAGAACTAGATTTCAGACCTCAAACCCAACATCAGCATATGCAATAGGTCCAGCCAAAACCACTGAGGAATCAACAAACCCCTCCCTACTAGGAACCAACATGCTGAAAGAAACCAAGCCAGAAGACCAGTGCACAATAAATCAATAATGAAGAATAATGAGAACAATGGAGTATTTTTAGATTGAAAGAAAGTGAACATTGAGTTTGATGGGACACAGGTGGAACAGGTTATTAAAAGAGTAGAGAAACTGGCCAGGATTCAGAAGGCAGGGGGAATAGATATAGCTCTACAATTAACTTTTCTAGTAAAAGACAAGAAAATCAGGGAGTCTATTGAAGATATGGAACAACATGAATATGGGGACTGGGACCTTTTGAAGAAGGAGCTAAAAAAGAAATGGGGCACTGCTTACCCCAATAGAAGGTTCAATTAAAAGTCCATACCAAGGCTCCTCAGGCATATTCAAGAACAAGAATTCATCAAGACCAAACATGACTTCAAAAAGTTCATTGGGAGTTATGAGGAGATGGTTCTTTATTTCATTATGATGGGGTATGACAACACCAACTGGGAAAGTGGAGAAAATCTCTGGAAAGCTTTGTTCACTGAACTGAGGAGGGAAGTGAACAGGGGATTGGCCCATGCAGGGAGGATTAAGATTGCAAGAGATGGCAGATAACTTCCTCCAGATTTTGACACCTTGAAGGAATTTGTGGAAATGACCTTGGCCTTATGGGATGTGGATGAAGAAGAAAACCCTAAGCCCATCAGCAAGACTTCAGTGGAAACAAGAAGGAGGTCAAGTTTCAGCTTTTAGGAATGGATGAGCTCCTAAAAATGAAGGAAGGAATTGAAAAAGGGACGGCACCAAGCTACAGACCCCAATTCCCCAATGCAGGGCCTAGATGGCCAATCAGATATTACTATTGCAAGGATGAAATCCATACTCAACTCACCTGCACAGACTTAGCAGAAGATATAAAGGCCAGGAGGGTTTTCAAGCAAGGACCCAACTATTACTTCCCAAACAGAGAACCCATAACTTATAGCATCCAGGAAAGTTTCAGAGATCAAGTCAAGAAATTCTCAGAGGCTAAACAAACCCCAAAATTGAAGTAAACCCAGAAGAAGGAGGAACCAACTAATGTTGCAGCATTCTAGAAGACTGGAAATTGGGAAGCCTGGACACCACCAGAGGTAAATATGAGTGAATCTCAAGTTCAGTGGGGAATGAAAAAATCAAAAAGTTTGGCTGGAAATCCACCAGAGAAGGACAAAACTCCAGAGACACCAGTGGCAGATCTGGGAAACTCAGAAGTAACTAAAGAATCAGCCCCAGGACCAAGGAAAAAGAAAGCAAGTTACCCAGGAGCATGGTTGGAAGTGGGCCAAGATTTTGAAGGTGAAGAAAAGCCCTCCAAAGAACATTTCAAGGAACCTGTAACTGAAACTGTGAAGAAGAATCAAGAGAAGTCAGAAAAATTGGACACTCAGGAAGGAACCAAGATGGAAGAAATTTTGAAGAAGAAACTATTAAAACAAAACTTTAACCTTACCTTGGAGGAGCTCCTTTCAGTTGCACCAAATTTTTTCCTAAAGTTAAAAGATATGAACCCTGAAGGAACCTTTGAATTGAATAAAGCCCCTAAATAATCAGCCAGCAAAAAAAATGGAAGTATCAATGTGTCAGCTTGCTACTTGGACAGAGCAACCTGTCAAAACAGATTTAAAACAGAAATAAGAATAATAAAAAAAGAAGGAGTGAGAAATCCATGAATGTTATTACAGAAATGGATTCCCCACCCAAAATTAAGTAGGGTCACTCACTGAACCCACCCTTGAATTCTAACTCCTTATATTTTTAAATAATTATTAAACAAAATAGACCACAACACCACCATGGCACCTTTTAACATTTCACACCTTATGCCATGTATAGGTTTCACACCTAAAATTCAGTCAGAATTGAGGTTTTGTGTATATTTTAGGAGCTACAGGCGGATTTGTGTTGTGTCACAATTCCCCCGCGCAGCCCCGCATTCATAAATTAAGGGTACACGCGCCTGACACTCAATATGTAGGCGCATGTCAAAAGGCCCGCATGCAAAATGACTGACTGGCCGCAGGCAACAGATTCCCGCACCCAGCTGTCAAGCCTGCGAGCATCAACAGAAATTGCACTAAGCCTGACAGCCAGGTACTGCAGGAACAGGCTACAACCTGCATGCACACATCATGTATATGTAACAACTTGACTTCCGGACAGAGGAATGTCTGAAACCTAAGAATATTGAATAAAAAATATGAAAATCAAAATATAAAGCAAATAAATTGTGGGAAACAATAATGAAGGTTGTCATGTAAATGAGATTTCCAAATCTTTATGAACCACAAAACACAACAAGGAGTTAACCTAAAAATTATTAAAAATTCCCAAAGTGTGCAGAAGATGCCGTAGAATATAATAATACCCACTTCAACCCATGTCACTCAAAAGAAGTTGAATAAAAAATGAGGAAATATGTCTGAATCATAAAAATAACAAATTAACACTTAAACACCTTCTGACAATTATTTCACAAAGAAATATGACATAGACAAGGCTAGCAGATTGACAGCACCAGAACTACGTTTTGAACTAGCCCTGAACAGCCTTCTAGCCTCAGCATCCAAGCAAAACCCTCTCTATGTGCCCTGAGAAGGTCTTATTACCCAAAAAGGTATATAAACAACCCTTTGTTTAAATGATTTAATACACAGCAATTCTTAAGTATCAATCCAGACCCCTTGCCATCCATGATCAAGTGTTTATTCAAGATAAGCAAGTGATATATGGCTATAGTCTGATAGCATTATTAATAATTCTGACCCCAACATTGATTCCGTGAAGAATATCAGCAAATAAACCCAATAATTGTCCTGAGACCCTTTCATACCGTGAATCTCTGCAAGCCTCCTGGAGTAAGTACTTAAACTAGTAAGTTGTCTCCTCCTTGCAACCCAGGCATAAGTGCTGTAAGACAGCCAGTCCACCCATTCCCTTGAGTTAGTCTTTGTGAGCAATCATTTAAGACCTCATTATACCAAGGTCTTTACACGTTTCAAAAGAACCCCTTGAAGAGAGGTTTTTATTCAATAAAGATCCCCAGTTTGCACAAACTGTGGCCCCTCTTAAAAAATATATTTAAACAAAATTTAATCCAACCAAACCAACCAAACTTTCCACTTGCTTTTAAACCCATTATTTAAGCGTTTTACTGTAATTTTCTTGGAATCATTATTCCAACACCAATATCAATTTCTGTAGCTAAAGGAGGGCAAAGTTCCTGGAATCAGGAAGCTGACAACTGGGTGTCTGGCAGTGAAATATCCCTGAATAATTAATTCTTTAATTAATTTATTTCTCTGGACCAGACATTCTACGTAAAAATAAGTAAAAATACTTATTATCCTTACTTTTGATTATTGTTTCTCCAGTGGACCTTAAAACCAACAGAGAATTAATCAATTATTATTTGAACCTTCTTAAACAACAAAAGGAAGAAAGAATACTTAATTTTGTTCCTGATATCATAACTCCTGAGAAACAACAAGCCAAATCACTTCATTAGGGCGTATCAAAGTTAGCAAACCCGCCATTAGAAACCCTTCATTTGTTTTGACAAAACCCGCCATTTTTAATGGCGGGTTTCTGAAATACACATACCCCCTAACTGGTTTATTTCAAAATGGCGTGTTTCATGATGCCATTAAACCCGCCATTTATGCATCATCATCCATCCACCATCCATCACATCAAAAACACCCATCCACATCAGCAAATCCATACCAGTCCCATCTCCATTGCATCACACACATCTCTATTGTTTTTCACATACCTTCACATACCCATCTTCACACAAATCCCATCATCATCTCATCACCCCACATCACTCACCACCTTTCTCAACATGTCCAATCAAACATCCCTCCAGCAAGTTGAAAACGCAAAAAAGCTGACTGAACTTTTGCTACTGTTTGACTCCCATTCAGACTCTGATTCAGACTCCGATTTGGAATCAACTTGGTTAGCTTTGAATTCTCTGTTGGCAAAGCGATACATGGTTCCAAGAATACAAACTCTCCATAAACCTATGTATCAAAGGCAAAAGTTTCATCTCATCCCTGACTTAAGCTTCCAGCAACTGTTCCAAACTTTGTTGCCTTCTTTCATGAAACTTTTGGAAATGATTGAAGACCACCACATCTTCCAGAACTATTCTCGCAATCCTCAACACAATCCAGCCATCCAACTTGCCGTGGCTCTTTGTAGATTGGGGTCAAATGGAAATGGAGCAGCAATCCATCAATTGGAAAATCTATTCTCAGTCAGTTACGGAAGCATTGACTTATACACCAAAAGAGTCATGATTGCTATCCTATCTTTCCGTTGCTCGGTCCTTTCATGGCAAACCAAAGAAGAACGCAAGGAGATATCTCAAGTAATTGAGACAGAAGGCTTTCCTGGTTGAATTGGTTTTGTTGATGGAACCACCATCCCCTTGAGTCAAAAACCCAAGCTAGATGGCAACCACTATTTTGATTGTAAAAAAAGGCAATTGATTCATTTCTTTTCCAATTGCTATGATAAAACTTTGGATTGCACACTGAACAAATATGTTCCATCTCTTTGTTTAGATACTCTGTGGCACTAAAACTTGTTTGCAATAACAACAAGAAGTTCATCTCCCTCCATGCTGGCCTTCCAGGTTCTTGTCATGATTCATATGTTTTCAATTGGATGCGGATTGCCCAACAACCAGAGATCTACTTTGACCAAGATCAATACCTTCTGGCCAATTTGGCTTATGCTAGTGGGAAATATGTAGTTCCAGCATACCGGAATGTTTTGTCCAATGATCAAGGAAAAACCAATTTTAACTATCATCTTGCCCAATCACGAGTTTGGATTGAGCATGCCATAGGAATTCTGAAAGGAAGATAGGCCAGCTTACAGGAGATGCTAAACCAGCTCCAATGTTCCAAAGATATGAGGTTCCTCATCAACTGGATTATCACTTGTGTAATCCTTCACAACCTTTTGGCCGGCATCAAAGATGAATGGGACAAAATATTCCAAGAAAATATTCCTGATCCACCTCAAGTCATCCCTGTCTCATCTGGTCCCTCATCTTCTTCTATGAGAGAGCAGATTCTTCCTCTCACCCTTGCTTGCTTTGATGAGTAATTTTTGATTTTGAAATTGGTAAAAATTCCCTTCACCATATTTTTTTGGTTTTGGTTGTTCACCCAAGATTCATAGGCTGAGTTTTTTTTGTATTTTTTTTTAGTGGACTTGAATCCAAAAACACCTCCACCTCAAACCCTTCCACTCACCAAATGCCACCCCCCTCCTCCTCACCACTCAACCCCTTCAACCTCACCCCACTCACTCACCGGTCAAACCCTGCCTCCTCCTCACCAAACCACCTCACTCATCACCACCACCTTCAAAACCTCACCAAAACACCACCACCTTCACTCTTTACCAACCTCACCAACATCCACATCACCAACAACATACCTACCTCCCACCCAACCTCCATCAACCATCAAAGGTGAGTCCCCTCCCCTCATTGAATCACCTTTCTCTTTTTTCACCTGGCTGATCTCCTACCATAACCCTCCCTTTGAACCCCCCCAGGTCCAGCCAGCCCAGTCCCCCTCCCCCTCCTCATCCTCTGGTCCATCCTCTGCCCTTGGTGAGTCCCCCATCCCCTTCATCTTCTTCCTGCCATTGATCGCAAATCAATTGCTCAATCAATTGGCAATTGATTGCCCGATTGATTTCCAATAAATTGCTTGATTGAGCAATCAATTTGCAATTGATTGAGCGATCAATTCGCAATTGATTGGCCAATCGTTTGGGCCAATCGATGCAGAGTTTTTGGAGGGTAGAGGGAACTGACTTTCCCTTTGTTTTTTCTTTGTTTTTTTTTTCTTTTTTTTAGGTTTTCTAGCTCTGCCAGGTTTTGATTTTCACCTCTTTTTTATTTTTTTAATCCCACCGTTTGTTGCCAATAATGAGAACTTTGCTGACATTTTTTTTTTATTTGTTTGACCGGTCTTTTCGTTTGTCCAACCCCTTTTTTGATATCGATTCCTTCACTGCCTACCAAACTCAAAATGTTATACAACCATTCAAATTTCACCTTGATCCTCACCTTGGGTGCAGCAAGTGCCTGGGAGGGAGAAAGATGGAAGGAGATGGTATGGAAAACATAAAGAGAGGTGGCAAGCAGAGGAATTGTAGAAAAAGGAGGGCTCAAATGAGGGATTTGGAAATTTCTTTGGAAGTGACTGACAACTGGATCAAGGAAAAGTTTGCCTGGTCTAGACAAAAGCTATGCCCTTTGGATCTGTACCCTGCTATCACGGCTGAAAAGAAAAAGAACCCTTGAAAACCCACCCAGGAAGAATTTAAGCAAGCAAAACAGACATTTGGGGCTTTCCAATTCTTCCACCATGGAAAAGTTATTTTTCTCAACCAATCTGATCACCATGCTCTGGTTGCCGTCATTGAATTTTTGCCTTTGGATTGACTATCTGAGCAAGATAAGAAAGATATCAACTTTGTGACAACATTCCTTCACTGTTAAAAAAAATTTGTCAACCCGGTTGGTCCCTCAAGATCTTGGGGTGGAAAAATGTGGGCAATTGGTTGGCAAAAATTGATGAACCCTTTGGAGTTATTCGGAGGTTATGTGAAGAAATCATCCATTAGATCTTCTCCTCAAGAGTACGCTGTCCTCAACCTGAAGGCCGACAAAGTATCCCAAATTTTAGGACAAATGTTTTTTAATTTGGCCAAACTTGCCTTTGAATCAAACCGTGATACCATGAAGGACAGCAACATCCCCTCTTTCTCTTTGTTGGAATTTGGTTCCAAGCCTACACCTTTTGATTGCTCCCCACACCTCACTTTCACCTTTGATTCTTTTTACAATTCTCCTCATATTGACAAAGGCAACATCTCTGGCTACGGGCAATCGATTGGCAATTGATTGGGCAATTGATTGGCAATTGATTGGGCAATTGATTGGCAATTGATTGCACAATCAATTGTGAATCAATTGCTCAATCAATTGGAAATCAATTGGCAATCAATTGCCCAATCAATTGCAAATCAATCAAGCGATTGATTTGCAATCAATTGGCCGATTGTTTGGGCCGATTGATGCAGAGTTTTTGGAGAGTACAGGGAACTGACTTTCCCTTTGTTTTTTCTTTTTTTTTGTTTCTTTTTTTTTTAGGTTTTCTAGCTCTGCCAGGTTTTGATTTTCATCTCTTTTTTATTTTTTTAATCCCACCATTTGTTGCTGATAATGAGAACATTGCTGACATTTTTTTTTTTTAATTTTTTTGACAGGTCTTTTTGTTTGTCCAACCCCTTTTTTGATATTGATTCCTTCACTGCCTACCAAACTCAAAATGTTATACAACCATTCAAATTTCACCTTGATCCTCACCTTGGGTGCAGCAAGTGCCTGGGAGGGAGAAAGATGGAAGGAGATGGTATGAAAAACATAAAGAGAGGTGGCAAGCAGAGGAATCGTAGAAAAAAGAGGGCTCAAATGAGGGATTGGGAAATTTCTTTGGAAGTGACTGACGACTGGATCAAGGAAAAGTTTTCCTGGTCTAGACAAAAGCTATGCCCTTTGGATCTGTACCCTGCTATCACAGCTGAAAAGAAAAAGAACCCTTGAAAACCACCCAGGAAGAATTTAAGCAAGCAAAACAGACAATTGGGGCTTTCCACTTCTTCCACCATGGAAAAGTTATTTTTCTCAACCAATCTGATCACCATGCTCTGGTTGCCGTCATTAAATTTTTGCCTTTGGATTGACTATCTGAGCAAGATAAGAAAGATATCAACTTTGTGACAACATTCCTTCACTGTTCAAAAAAATTTGTCAACCCGGTTGGTCCCTCAAGATCTTGGGGTGGAAAAATGTGGGCAATTGGTTGGCGAAAATTGATGAACCCTTTGGAGTTATTTGGACGTTATGTGAAGAAATCATCCATTAGATCTTCTCCTCAAGAGTACGCTGTCCTCAACCTGAAGGCCGACAAAGTATCCCAAATTTCAGGACAAATGTTTTTTAATTTGGCCAAACTTGCCTTTGAATCAAACCGTGATACCATGAAGGACAGCAACATCCCCTCTTTCTCTTTGTTGGAATTTGGTTCCAAGCCTACACCTTTTGATTGCTCCCCACACCTCACTTTCACCTTTGATTCTTTTTACAATTCTCCTCATATTGACAAAGGCAACATCTCTGGCTATTCCTTTTTACTTGTGGTCCCAACCAAAAAATTGAATGGTCGACTTAATGAAGATACGCATGAATATCAAGTTTCGGACGGTCAATTTTTTTTCCTGACCTTGGCTTTGGAATTGATTTCAAGCAAAAAGGTATAGTCAAAACGGTTTGGACAGCTAACAAGTACAAGCACTTTACCTTTCCAGCTGTGGACACAGCAACCCATACCAGAATGGCCATGTCACTCCAAATTAATAAAAAAACTCAGAGCACTTGTAGGGACATGAAAAACGGCCAAATTTACTCTAGAGAAAAAAATATCAATAAAAAAAAAAGATCTGTATATTGGTGGGGTTAAGAATGCTCTCAAACGTTGTTGTAGTAAAAAATAATTTGTTTTTCTTTCATCCATGCAAAAATATTTACAAGCCCAGCATTTGAGTAATCTGCTGTATTTCTTCTACCAATCTACCACTGCCAATGAAAGCCAAAGCTACTGATACCTTATCCTTTTTTTTTTTGCCCATTGTTCCCTCTCCTTTTCCAGTTGCACTTGCTGCCAATCCTTCTCCTTTTCCTCTTTTTGAAACTCTAGCTCAGCTTGTTTCAACCTCCACTCAGCATCCAAATTTTGTTGATTAGCCAAAGTCTTGGCTTGCTGCTTTTGACCATCCATGGCCAGTTGACAATCCAACTTTTGCTTTTCAAACTGAAGTTTATCTGATTCAATTTGTGATTTCACTGTTTTTTGGAGGGGAATGGCAATGAGCATGATTTTGAAAGCAAGGATATTGAATCAATCAACTTACATGAATCTCGCTTCTCCATGATTTTTTCAAAGCCCAAAAAACTGGAAGTGTTTCTCCTCTTTTGATGACTTTTGGGGTTTACATTGATGGAATTGGAGGCCTTTTGCTTACCCTTGGCAGAGGAGGTTTGAGTCTGAAAGTCCTCACTAGTATTTGAAGGCAATGTGGGAGGCCCCATTGGCTTGAGTTTTTGGCCAATCAAAAATGGATGAGTCTGTTTTTTTAGAATGTAAATCAGTCAGGAGCAACCAGACAGAATAAAAAACAATTTAGTTCCTTACTTGAGCAGATGTTGATGGCAACGGTGATCCAGGAATAACATCCTCCTCATTGGGCAAGTTCTACAGTTGTTCTGCCCCAGGAAGAGAGCAATCAAAAGAAGGAAGTGAGGGTTCCAAGGTCGGGATTGACTGATCAATCAATACCGAAGTAGAAGTGATTGGAGCCGATTGTGTTTGAATATCCTCCTTGTCATCAGATGGGGGCCACTCCAAGGCCAAGGTTTCATCAAGGTCCCCATTGGTAGGCTGAGCATCCCCAGCCAAGTCCTCGGCATCAATGGAATTGGATTTTTGGGCATCAAAAGCAGCTAGGGGGGTGATGTTGGCCTTCTTTTCAAAGATTTCATCCATTTGAATATAAAAAGGACAAATGGAGTCCAACTTATCAACCACCAAGTTGATTCCTTTGGCTTTGTCCAAGTTGGTGATACCAAAGCCAGTGGAGATAGACATGGAATGGGCCTTTTTGTACTTGGCTCAATAGTTTTTGAACCGCTCCCTCATCTGTTTGGATGAAAGATCCAGCTTACCTTTTGTTTTGTTCTTGAGTTCATTGGCCATCAGGAGATAACCATTGACCTTAGAGGATTGAGGTCAGCCAACACGTGTTTTGTTGTCGGATCCAAAGCAGGCATTGTAGTTGGAGGGAATTTTCAGCCAGTTTACAAGGATGATGTGATCAGCTCTCTTGAGCTGACTTGAGCCCTTCAAAGCTGATGGGGGAGGATTGTTTGTTTGGAGTTCCTTGGCGATGTTCTCTTGGGTGTGTTGGACTTGCGGGGGGAGGTTTGCTGAGGGGCCATTTGAAAGAGTAAGGGCTACGCAAGTGATGAGAGCGATAAAGTGATGAGAGTGGTGAAGTTTTGAGAGCGATAAAGTGGATGAGAGTGATCAAGTGATTAGAGCGGTTAAGTGATGAGAGTGATGAAGTTTTGAGAGCAATGAAGCGGATGAGAGTGATCAAGTGATGAGAGCAACAAAGTGATGAGAGTGGTCAATCAATTTTATGATGAGGGTGGGGGTAAAAAATTTTCCAATGAGGTCGGAGGTAGAAGGAGGTGGGAAGACAGGGGTGTATGACGCGGACAGGTGGTGGAAGCATTTAAATACTTTATTTGAAAAAAAACCACTTATTTCAGGTTAACTTTGACACGTCTGATCTGAAATAAGTGGGTTTTTTTGATTTTTAATGGCGGGTTTTAAATGGCAGATTTGGGTTGAAACCCGCCATTAAAAAATGGCGGGTTTGGTTAAATTTGATACCCCCTATTATAAGCAACAAGCTATTAAGGAAAAAGAATTGGAGCTTCAAAGACTTATTAATTTTGTTTCTTTACTCAGGCAACACACAGCCTGGAAGAAATACCAAAGGCAACTTTATTTCTTTAATAAGAATAAAGAAAGTGAGCTTAAAATATTTTTTTATTTTTTTTTTTTAAAAAAATATATATAACAAAAATTCAAAAAAAATCAAAGTTTGATAAAAATTAATAAAAATTATAATAAAACCAAAAACTTATTAATTTTAATTTTCATGTTAAAAAAAGTGGAAAGAACCTTTTCCCTAGCAGACTTTATTGAGCAGGACCTGTTGGAAAACAGTCCCCACCACGGTTCTTGGGATTTAAGCCAAGGCTTGATTGGTACCCACAAAGATCCCCCTGGATTACCCCCCAATGACTCTTTTAACCCCAGCCAAGCTTTAGTACCGTTGAATTTAAGCTTAAGTAAGCTTAAATTAATTTAAAAATAAATAAATTTTTTTTTTTTTATTTTTTTTACCTTTTTCAAAGTCTTTTTGACAAAAACTTACATCTTTTTTTGCATTATGTTGCAAAACAGACCCCACACCCGCGCAACAGGACGAGCCCCGTCCTATGGACCTCTGCCCAGAGGAATGCGCGCCCATAGCGAGAACAATGAGGGGACTCAAACCCGCAACACAAGTGTTTCAAGAACCACCAGCACCCGCGCCCTCCAACTTGACCAATGAATTGTTGGAGATGAGTCCCTCTCCCCTACAGTTGTCCCACGCAGTCACCGCTCCTCCTACGCCTCCAACTCCAGACCTAGTCAAAGAGTCCAAAATAAAAGAGTTGGTGAAGGATCACGTGAATGATTGGGAGGCTTACAAGCTAGCCCATGAACAGGAGGACTCAGCAGCTATGAGAAAGGCCATATCACGGGCCAAGTCCTCTCAAATAGCCCTGCAGAAATTAATCCCCAGGGCAGAAGTGGAGAAATATGTGGAGAAATGGAACCCCTGGGACCAATTAGCCAAATTAAAGGGAAAAGACCCCAAGAAGTTGAGGTCTTCACATCATCAAAGAATGAGAAACCCAAAAGATTGGGAAAATATCATATCTCTAGCCCAGAAATGGAAGAAATTCTATCACAACTAGGATCTGATGATATTAAACCGTTGTTTAACAAATTTTTTGATGATGTCTTTTACAACTTTAAAATCTTGAGCAGCAACTTGGATAACATTCATAAAAACATTGATAAAGTCCTCCTGAATACTAACATAATGATCCAAGGTCAAGCTGACCATATAAAAACTAATGAGTCTGAAACTAAGATATTGAAAAACAACATTGATTCAAACAGAGTCAGTGTACTTGAACAATTGCACATCAATGAGGCAGAAAATAATAAGTTAAAGGATATTATAAGTGCCGAAAAAATATCCTTGATCAAGAACATCAATACCACTTACTCCTCTGGACAAGAAGAGATCCTCCTTTCCATTGAGCAGCTCAAAGGAGATGTGAAAAACAAAACTGATACCCCTTCTGCTCACCAAGTTGATAAAATTGACCTATTGAGTAAAAAGTTGGATCTGGAATTAGGTATGATCAAGAATGACTTAAGAGACCTCAAAGTAAATTCAACTTCTCCTCCTAGGATCCATTTGGAAGAGGTAAAGCCTACTAGGATAAGTAAAACTCCTAACATTCCTCTTAATACTGGAACAATAAGGAATGAATCCTACCAACCCAGTCCAACTCCTGAAGTGGAACAAGCTCTGAAACTCTTACCTCCTGTAGCTGAATGGCCCAAATTATCAGGTGAAGGAGAATATAACCATATCAGTTTCATTAAATTCATTGATTACACCCTTGCCTCCTATGATTTGCCAGACACTATAGCAGTGGTAAGACTGCCCAGGCTGTTTGAAGGAGTAGCCTTGGATTGGTTCATTAACAAAAGAGGATAAGTAGGATCTCAGGCTTGGGATTCTTGGATAGTACTTATCAAAGAACAATTTGGTACCAGGATATGGAAAAGAAAAATGATGAAAACCTTTGGGACCTCACTTTTTGACCATGCTAAGGACAAACCTCACAAGTGGTGTTTGGAACAAAAGAAGAGGTTAGATTGCTTCTAACCTGAAGCTGATAAAGAGGAAGTCAATGAAAGACTCCTCAGCCTATGTCCTGGACACCTTAATCACAGTGTAAGGTGTAGAATGTCTGTGGATGCTGATCTCTCCACCCTTATTGGTATCTTGGAGGAAACTATTGACATGAATGGTCTTGACAAGAGGGCCAATAGACCCAGGGAACTTGCCCCCAAGGTTAGAGAAGAGTATAATCTGAAAACTAAGGACTCCACCGATCCCCAATTAGAAATCAAGAATACTTCTGAGACCAAAGAAAAGGTATGCTGGAACTGTAACCAAACTGGAAATGTAAGACCTGACTGTCCCCAGCCCAGAAGAAAGATCAATCTCATTGAAGGAGGAGATGAGGATAATGAACTCAAATCTCAACTGGATGACACTGATGGATCATTATCTGGGTATTAATTAATGATTACTAACTACATCAATGTCATTGAAGGAGACATAGGATCCTCCCCGGAAATCAATTCAGTCAACAAGGATTCCAATCTACCACAACAATGGACTCCCAACATGAAAATACAACATGTTTCTGAAGCCAAGACTCTGAATCTGAAACCCTCTATTGGAAAAAGCTATACCACTGGCAAAAATTGTTATGCTACTGGACTAATCCAAGTTTCTCCCGTGAAGTTACTCCTAGATAGTGGAGCCTTCTGCTCCTGTGTTGGGTCAAGTTACTTAGAGAACCAAGTCCCCAACTGGAAAGAATACTTGCTACCAGTTCCACAAGCTAAGTTCAGCAGTTGCAACTCCTCCATTAATGCCATTGGAGTATGGTCTGCAGATCTCATTCTTCCCCATCCCAAAGGTTCCCTGAGACTCAAGGTTGAGTTTGTAGTACTCCAGAATGGAATGTGTGATCACTTCATTTTAGGAAATGATTCTCTTTGCCTTTATGGTATAGATGTATTCCAAAGTAAAGGAAGATACTTTACTATAGGAGGCAATTGGAACAAGAAGTTTCAAATATGCTATGTTAATGCTCAAACCACTGACTCCACTTATCAGAAACAACTGGAAACCTTTAAGCAGGAATAATTCTCCCAAGCTGCCCTAAATGACCAACTCAGTGAAGATCAAAAACGTGATATCCTTCAGGTCTGCTTTGAGAATCAGAATGCTTTCTGCACTAAGGACCACCTTATTGGTAACATCAAAGGACATGATATGATCCTTACCTTAACTATCAAACCCCCTTACCCTCCTAACCTGAGAAGATCTGCTTATCCTTTGAGTCCAAAATCAAGAACAGCCTTAGAAACTCACATCCAGGAGCTAATTGACTTACAAGTACTGAGGAAAGTAGGACAAAATGAGCAGGTATATATCACTACTCCTGTGATCATAGCTTGGCACAATGATAAGTCAAGAATGGTAGGAGATTTTAGGATGTTGAACAATTACACTCAAGCAGACTTTTCCCCCATTCCTAGGATTGACCATGCCCTTCATAATCTCTCACAAGCTAAGTTTATCAATACCATGGACATGCTGAAAGGATTCCACCAGATCCCCATCAGCCCAGACAGTAGGAATTTCATGAGGATCATATGTCACCTAGGTATCTATGAGTACTTGAGGATGCCCTTTGGAATCAAGAATGCTCCTTCCCACTTTCAGAGGATGATAGACACTGTACTAGGCCAGTTCATAAGGCAAGGATGGATGATGGTATACATTGATGATGTTATCATCTACACTGATGACTGGACCTCCCATATGGATAAAGTAAGACTTGTCCTAAAAACCATCTCTGATGCAGGATTAAAAGTATCCATGAAAAAGTGAAACTTTGGATATGGTGAACTCAAAGCACTAGGTCACATAGTATCTGGTCTAAATCTTACAGCTGACCAAAGCAAAATAGCAGCCATTATGAACAGGCCAATGCCACAGAACAAAACTGAACTCCTATCCTTTTTCAGTTTCTGCAGCTACTATAGGAATTACCTACCCAAGTTTGCATTGCTAACTAAGTGTTTGTATGAGATTTGCAACAAAAAAACCCTGTTTGAAATGACTCATGAAAGGGTTAAGAACTATGAGGAACTCAAGGTGGCTATGACTACTGCCCCCATACTAATACAACCTGATTACAGTAAACCCTTTATACTATATATTTATACCAGCATGGAAGGACTTGGCGCTGCACTTCATCAAGAAGTCATAGCAAATGATAGACCAGTAGAAAAAGCAATACTCTTTATCTCTAGGCAAGTGAAGGACACAGAGAAAGGATATGGTGCCAGTCAAATGGAATGCCCAGCTCTAGTATGGGCCTTAGAAAAGCTCCATTACTATCTGGAAGGTACTAAATTTGTGGTTATTACAGATTGCAATGCTTTTAGAACCCTGATGAACATGAAGACTCCCAGCAGGCACATGTTAAGATGGCAAATAGCTATCCAACAGTACAGAGGACAAATGACAATAGTACATCAAGCTGGGAGCAAACACCAGATTGCTGACAGTCTGAGTAGGAATGCGCTACCCAATGACCCAAGTAACCCCGCTTATGACCCAGAGGATAATGATATCTTCCCCATCCTTAACATTAACATATTGAAAGTTGAAGCTCCTATAATGGGAATCCACGTTTGTGAATTGAATGAATCCTTGCTCAACTCAATCAAAGAATCTTAAAATTCTGGCATGAAAACCCTGATCAACATGATGGAAAGTACTTCTCCACCATCTGAATTAATCAATAGCCTACCTGAACCCCTCTTGAAACCATACAAAGCCAGAAGGTTCACCATATGGGATGCTCTAGTATACTACAGGCATCAACATTCAAGTGTCATAGTCTTAACCAAAGATGACCATATCCAACACTTCCTGGCTGAATGCCATGATAACTGCTCATCTGGTCATTTATCTGCTGATATAACCTTAGATAAGGTTAAACAAACTGCTTGGTGGATCAATTGGAGATACTCCACCATCCAGTATGTTACTAGTTGTAAAACTTGTCAAAAGTCCAACAGGACCACTGGGAAAAGGTTTGGTCTACTACAAAAGATTGCTGAACCCAAGAAAAGATGGGAGATCATCAACATGGACTTTGTAACTGGACTACCACCAGGAGGAGCCTATTCCTACAACTCAGTCCTAGTAATTGTGGATAGGTACTCCAAGAAAGCAAATTTTCTACCTAATCGCAAGGAAGACACCGCTATGGAATTTGCCCTATTATTTTGGAACAGACTCATTGCTGATTTTGGAGTTCCCAAGATAATTATCAGTGACAGAAATCCTAAATTAACCTCTGAGTTCTGGAGAAATCTTCATGACATGCTGGGAACCACCTTAGCTTTCTCTACAGCTTATCACCCTCAGACAGATGGATTAGCTGAACAGATGATCCAGACCCTGGAAGACATGCTCAGGAGATTCTGTGGCTTTGGTCTAGAATACAAGAATTCTGATGGTTATTGCCACAATTGGGTTATCCTTTTACCTGCACTAGAGATGGCCTACAACAGTAGAAAGCATTCTACCACTAAGGAAGCACCCTACATACTGGAAAGAGGATGGATTCCTAAATTAACCAAGGATAACCTGAATCAGCAGCTAACCAATATCCACCCCACATCACTTGAATTCAAGAATATGATAGATACATCCAACAAATACGCTGAAAAATGCTTTCAAGAAGCTGCTGAGTAAAACCAACAGAGATGGGACAAAACCCATCAAGAACCTGACTTCAAGATTGGTAACCAAGTCTTAGTTTCTACCAAAAATTTTACTAACTTACCTGGAAACAAGAAACTCAGACCTGCATTTGTTGGACCATTCACCATAAAGAAACTCCATGGAAAGAATGCTGTGGAAGTAATTCTCAGTAATGAACTTTCCAGAAGGCACCCAGTCTTCCCAGTAAGCCTTGTCAAACACTACCATCCTCAAGAAGGAGAACACACTTTTCACCAGCAATTCCTATCGCAGATGAAACTGAGAAAGAAAAAGGAAAAATAAGAAAAATCCTTAAAGACAAGAAAGAAAGGATAAATGGGAAAGATGTCAGACTCTATCTAGTCAGATACAAAGGAGAATCTGCTGACAAATATGAATGGTTACCTGAAAACAACATTCCAGATGGACCTGTCCACTTAAGAAATTACAGAGCTAATAAAAGACATTGAGCCCCAAAATTTTTTTTTCAGATATAGACATATCTTGGAGTGGGGGAATGTCAGCTTGCTAATTTGATGGAGCAACCTGTTGAAACAGATTTAAAACAGAAATAAAAATAATAAAATTGGAAGAAGTGAGAAATTCATGGAAATTATTACAGAAATGGATTCTCCACCCAAAATTAAGTAGGGTCACTCACTGACCCCACCCTTGAATTCTAACTCCTTATATTTTTAAATAATTATTAAACAAAATAGACCACGACACCACCATGGCACCTTTTGGCCATTTTAATATTTCACATATTATGCCATGTATAGGTTTCACACCTAAAATTCAGTCAGAATTGAGGTGTTGTGTATATTTTAGAAGTTACAGGCGGATTTGTGTTGTGTCACAATTCCCGTGCGCAGCCCTGCATTCATACAGTAAGGGTACACGCGCCTGACACTCAATATGTAGGCGCATGTCAAAAGGCCCGCATGCAAAATGACTGAATGGACGCAGGAAACAGATTCCCGCACGCAGCTGTCAAGTCTGCGTGCATCAACAGAAATTGCACTAAGCCTGACAGCCAGGTACTGCAGGAACAGGCTACAACCTGCATGCACACATTATGTATATGTAACAACTTGACTGCCGCTGCCGGACAGAGGGATGTCTGAAACCTGAGAATATTGAATAAAAAATATGAAAATCAAAATATAAAGCAAATAAATTGTGGGAAACAATAATGAAGGTTGTCAGGTAAATGAGATTGCCAAATCTTTATGAACCACGAAACACAACAAGGAGTTAACCTAAAAATTATTACAAATTCCCAACATGTGCAGAAGATGCCGTAGAATCTACCAATACCCACTTCCACCCATGTCACTCAAAAGAAGTTAATACAAAATGAGGAAATATGTCTGAATCATAAAAATAACAAATTAACACTTAAAAACCTTCTGACAATTATTTCACAAACAAATATGACATAGACAAGGCTAGCAGATTGACAGAAAAAAAAATACATGCCAAACTAGCCCTGACCAGCCTGCTAGCCTCAGCATCCAAGCACAACCCTCTCTATGTGCCCTGAGAAGGTCTTATTACCCAAAAAGGTATATAAACAACCCTTTGTTTAAACAATTAAATACACAGTAATTCTTAAGTATCAATCCAGACCCCTTTCCATCCGTGATCAAGTGTTTATTCAAGATAAACAAGTGATTTATGGCTATAGTCTGATAGTATTATTAATAATTCTGACCCCAACATTGATTCTGTGAAGAATATCAGAAAATAACCAAAATAATTGTCCTGAGACCCTTTGATACTGTGAATCTCTGCAAGCCTCCTGGAGTTAGTACTTAAACTAGTAAGTTGTCTCCTCCTTGCAACCCAGGCATAAGTGCTTTAAGACAGACAGTCCACCCATCCCCTTGAGTTAGTCTTTGTGAGCAATCATTTAAGACCTCATTATACCAAGGTCTTTACACGGTTCAAAAGAACCCCTTGAAGAGAGGTTGTTATTCAATAAAGATCCCCAGTTTGCACAAACTGTAGCCCCTCTTAAAATATATATTTAAACAAAATTTAATCCAACCAAACCAACCAAGCTTTGCACTTGCTTTTAAACCTATTATTTAAGCATTTTACCATAATTTTCTTTGAATTATTATTCCAACACCAATATCACTTTCTGTAGCTAAAGGACGGCAAAGTTCCTGGCATCAGGAAGCTGACACAATGGATGTCATTACCATTTTGAAGAATAATCAGATGATGAATACCTCTGATTTATAGGTGTCAGCCTCCTGGATGCCAAGACCCTTGCTATCCTTTAGCTACCAGAGGTGATAGAAAAAATAACAAATATATTATTTAAGAAATGCAGAAAAAATCTGTAAAATATTTGGATTAAGCTTTATTGCAAGGTTAAGTGGTTTGGTTATGGTTTATTGTTTTAAATCAATTTGAATAAATTGATTATTAAATATTTTTATAGAGGGGCCACAATTAAATTGGGGATCTTTAACACCTCTCTCCAGGGATTTCAGTATGAAAACATGTAGTCCTGGTTACTTTGGGCTCTTCAGTTTAAAGGACATTTTACCCAATGATAATATGTGTATAAAATACACGGTGGAGTGGCAGGGCCTTGTAACCAAGCTGCCAAAACAGAGAAAGGATAATAAAAGTCACTGGTATATTATTAAATCCTTTGGGTATCTGTTTGAGACATGCACTGATGGGTTAAACCTGTATACTGGGGTTACAAGGTTGTTCAGCAGTTTTAATTGATAAAAAAGAGGTTGAGGATGGATATTATTGATCAGACTTAGCCATAAATCACTTACTTATCTCTTGTAAGTACTTGATTACCTTGGCACGATGCCTGGATATAAATATAACTGGGTCTCTGCCCATCAATATCCTCAAAAGAGCTCTTTATTGATAGCTTTTGGAGTCCCAATATTGTGCTTCTGAGGGGTACAGGGGCTCAGGGGGACGGAAACTAAGGCTAGCAGGGTAGTAGCCTGTCACCAGTTCTTGGTTCTATAGCACGGGTAGCATCTAATTCCTAAGGGTATGGGAATTATTCTAATTTATAATACATATTAGGACGTGTTAATAACACTAATCTTTCCCATTTATGTATTATTCAATTAGTTATCCTGAGTAAATGTTCCCAGTAATTTAATAATTATTTAAATAGACATTTCTAGGGACATCCTGATGTCAGGTGAGTTCTCATTATGTATTAAATAACTGGAGTAAAGTCATGATATTGATTTTACTCCTTATTTTCGAGTTCCAGTTGATTTCCTAAAATAATTACTTAAAAACATAAGTAATGGGAATTCATGTAATATTGTTACATCATTAGTTTTCTTAGTATGTCACAAGGATATTGATGTCTAGGAATTCTCATAAAAGTATATTGAAGTATTTTAATATATTTTTAGAAGTTTTCATTGTCTTATTTTCGACATTCTTGGTACTTTGAATTATATTTAATAAAAAATACGTATAAGGGTTATTTAAGTATTTTTATATAATATTATGTACTTTTAAACTATTTACTATCCACAGGAACATTTATTACATATGTAGAATGTTCCCGTGTGGGTTGTAGGATGTTTACGCGGTACCTAAGCCTCTCAGGCCACCTGTCACTATGTCAACCCGTAGTCCCGCGGCTGCATACTTGTCAGAGGCCCAGGGCTGTGTACACAACCTTGACAGAGTGACAGGGCTGTATCTCAGCCGCGCGCGGGTGCATTGGCTGCCGTGGCTGCATGCGGGGATTGTGACAAAACACATTTCCATCCATAACTCCTAAAATAAACACAACACCTCAATTCTGACTGAATTTTAGGTGTAAAACCTATGAGTGACAATATGTGTGAAATATTTAATTTACCAAAAGCTCAATAGTGGAGCCATAGTATTTTGGTCTTTCTTTCCTTAATTATTTAAAAATATAAGGAGTTGGATTTGAAGGGTGGGGTCAGTGAGTGACCCTACCTAATTTTGGGTGGAGAATCCATTTCTGTAATAATAAATTTTGGGTGGATAATCCATTTCTGTAATAATATTTATGGTTTTCCTACTCCTTCTTAGGTTAATTGTATTACTATTATTTTTATTTTATTTTTGTTACTTTTGTAGCTTGCTCTGCAATAGTACCAAGCTGACATTCCCCCACTCCAAGATATGGCCATATCTGAAAAAAATCTGGAGGATTTTGGGAGAAAATTAATTTCACCTGTGTTTCAGTTCCTTTTGCTGGCCCTGTGGTTTCTGAGATGTATTGGTCCATCAGGTATGTTATTTTCTGGTAACCATTCATCTTTGTCTGCAGATTCTCCTTTTTATCTTACTAATTATAGTCTAACATATTTTCCTTGTACTCTATCTTTCTTGTCTCTCAATATCCTGCTAACTTTCTTTTTTTCTTTCACAGGGTCAGGTTCTATTGGGATTATTGCTGGAGGGAGGTTGCTACCTTCTGTTGGTTGAAAGTGATTGACTAGGCTAACAGGAAAAACTGGGTGTTTCCTTGATAATTCTTCACTCAAGATTAATTCCACAGCATTTTTGCCATGCATCTTCTTGATAACAAATGGTCCAACAAAGGCTGGTTTCAGTTTTATTTTACCTACCAGATTGTTAAAATTGGTTGTAGATATCAAGATCTGATCTCCTATTTTAAAGTCAGGTTCTTTATGTGATTTGTACCATCTTTGTTTGTTGTATTCTACTGCTTGTTCTACACATTTTTGAGCATGATTATTTGCCAGATCTATCATCTTCTTAAAGTCAAGAGATTTTGGATGAATATTGGCTACGTTATAGTTTAAGTTATTCCTAGGGAGTTTTGGAATTCATCCTCTTTCTAGTATGTAAGGAGCTTCGTTGGTAGTAGAATTGTTACTGCTGTTATAAGCCATTTCTAGGGCTTGGAGTAGGCTTACCCAATCATGGCAATAACCATCTGAGTTTTTGTATTCTAGACCAAAGCTACAGAACCTTCTTAACATATCTTCTAGGGTCTGTATCATTCTTTCAGCTAATCCATCAGTTTGGGGATGTTATGCTGTAGAAAATGCTAGAGTAGTACCCAGTATATCATGTAGATTCCTCCAAAACTCAGAGGTGAATTTGGGGTCTCTGTCACTGATTATAATCTTGGGTATACCCACATCAGCTATGATCCTGTTCCAAAATAGTAAAGCTACATCTATAGCACTATCTTCTTTGTGGTTAAGTAAGAATTTTGCCTTGTTAGAATATCTGTCAACTATAACTAGGACAGAGTTATATGAATGAGTACCTCCAGGGGGGATGCCGGTGAAAAAATCCATATTAATGATTTTCAATCTGGTTGTAGGTTCAGAGATTTTCTGTAAGAGTCAAAACCTTTTTCCAGTAGTTTTTGTAAAGGATAAGAAGAGGTGAGCTCTAATGAGATGAAAGGATTAAAGAATGAGTGAAAGGGGCTTGTAACTTCAAGCGTAACAGACCTGAGGACAGGAGGAAAAGGACACTCCAGTTGATGTTGTGAGTGAACAGATGATCAATTCCACTTGAGAGCACAGGTGTTGAGATAGAATAAATACATGATTGGCCAACAAGTGGTTGAGTACAAAATGAATAAGGCAAAATTAACATAAGCAGTTTAAGTGACATGGTAAGTGAAATTTCATGCTTGGAAAGTCTGACAATCACTACTGAGAACACAGCCTAGTTATATTTTAACCATTATTTTAATACTTCAATAACAAAAATAATATGAATCAAATCAATCCAATCAATGATACTTCAAACTCCAGTGAAAGTCACATATATATAAACTCAAATTCTAACACACCTGCTTTACTTTCACTGGAGGAAGTTACTGTCTGAAATGAATCTAACTCTTTTTCTTCAATTAACTTTATGTTCTACCAAATGTTGGAATTATTCTACATACAGGTAAGTGACTGATAACAAGATGAGATGGTTGACTAGTAAACTTCCTAGGGCATATTTGAATTTAAATACTATCTTTAAGTAAGATATCTACTATTTGCTGGAAAATTCTTCAGTTCAAATGTGATTGATTGGTCAAGCCCGTTGATATTGAGTTGATGATTGATTGATTGATTGATTGATTGATTGATTGATTGATTGATTGATTGATTGATTGATTGATTGATTGATTGATTGATTGATTGATTGATTGATTGATTGATTGATTGATTGATTGATTGATTGATTGATTGATTGATTGATTGATTGATTGATTGATTGATTGATTGATTGATTGATTGATTGATTGATTGATTGATTGATTGATTGATTGATTGATTGATTGATTGATTGATTGATTGATTGATTGATTGATTGATTGATTGATTGATTGATTGATTGATTGATTGATTGATTGATTGATTGATTGATTGATTGATTGATTGATTGATTGATTGATTGATTGATTGATTGATTGATTGATTGATTGATTGATTGATTGATTGATTGATTGATTGATTGATTGATTGATTGATTGATTGATTGATTGATTGATTGATTGATTGATTGATTGATTGATTGATTGATTGATTGATTGATTGATTGATTGATTGATTGATTGATTGATTGATTGATTGATTGATTGATTGATTGATTGATTGATTGATTGATTGATTGATTGATTGATTGATTGATTGATTGATTGATTGATTGATTGATTGATTGATTGATTGATTGATTGATTGATTGATTGATTGATTGATTGATTGATTGATTGATTGATTAATTGATTGATTGATTGATTGATTGATTGATTGATTGATTGATTGATTGATTGATTGATTGATTGATTGATTGATTGATTGATTGATTGATTGATTGATTGATTTTCGGAGTTGGGTACTGGAATGATTGTGAAAATTGATGGATGATGGATGATTTCAAAGGCGTGAGCAACAATCTGAATGGCCATCTACTTCTTACCATTGTTGCGCCCCTTCATCATCAAGCTATTGACAAGTTGCTTGACAATAGGCATCTGGGCTTTCCAAAATCGCTTGGTAGCATAACAACCAGCTGTGTGAGGGACAAAGACGGGGTTATGGATTTGAATATAGTCCGTCAAGGAAATGTCTTTGAATTCAACATTGGCAGAGTCCCATCAACCAAAGAGATTGATGCCTGTTGCGTTGGCTGCCAGAACCTTGGCCAGTAGAACTGAGAAGGTGGCCATCTTGAAAGGTTTGATTGTTGTTGTAGATGTTAAAATTGGGAGTGGGCTCCCTTGGTGGATCGACATGAGTTAAATCCAACCGGACAGTGGGATCTTCTGGAGAGCTAGCCGGTGGGATTGGGGCCTTCTGAGCTGCCAATGGTAGTTTAAATTGACTGCACATCTTCAGACTTGCAATTGGTTTGGATCTGGAACAGTGTCGACATCTCACCCACTTGGGGACGCAACAGGGAGAGAAGCGGATGTTGGATCCTGGTTGGGTTTCTGATCTGAGCTTGTGGCCAATTCTAGAGCCGAGTTAACTGGATTAGGTTTGCCATTGACCTTTGGTTTGATCTCGGATGGTGGACCATTGTTGATTGATGGATTCAAATTGGAAATTGATTCTGATGGGTTTCTCCAAGTTGTTGTTTCCATTCCTATCGTTGGTTGTCCTTTCCGCCGTCAGAGGGTTGAACATTCTACTCTCATCCTAGGCTTGAGATCAATTGGATTTGAGGGGTTGAGTCTACCCTTGAGGGATGTCAGTGCTGATTGGAGTGCAAAGGGTGTTGCTTTGCTGGCTTCTTGACCTGGACCTCAATAAAAATTTGACACGGTGGTTGGTGAGATTCTTGGAGAGATGACTGAGGATGGATGCTTGATGGTTCTTGAGAAAATGATGATGGTGTTGGTGATTGATAGGGATCAGTCTGATCATATTTGTCCTACTGCCCCAGCAATCAATTTGGTGATCTTGGTGAGGATGTTTGTCCTTCAGCAATTCCGTTTGATGTTCATCAATGACCAATTAATTGGATGAATGTATTGGTGTCTTTTGACTCCTTCCTCCTTGTCCTCCAACTCAATTGTGTCCTAGTGTTTGTTGTCAAAGTGGGTGGATAGGATGAGCTTGATAGTCAATGACAAGGCTCATCCTAATCTCCCCTCCTTGCCAAAAGAGTCAAAGATCCGCTTTCAGGATGAGACTGTTGAAGGCTGACATTTTGAATGAAGTATAGTTGGCTCAGGTTGAGCAAAGGCTTTTAAAAGTGTAAAGGATAAGAAGAGGTGAGCTCTAATGAGATGAAAGGATTAAAGAATTAGTGAAAGGGGCTTGTAACGTCAAGCATAATGGACCTGAGGACAGGAGGAAAAGGACACTCCAGTTGATGTTGTAAGTGAAAAGATGATCAATTCCACTTGAGAGCACAGGTGTTGATATAGACTAAATACATGATTGGCCAACAAGCGGTTGAGTACAAAATGAATAAGGCAAAATTAACATAAGCAGTTTAAGTGACATGGTAAGTGAAATGTCATGCTTGGACAGTCTGACAATCACTACTGAGAACACAGCCTAGTTATATTTTAACCATTATTTTAATACTTCAATAAAAACAATAATATGAATCAAATAAATCCAATCAATGATACTTCAAACTCCGAAGAAATTCACATATATATAAACTCAAATTCTAACAGTTTTATTAGATTTTTAGCAGGTTTCACAGCTAGTAACACATTTAATAGTGATTTCTTTCCAGTCTATCCACCAAGCAGTTTGTTTTACTTTCTCCAAAGTTCTTTCTGTGGATAGATGCACTGATAAACAGTTCTCATGGCATTCCTGGTGTATATGTTGTATATGTTCTTTGTTGCTTAGTACTAATACACTGGAATGTTGGTGTATGTAGTAAAGTAGACCATCCCAAAAGGTAAACCTTCCTGCTTCATAGGGTTTGAGTATTTAAGCAGGTAGACTATTTATCAGAGCTGCTTCTAGGGATTCAAATTCCATAATGGTAATCAGTAGCTTGATTTCAGGAGAGTAGTTCTCCCTTACTAGGTTGAAGAAAGCAGTATCTAATTCACATAAGTGGATCCCCATTATTGGAGCATTCAATGCAAAAAGATTGATGTTCAGGATAGGAAAAATATCTTGATCTTCAGGGTCATATGCTGGATTTTTAGAGTTATTAGGCAAAGCATTACTACTTAGACTATCAGCATTCTGGTGTTTAGCTCCAGCTTTATGCACTATAGTCATCTGACCTCTATACTGTTGTATAGCAATTTGCCAACTGAGCACATGTCTGCTGGGAGTTTTCATGTTCATAAGAGTTCTTACATCATTACAGTCCGTGATTACTTGAAAATTGGTTCCTTCTAAGTAATAGTGTAGCTTTTCTAAAGCCCATACTAGTGCCAAAAATTCCAACTGACTTGTTCCATATCTCTTTTCTGTATCTTTGATCTGTCTAGATATGAAGAGTACTGGTTTCTCTACTGGTCTGTCCTCTTCTATCCTTTCTTGATGTAGAGCAGCTCCTAACCCTTCCATGCAGGCGTCAATGTACATTTTGAAGGGCTTGGAGTAATCTGGTTGGATGAGTAAAGGAGTAGAGGTCACAGCTATTTTTAGTTCCTCATAGTTTTTCAGTCTCTCACAAGTCATTTCAAATAGAGTGTTGTTGTTGCATACTTCATACAGACTCTTAGTTAGCATAGCAAACTTTGGTATGTATTGTTGGTAATAACTGCAAAAACTAATGAAAGACAGTAACCCTGTTTTGTTTTAAGGCATAGGTCTATTCATGACAGCAGCTATCTTATTTTGATCAGCAGCTAGAGTTAGAACAGAGACTATATGTCCTAAGGCTTTCAATTCTCCATAGCCAAAGTTGCATTTCTTCATGGACACCTTCAATCCTGCTCTGGAGATAGTCTGGAGTACTAATCTTACTTGGTTAATATGAGTATCCCAATCATCAGAATATATGATAAAATCATCTATATATACCATCATCCATCCTTGTCTGATGTATACACCTAAAACTGTATCCATTGTTCTCTGGAAGTGTGATGGGGCATTCTTTATACCAAAGGGCATCCTAAGATATTCATATATTCCCAAATGACAAATTATTCTCAGAAACATCCTGCTTTCAGGGCTTATTGGTATCTGGTGGAAACCTTTAAGCATATCCATAGTAGTGATGTACTTGGCCTTGGACAAGTTATGCAGAGCATGATCAATCCGGGGTATAGGATAATAATCTGCTTGAGTATAATATTTGAGCATTCTGAAGTCTCCTACCATTCTTGACTTGTCATTATGCCAAGATATGATTACAGGTGTGGTCACATCTAGCTGTTCATTATGCCCTAATTTCCTTAATACTTGTAAGTCTATTAGTTCTTGGATATGTCCCACAAGAGCTTTTCTAGACTTAGGACTAGAAGGATAGGCTTGCATTCTTAAGTTTGGAGGATAAGGAGGCTTAATGGTCAATGTCAATACCATATTATGTCCTTTAATATCACCAATGGGATGATCTTTAGTGCAAAAAGCATTCTGGTTCTCAAAGCAGACTTTCAATATATCTTTCTTCTGTTCCTCAGAAAGTTTCATATTCAGAGCTGCTTGAGAGAAATATTCTTGGTCAAAGTCTTCTAAATGCTTTTGATAAGTAGAGGAGGGGAATTTAGACTGAATGGTGCATATCTTAAACTTCTTGTCCCAATTACCACCTACTGTGAAGTATCTCCCTTTACTCTGGAACACATCTATACCATATAGAAATAAGGCATCATTACCCAGTATCAGGTAGTCACATGGTCCCTTGAGCAATACTACAAATTCCACTTGTATCCTCAAAGATCATTTAGTATGAGGTACTATTATAGGAGAAGTCCATAATCCAATAGCATTCATGGTAGAGTTTCAAGAGCTGAACCTGGCTTTTGGGACGGGCAGAAGGTGTTCTTTCCAATTAGGGTCCCATTTGTTTAAGAATTCAGCACAGACACATGAGCAAAAGGCTCCACTATCCAGTAATAACCTTATAGGTCTGTTTTTATACAATCCTGTTGCATAACAAGTTTGTCCAGTGGTATAACTTTTCCCACTCATAGGTTTAACTGTTAATGTTTTGACATCCATAATATGTCTAGGAATTATGGTAGGATCCCACTGTTGGGGCAAGCTAGAATCCCCATGGATGTTATTGATTTCTACAGAAGTGCCTATATCTCCTTCTATAAAATTAACAGGGTTGGTCAGGACCAATTCACATTCAGAAAGGGATCCTTCAGTATCAGCTATATCTTCCTAGTTCTGATTCCCTGCAACCTCCTGCTCTCCTTCCAAGACTGCTATCTTTCTTTTTGGTAATGGGAAGTCTTGCCTCATATGCCCAGTCTTGTTACAATTCCAACAAGTTGCAGGCATCCTCTCTTTATCCCTATTCTCATTAGGTTTCTTATTATCAGAGGTATTCATCAGAGGAGGTTGTTCTCTGGTTTTTTTAATGTTATAGTTCTCTTTGGGTCTAGAAGAGGCTTTCTTTTCTAACCCATTCATGTCTATTACTTCTTCTAGCACATTGATTAGAGTTGGCAAGTCAGCATCCATACTCATCCTATATCTTAAACTATGGTTAAGATTGCCAGGACACAGGTTGAGGATTCTTTCATTTAATTCCTCTTTATCAGCATCTGGATAGAAGCAATCCAATCTTTTCTTCTGTTCCAAGCACCATTTGTGAGGTTTATCCTTGGAGGGGTCAAATGAGGAATTTTCAAAATTTTTCATCATTTTTCTTTTCCACATTCTAGAACCAAATTGTTCTTTAATCAGAAGTTTCCAAGAATTCCATGGTAAAGATCCTACTTCTTCTCTTTTACTGATAAACCAGTCCAATGCTACTCCTTCAAATAGTCTGGGCAGCCTGACTACAGCTATAGATTCTGGTAGGTCATAAGAGTTAATAGTGTAGTCAATAAATTTAATAAAATTTATATGATTTTATTCTCCTTCACCAGAGAACTTGGGCTATTCAAAAATAGGGGGTAAAGGTTTGAGGGCTTGCTCCATCTCAGGTGTAGGACTAGGCCTAAAGGTGTCACTCCTATGCATTCCTAATAAGGGTGGTGCATAAGGAGTAGTGGTTTATCTGGGAGGTTTTGGTTCCTGTCAGCTTGCTACTATATACAGAGCAAAACTGTCAAATAGTAACACAAAATACAAAAAACAAGAGAACATCAATTAACAAAGCAAGGAGTGATAAATCAATAAATATTATTACAGGAATGGATTACTCACCCAAAATTAGGTAGGGTCACTCACTGACCCCACCCTTGAATTCCAAGTCCTTATATTTTTAAAATAATTAAAAGGAAAAGTACTGGAAATTACAACACCTGTATGGCACTTTTTGGCCATTTTAATATTTCACACGTGTTGTCACATATAGGTTTTACACCTAAAATTCACTCAGAATTAAGGTGTTGTGTATATTTTAGGAGTTACACGCGGAAATGTGTTATGTCACAATTCCCGCGCGCAGCCCCGCATCATTACATAACCCTACGTACTAGCAGCAGCAGGATACCGCGTACTAGAGACCCGCGCGCAGCTGATTTTGCCATGCACGTAGCGGATCCTACCCCGCGCGCATATGTACTACTGATCCCCGCGCCTGGATCAGCTGTGACTAATCTGACAACTAGGTACCTCTCAGAAGAGCTAGAACCTAGTTAGGGTTGCCTTGTATATGTAACAAACGGACATATGCATTAATAATGATCTAAAAAGATCAAAACTTAAATAAAATTAATGAAAATTAAGTTTTAAACATTTTTTTAATAATAAATCAAAGATGAAGGACTACCACGTAAACCACGGATCTTGATCTTTGAAGAACACGCAACACTACAAGAAGTGTTCATGAAAATTATTAAAAATTATCTAAATGATCAGCAGATGACTGAAAATCAGTAAAAATCCACATCTGCACGCTTTGAAGCAATATCAATAGTACAAATAAAGGATGAGTACAGAATGATCAAATTTACGCCATAACTAATTAACAGATCCTGTGGCTAAAATAGTACAGAAATCCAGCAGATCTAAGGACAACTGATTGACAGCACAAAGTAGACGTGCTAATCTTGCCCTGACTATCTTGCCAGCCTCAGCCCACGAGCAGAACCCTCTCTACGCGCCCTGAGAAGACCAAAATCACCCCAAAAAGGTATTTATACAGACCTCTTTGGATCCATTATTCAATCAGAGTTTACCAGGAATTTATTTATTATCAATCAGACACCGTGTAATTGTTAATCAAGTGCTTATATGAAGATAAGCAAGTGATTTATGACTTAGTCTGCCGTAGTATTATTTACCTATATTAACCAATCAACCATTGAAGTTTAGTCAAGCAATCTACCCCATCTGCTCTGAAACCCTTCCAAATTATTCCAGGATTTTTGTGGTAAAGTGCTCAGAGTGAGTGTTACCCTTCCTGTCTAGGCCGCTTGAGCTGTTAAGCCCGGCCACTAGTGGAATAAGTTCTTTCTAAGGAACCCATCTTTATTCCAAGGTCCTTAAACTGCCCAAGGAGGCTCCTTGAAGAGAGGTTGCTAGTCTGTAAAGATCCCCAGTAGTATAATACTGTGGCCCCTCTTTTATATTATATTGAAAACCATCTACCACCAAAACAATTAAACCTTGCAACTGCTCTTATTAAATCCTTTATTTGAGCTTCTAAGCGTTTATTATTGGAATCATAATTATTATTATCATTCCAGCATTTTTATCACTCTCTTTAGCTAAAGGACTGCAAGGTTCCTGGTATCAGAGAGTTGACAGTTCCTCTGTGGTACTCCTCAAGGGGTTGGTCAGACAGACTTTCAAGTCTCTAAGATCATTTTTGATCAGATTAAGTTGCAGGTCCACTTTGTTATTAAGCACATCCAGTTTTTCACTAAGGGATAGAATAAAGCTGTTAGTGGTGGTTGCCGATTCATCTTTTAAGGTGTGGAAAGAAATAATAAAATCTTCTTGGATTCCTGATAAAATATTCTCAATTGTTTGAGTCTGTCTGATCCTACCTTGATTAATTGTCTCCAATAACTCTTCTGTATGTTCTTTGATTTCTTCCATTCCTACTGTCTTTGTTTGGTTATTAATTGATATGGCTACTACTGAGGTTAATGTATACGTTTGGGTATAAAAACCTTCCAAATTTTCACAAACAATTTTAAAATTATGACGCATATAATTAGAAAAGGAAGTAATTATATCAGAGGTTTTTTTGGGCTCAGAATTAGAAGTCAATTGTTGTAAGCCTTTTTCCATTTTTGAGCTAGGGATATTATCTGATCCCAGTCTTTCTTTCCCTTTGGTTTGGGATGGGAAGAGGATCTCTTCTTTCCTGATTGTTTGCCTTTCAGTTGGGCTAATTGATCCCAAGGATTCCACTTTTCTACGTAGGATTCTACCTCTTTCCTTGGAATCATTTTCTGAAGAGCAATATGGGTGGCTTTTTACTGGGAGATTATCTTTTTCATAGACACCATGTCCTCCTTGGCTTGGGCTTCTTTGAATTTTTCCCAATATTTCACGTGCTCTTTGACTAAGTCTTTGATCCTGGCTTCCTTTGCCAGATTCTGCTGGAGTGGCTGCAGGGAATCTTCTTGTAAAGGAGGGTGGCTTGATTCTACTACCTTCTCCGGCTCTAGGTTGGGAGAGGGCAGAAGTAATTGGTGCTGCTCCTTGTCCATCAACATTTGATTCACAGGTTCCAGTCCCTTCATGGTTGTCCTTATTGGTGGTCTCACGGTTACTGGGAGCTGTTGGCAAAGATCCATAGGAGTGAATTCTCCCTGAGGCTCTTTTGTTACATCTATTCATTTTTGAATAATATGTTTATAAGTATTTTACAGAAAAAATCCGTAAAAACAACTTTTATTCAAAACTTACTTAAGTTGATGTTCAAAGGTACTAAGACTTTATTGGAATAAAATTGATCCTTAGTAGGTAATCCTAGGGGGTCTTGGTGTGTTCCAATGAGGTCTTCAGCTGCCCAATCAATATTTTCAGGGCGTCCAGAGATATCTGGGATTTGTTGATCCAATAAATCAACTTCAGTGGAGGTGGTTTCTGGTACAGTAGGGTTCACTGATAGAAAAGTTTATTTTATTGGTTAATAAAATATATCAATATTATTTTTTAAAAAAATTATATGGTAATACAAGTTTTATACTTAATTTTATATTTCAAAAAGTAATTTATACAGTATTTCTTCCAAGCTTTATGTTTCCTTATTAGGGCCTGAAAGTTGATGCCCCTTTCAAGATCTTCTTTTTCAAGGAGTTTATCTAAGGGTTTACGTGCAGAAGAGATATTAAGTTGCTCAGCTTGAGTTGAAGCTTTCCAACCAGTAGATTTATAATTTTTAATATATTATTCTTTTCTTATCTTTAAAAGATTCAAATAATAGATTATTAATTCTGCATAGGTTTTTAAATCCACTGCAAAAGAATTTAATGATAAATTGATGTTATAAAGTCAGATAAATTTGTCTTTGATTTTTATTTTTTTTGTGAAATGTCTGGTCCAAGATATTAAATATAATAAAATGGAATATTTCCTGGCCAGAACCCCAATTGTCAGCCTCCTGGATGACAAGACCCTTGATATCCTTTAGCTACAAGAGGTGATAGAATAAATAAAAAATATATTATTTAATAAATGCAGCAAAAATCCATAAAAAATTTGGATTAAGTCTTATTGCAAGGTTAAGTGGCTTAGTTATGGTTTATTGTTTTAAATCAATATGAATAAATTGATTATTAAATATTTTTATAGAGGGGCCACAATTTTATTGGGGATCTTTAACACCTCTCTTCAGGGATTTCAGTATGAACACAGGTAGTCCTGGTTACTTTGGGCTCTTTAGTTTAAAGGATATTTTATCCAAAGATAATATGTATATAAAATACATGGTGGAGTGGCGGGGCCTTTTAACCAAGCTGCCACGACAGAGAAAGGATAATAAAAGTCACTGGTATATTATTAAATCCTTTGGGTATCTTTTTGAGACGTGCACTAATGGGTTAAACCTGTATACTGGGGTTATAAGGTTTTTCAGAAGTTTTAATTGATAAAAAAGAGGTTGAGCACAAATATTATTGATCAGACTAAAGCCATAAATCACTTACTTATCTCTTATAAGTACTTGATTACCTTGGTAAGGTGTCTGGATATAAATATAACTGGGTTTTTTCCCATCAATATCCTCAAAAGAGCTCTTTATTTATAGGTTTTGGATTACCAATATTGTCCTTCTGTGTTGGAATCCTCCCATTCTTTTGTTCAATACTATCTTTATATACCTTTCTATTATCCACCCTCTTTCATTACTACAATCACACTCATTATAATTCAGGACAATCATCACCCACCATTATTCAACAACTGCTACCAATCCATTTCATCACCATCACCATCACCATCACCATCACCATCACCATCACCATCACCATCACCATCACCATCACCATCACCATCACCATCACCATCACCATCACCATCACCATCACCATCACATCATCATTAGCTTTACCATTACCTTTACCCTCATCTATCATAATTATCATCATATCATCCTCCCCATCATGCTAGGCAGCTATGCCTGAGGTCCTTGTTGCTCCTCTTAAAATAGTAATATCATTCCTCCCATTTCATGCTAGGCAACTATGCCTGAGGTCCTTGTTGCTCCTCTTAAAATAGGCTTTCATTCCCCATCTCATATGCTGACAAGGTGGTGTCTTGTCATCCTTTCTCAAAACTCATATATCTCATTCTCATGTTCTTTCCTCATATTCTCATGAATCTTGGAAATTTTGATTGGTCTAAAATTGGTTCCTAAATTTGTCAGTTAAGGTGGTGTGTTGTCATTTTTCTGTTCATATTTTGTAACTGACAAATTTAGTCAGCCTTAGATCTATCTTACTGCTTTTATTATCCTATTATTATTGTCTCAGGCCCCTTCTGGGGGCTCTCTAGTTGTTTGAACCCTGCTACCCTAGGCCCCCTTTGGGGTTCTCCAGTTGTGCTTAAATACTGGTCCTCCCCTTGGACCAGGAATGAAACTCATCTGATTACCAGTCAACAAAACCGGGTGCCCCTTCCTCCTCATCAGATCAGTTCTTCTTGACTATACAAGAATTATCCCCTCTCCATTGGCTCTTTGTAGCCTTATTATTTCTCCTCATCAGGCTCCTCCATAGCCTACCATTACCTTTTCATCCCTCATGGCAATATAGTCTTTCTTCAACTCTTCATTCTGAGGGGTACAGGGGCTCAGAGGGACGGACACTAGGGCTAGCAGGGTAACCAGGAGTAGCCTTTCACTTGTTCTTGGTGCTATAGCACGGGTGGCATCTAATTCCTCAGGGTATGGGAATTATTCTACTTTAAAATAGATATTAGGACGTGTGAATAACACTAATCTTTCCCATTTCTGTATTATTTGATTAATTATCATGAGTAAATTTTCCCAGTAATTTAATAATTATTTAAATAGACATTTCTAAGGACATCCTGATGTCAGGTGAGTTCTCATTATGTATTAAATAACTGGAGTAAATTCATGATATTGATTTTAACCCTTATTTTCGAGTTCCAGTTGATTTACTAAAATAATTACTTAGAAATATAAGTCATGGGAGTTCATGTAATATTTTTACATAATTAGTTTTCTTAGTATGTCAAAAAAATTTTGATGTCTAGGAATTCTCATAAAAGGATATTAAAGAATTTTAATATATTTTTAGAAGTTTTCATTGTCTTATTCTTGAAATTCTTGGTACTTTGAATTATATTTAATAAAATATACATATAAGGATCATTCAAGTATTTTCATATAATATTATGTACTTTTAGACTATCTACTATCCACAGGAACATTTATTACATATGTAGAATGTTCCCCTGTAGGTTGTAGGATTTTTACGCGGTACCTAAGACTCTCATGCCACATGTCACTCTGTCAACCCGTAGTCCCGCGGCTGCGTACTTGTCAGAGGCCTGGGGCTGTGTACACAACCTTGACGGAGTGACAGGGCTGTATCTCAGCCGCGCGCGGGTGCATTGGCTGCTGAGGCTGCATGCGGGGATTTTGACAAAACACATTTCCATCCGTAACTCTTAAAATATACACAACACCTCAATTCTGACTGGATTTTAGGTTTGAAACCTATGTGTGACAATATGTGTGAAATATTTAATTGAAACAAAGCTCAATAGTGGAGCCGTAGTATTTTGGTCTTTCTTTCCTTAATTATTTAAAATTATAAGGAGTTGGATTTCACGGGTGGGGTCAGTGAGTGACCCTACCTAATTTTGGGTGAAGAATCCATTTCTGTAATAAAATTTATGGCTTTCCTAATCCTTCTCAGGTTAATTGTACTATTGTTATTTTTATGTTATTTTTGTTACTTTTGCAGCTTGCTTTGCAATAGTAGCAAGCTGGCAATAGGCAACAACCTCAACTATGCCTGTCCATTGGGATTCATTTATATTTGTATCCAAGGAGAAAAGATCAAGGCTCTGGTGGACAATGGTGCTGAATTGAATGTCATAGAAGAACATTTGGCCATTAAGAAAGGGTTGGTTTCAAGGGAATTGTTCATGAAGGTTATGGGAATTGGAATCTACCCTACCCCACTAATTGGATTGGCTGAATGAAAAGTATTTGAGATAACACCCGGGGAACCAAAATCTTTCCACTTATTCATTGCCAAGGGATCAATTCATTAATTACTTGGAAGAAAATTCTTGGTGTATCATGAAGAAAGGCTGGAAATATCCCAGCATAAAGGGGAAGTCTGAAGTTATGAAATAGCAGAAGGGGAAAGGTTATGCATCCCAATTTGTTCAAAAAAACAAGGAGGATGGCAGATTACACCACGCCAAAGACCAATGGGCATGAACAGCATCACAGCAAACTTAGACCAAGAAGAAGCTTGGATCAGTGGGCAGAATATGCCAGTAATAGAAGGCTTACCAGAACCCTGGGAAAACCACATAATCACTCCCAAACTACCAGAAGAAATAGGATGGGAGGAGGTTTTGAGGAAACAAGAAGCTGAAGAAACACTTGATGTGTTTCAAGAAAACTTTTTAGGGTTTTGGAACAAACTTGAAGACATTCAAGGAAACAACTGGGAGGAGCCAACTGGAGCACAATTTGACAGCTCAGATTTTATGGACCTATTCAATACTTACACTAGGAATACTCTCTTAATAAATGGTGATTGGCCATCCCATTATGGCAAGGTCCAATGGATAGTAAGGTACTGTTTATATTATGGGGAGGAATGGGCCAAGGAGTGGATGAACCATAGTGTCAGATTGCTACTATGTACAGAGCAACCTGTCAATAGCAAAACTATGAAACATAAGAATATCTCAATTAAAAAAATAAGGAGTGAGAAATCCGTAAATAATATTAAAGAAATGGATTCCTCTCCCAAAATTAGGTAGGGTCACTCACTGACCCCACCCTTGAATTCCAAGTCCTTACATTTTTGAAAAAATTAAAAAGAAAAGTACTAAAAATTACAACACCAGTATGGCACTTTTTGGCCATTCTAATATTTCACATGTGTTTTCACGTGTAGTGTTTACACCTAAAATTCACTCAGAATTGAGGTGTTGTGTATATTTTAGGAGTTACACAAGGAAATGTGTTATGTCACAATTCCCGCGCGCAGCCCCGCATCATTACATATCCCTACGTACTTGTAGTAGCAGATTCCCGCGTACTAGAGACCCGCACGCAGCTAACTCTGCCACGCACGCAGCGGATCCTACCCGGCGCGCATCTGTAATAACTGATCCCCGCGTCTGGATCAGTCGTGACTAATCTGACAACCAGGTACCGCTCAGAAGAGCTAAAACCTAGTTAGAGTTGCCTAGCATATGTAACAAATTGACATATGCATTACTAATAATCTAAAAGGATCAAAAATTAAATAAAATTAATGAAATTTAAGTTTAAAAAATTTTTAATAATAAATCAAAGATCAAGGATTAACACTTAAATCAGTGACCCTGATCTTTGAAGACCACCAAACACCACAAGGAGTTTTCATAAAAATTATTGAAAATTATCTACGTGATCAGAAGATGATGGAAAATTAGTAAAAATCCACATCTGCCCGCTTTAAAGCAATACCAGTAGTACAAATGAAGGATGAGTACAGAATCATCAAATTTACGCCATAACAGATTAACAGATCCTGTGGCTAAAATAGTACAGAAATCCAGCAGATCTAAGGACAGCTGATTGACAGCACCAAGTGGACGTGCTAATTTTGCCCTGACTGGTTTGCCAACCTCAGCCCACAAGCAGAAACCTCTCTAGTTGCCCTGAGAAGCTCAAAACATCACCCCAAAAAGGTATTTATACAGACCTCTTTGGATCCATTATTCCAAATAAGTTAATCAGTTTAGCAGGGATTATTATTATGAATCAGCCATTGTGTCATTTTTAATAAAATGCTTATATTAAGATAAGCAATTTATTTACAACTTAGTCTGTAGTAGTATTATTTACTCTTATTAACCAATCAACCCTTGAAGTATAGTCAAGCAAGCCACCCCATCTGCTCTGAAAACCTTCCAATTATTTCAGGATTCTTGTGGTAAAGTGCTCAGAGTGAGTTTTTCCCTTCCTGTCTTGGCCATTGGTGCTGTTACGCCCGGCCATTAGTAGAATAAGTCCTTTCTAAGGCACCCATCTTCATTCCAAGGTTCTTAAACTGCCTAAGGAGGCCCCTTGAAGAGAGGTTGCAAGGCTGTAAAGATCCCCAGTAGTATAAAACTGTGGCCCCTCTTTTATATTATATTGAAAACCATTTATTACCAAACCAATTAAACCTTGCAACTGCTCTTATTATATCATTTATTTGAGCTTCTAAGCGTTTATTTTTGGAATAATAATAATTATTTTTATTATTCCAGTATTTTTATCACTCTCTGTAGCTAAAGGACTGCAAGGTTCCTGGTACCAGATAGCTGACACATAGGGTGGCCATGGAACAGGTAATACCAGACCATGTCAAGTGGTCAGGGTACCTGGAGGAGTGACTTCTCCAGTGATATATAAACAAAAAAGAGGCATTTTTTCATTTCTCTTCTTTTTTTCTCAAACACTTTTAACTGTTATTGTTCAAAAAGTAGGAGAGGTAGTCCAGCAAGTTTCCTTTGGTGGAGCTGAGGGAAAGGGTGGGCACTGAAATTTTTTTTTTTTAGCTATGGATTACCAAGAAAAGGAGGAAATGTATATAACAAAGACAAAAATAAAAAAATATATATAAAAAAAAATACAAAAAAAAAACAAAATTATAATAACAATAATGAAAGTTACAAAAAAGGAGGGAGTTCATGTGTATGCCAAAAAATAAAAATAAAGAAAAAAATAAAATAAAATAAAATATTGATAACAAAAAAAAACAAGGCTACAAAAAAAAGGGGAGGGAGGCCATGTGTATACCAAAAAAAAAAAAATTAGGAAAAAATTGGGGGGAAGTCAACAAAGACCACTAGAAAGGCGCATGGGACACCCTGCAATTTGTCAGAGGCTTTTTTTCCAAAAGGGGGAGGAGGAATCAGCCAACACAAGAAAAAAACAAAAAAAAAAAGAGGAGGACCTACTTATAAGGGCAAAGGAGCTCAAGCTATTACCTAAAATTGTCCAGTTGAACCTGGCTCACTTCAAGAGTTGTGTGTAGGTAGGACCCCCTTGGTAAGCTGATCATAACTAGGTGCAAAGATGCAAAGTAAAAAGAATCAAAATCAAGGGCAATGGTGGCCGGGAGGGTGCAATGTAGCTGAGAGAGGGGGAAAGTAAGTGGGGGGGATACATGTTGGCACCCTGCCAACAATTCCCCAGTAGTCAAAGATAGAGAGGTCTGTCAGGGGCAGCCATCCAACCCTGGTCCTAACTATGGTTGCCATCATAGGCAGGTTCCTTGCTGGTGGGAGAACTGGTGGGAGAATGAGAAGAAGTAACCAAGGAGAGTCCAGAAGAAAAGCCATCAAAGGGGCCAGGGAGGCTTTCAAGAAAGGACCCCACTAATGTAGGGGGGGAGGCCCAAACAGAAGAAGGCGCAACCAACTTAAGGAACACCTTGGATGGGTCAACTTGTAGCTTGAAAACACCAATGCTTTTGATTCAGAGAGCAGGGGTGATATGACCCTTGGAGCCCTGGTTAAGTGCAGAGGGAGAGCTCTGAGTAGGAATAGGGGGGGCTGGTCAAGTTAGATGAGGGTCTGGGGATATTTTCTTGAGTGGGCCAACCAAAGGGCATCTTAAAATGGTGATGGAAAACTTGGAGGACAACTTGCTACTGGGCAGAAAATCAGTAGCTGACCACTGGGAAGGGAACAATAGGTTAGCAGCAGAAGAAATCCTAAAAAAAAAGAGATAAGGAAATAGGGAAGGGTGGTTAGATCATCCTGCTCTTAGATCTTTTTCTTCACCAAAAAAAAGGGTAAAACAAGAAGGGGACATAGTGCCTTGAGTGAATCACTGGTGAAATGTTTTAGGAAGGATTGGGGGGACAATGAGGAAGGCTGAAACTGGGAAGCAGGGGGGCTTTATACATGGAAAGGAAAACCCACCACTGGGGAAAGAGAAGGTGGAGAAAGGAGATCTTCAACAAGAGAGGAGGGAAAGGCCAGTTGGGACTGACCAGGGAAGGCCCAAGGGGACCCCTTTGAATAAGTGGTGCCCTGGTACAACCAGAGATAGCCTGCAAGTAATATTGAATACAGCACAAGAAGCACTATGAATAAAAATAATAGAGCTTTTTGAAGTTAGCAAAACTGCCATTAGAATCCCGCCATTTTGAATGGCTGCTTTCTGAAATACACATTCCCCTAACTGGTGTATTTCAAAATGGAGGGTTTCATGAAAATGGCGGGTTTCAAACATCACACCCACCATTTCATCCATCCACCATCCATGGAATGCAAAACACCCATCCACACCTCCAACTCATCAAAACCGTACACATGACACACATCTCATCTCCATTGCTTCACATCTCCATTGATTCAAATCTCCATCACTTCACATCTCCATTGCTTCACATCTCCATGACTTCAAATCTCCATTGCTTCACATCTCCATTGCTTCACATCTCCATCACTTCACATCCCAATCAATTCACATCTCCATCACTTCACATCTCCATCACTTCAAAACTCCATCACTTCACATCTCCATCACTTCACATCTCCATTGCTTCACATCTCCATTGCTTCACACACACCCCATCATCATCACATCACCATATTTCTCAACATGTCCAGTCAAACTTCCTGGAAGCAAGGTGAAAACACAGAAAAGCTGACTGAACTTTTTTTATTATTTGACTCAGATTCAGAATATGATTTGGAATCAAATTGATTAGCTTTGAATTCTATATTTGAAAAGCAGTACAAGCCTCCACAAAGACACACTCTGCACAAACCTATGTGTGAAAGGAAAAACCTTCACCTACTTCCCTAATTAAGCTTCCAGCAACTGTTCCAAACTTTATTGCCTTCTTTCATGAAACTGTTGGAGATGGTTTGTCAGCCTCCTGGATGCCAAGATCCTTGCTATCCTTGAGCTACCAGAGGTGATAGAATAAATAATAAATATATTATTCAATAAATGCAGCAAAAATACCTAAAATATTTGGATAAAGCTTATTGCAAGGTTGATTGGTTTGGATATGGTTTAATATTATAAATCAATATAAGTAAATTTATTATTAAATAAATTAAAAGAGGGGCCACAATTATTATGGGGATCTTTAACAACTCTCTTCAGGGAATTCACTATGAAAACACGTAGAGCTGGTTAATTTGGTACCTTCAATTTATATTCTCAACGGATATATTGCCCAAACATAATATGTATACAAAATACACGGTGGAGTGGCAGGGCTTTGTAACCAAGCTGCCACGACAGAGGGAGGATAATAAGACTCACTGGTATATTATTAAATCCTTTGGGTATCTGTTTGGGATGTGTACTGATGGGTTAAACCTTTTACTGGGGTTAAAAGGTTGCTCAGAAGTTTAAATTGATAAAAAGGGTTGGGGATGGATATTATTAATCAGACTAAAGCCATAAATCACCTACTTATCTCTTATAAGTATTTGATTACCTTGGAACGATGTCTGAATGTAAATAGAATTGGGTCTCTACGTATCAATATCCTCAAAAGAGCGCTTTCTTTATAGCTTTTTGAGTCCCAATATTGTCCTTCTGATGGGTACAGGGGCTCAAAGGGACAGAAACTGAGGCTAGCAGGGTACCAGTGGCAGCCTGTCACGTGTTCTTTGTTCTATAGTACGGGTAGCATATAATTCCACAGGGTATGGGAATTATTCTACCTTATAATTGATGTTTGGACGTGTGAATAACACTAATCCGTCCATTTTATTTATTATTTAATTGATTATCCTTAGTAAATGTTCCTAGTAAGTTGATATTTATTTTCATAGACATTCCTATGGATAGTCTGATGTCAGGTGAGTTCTCATTGTGTATTAAATAATTGGAGTAAAGTCATGTCATTGTTTTTACTCATTATTTTAGAATTTTTGTTGATTCAATAAAAATAATTATTTTAAAATTTAAGTCATGAGTATTCATGTATTATTTTTACATCATTAGTTTACTTAGTATTTCAAGAAATATTGATGCATAGAAGTTCTCATAATTGTATTTTAAAGTATTTTAATATATTTTTAGAAGTAGTTTTTATCTTATTTTTAAAATTTTTGGTATTTTAAATTATATTTAATAAAAAAATACGTATAAATGTTATTTAGGTATTTTTATATATTTTAATTTATTTATAGACTACCTAATATCCACGGGAGCATTTATTACAGATGTAGAATGTTTCTGTGTAGGTTGTAGTAGGTTAACATGGTACCTAGGTTTCTCAGGCTGCCTGTCACTTTGTCAACTAGTAGTCCTGCGGCTGTGTGCTTGTCAGAGACCTGGGGATGCGTACACCGCTTGACAGGGTGACAGTGCTGCAGCTCAGCTGCGCAAGGGTGTATTGGCTGCCTTGGCTGCGTGCCAGAATTCTGACAGAACATATTTCCTTCTGTAACTCCTAAAATATACACAACACCTCAATTCTGACTGAATTTTAGGTGTGAAACCTATATGTGAAAATACATGTGAAAAATGCAATTGGCCCAAAAATATCATAGTGGTGCCGTGGAATTTTGGTCTTTATTTCCTTAGTTATTCAAAAATATAAGGAGTTGGATTTCAAGGGTGGGGTCAGTGAGTGACCCTACCTAATTTTGGGTGGAAAATCCATTTCTGAAATAATATTAATGGTTTTCCTACTTCTTGTCTGGTTAATTGTAATATTATTATTTTGATGTTATTTCTGTTACTTTGGCAGCTTGCTCTGCAATAGTAGCAAGCTGACATTTTCCCACTCCAAGATATGGCCATATCTGAAAAAAACTGGAGTATGTTGGGATAAAAAATTTACTTCCATCTGTTTTTCAGTTCCTTTTGCTGGCTCTGTAGTTTCTAAGATGTATTGGTCCATCAGGTATATTATTCTCTGGTAACCATTCATCTTTGTCTGCAGATTCTACTTTGTATCTCACTAAGTATAGTCTAACATCTTTTACTTGTGCTCTCTCTTTCTTGACTTTCAATATCCTGCTGACTTTCCCTTTTTCTTTCACAGGGTCAGGTTCTATTGGTATCATTGCTGGTGGGAGGCTGCTACCTTCTCTTGGTTGAAAGTTTTTCACTAGGCTAACAGGAAATACTGGGTGCTTTCTTGCTAATTCTTCACTCAAGATTACTTCTACAGAATTTTTTCTGTGCATCTTCTTGATAACAAATGGTCCAACAAAGGCTGGTTTCAGCTTTCTTTTACCTGCTAAATTGTTGAGGCTTGCAGTAGATATCAAGATCTGATCTCCTATTTTAAAGTCAGGTTCTCTGTGTGATTTTTCCCATCTCTTTTTGCTGTATTCCACTGCTTCTTCTACACATTTCTGAGCATGATTATTTTCAAGGTCTATCATTTTCTTGAATTCAAGAGATGTTGGATGAATGGTGGCTAATTTTATTCCTAGGGGTTTTGGAATCCACCCCCTTTCTAGTATGTAAGGGGCTTCTTTGGTATTAGAGTGTTTACTGCTATTATAAGCCATTTCCAGGGCTGGGAGTAGGCTTACCCAATCATGGCAATAACTGTCTGAGTTTTTGTCCTCTAAACCAAAGCTACAAAACCTTCTTAACATATCCTCCAAGGTCTGTATCATTCTTTCAGCTAATCCATCAGTCTGGGGATGGTATGCTGTAGAAAATTCTAAATTAGTACCCAGTATATCATGTAGATTCCTCCTAAATTCAGAGGTGAATTGGGGGTCTCTGTCACTGATTATAATCTTGGGTATACCAACATCAGCTACAATCCTATTCCAAAATAGTAAAGGTACATCCATAGCAATATCTTCTTTGTGGTTAGGTAAGAATGTTGCCTTTTTAGATTATCTGTCAACTATAACCAGGGTAGATTTATGTGAATGTGTACCTCCAGGGGGCAGGCCAGTGATAAAATCCATATTGATGATTTCCCATCCAGTTTTGGGTTCAGATATCTTCTTTAGGAGTTCAAACCTTTTTACAAGAGTTTTATTAGACTTTTGGAAAGTCTCACAGCTAGTAACATGCTTAATAGTGATTTCTTTCCAGTCGATCCACCAAGCAATTTGTTTCACTTTCTCCAAGGTTCTTTCAGTTTATAGATGTCCTGATGAACAGTTGTCATGGCATTCCTGGTGTATGTGTTGTATATTTTCTTTGTTACTTAGTACCAATACACTGGAATGTTGGTGTCTGTAGTAAAGGAGACCATCCCAAAAAGTAAACCTTCCTGCTTTATTGGGTTTAAGTAATGAAGAAGGTAAACTATTTATCAGGTCTGCTTCTGGGGATTCACATTCCATAATGGTAATCAGCAGCTTGATGCCAGAGGAGTAGTTGTCTCTTACTAGATTGAAGAAAGCAGTATCTAATTAACATAAGTGTATCCCCATGATTGGAGCATCTGATGCAAAAAGATTGATGTGATGTACAAGATAGGAAATGAATCCTGATCTTCCGGGTCATATGCTGGATTTCTAGAGTCATTGTGCAAAGCATTCCCACTTAAACTATCAGCATTCTGGTGTTTAGCTCCAGCTTTATGCACTATAGTTATCTGGCCTCTACACTGTTGTATAGCAATTTTCTACCTGAGCATACGTCTACTGGGGGTCTTCATGTTCATGAGAGTTCTTACAGCATTACAGTCTGTGATCAATTGGAAAGTGGTGCCTTCTAAATAATAGTGTGGCCTTTCTAGAGCCCATACTAGAGCCAAGCATTCCATCTGACTGGCTCCACATCTACCTTCTGGATCTTTGATCTGTTTGGATATAAAGAGTAATGGTTTCTGCACTGGTGTCAGCTCTCTGATACCAGGAAACTTGCAGTCCTTTAGCTACGGAGAGTGATAAAAATGCTGGAATGATAATAATAATTATTATTCCAATAATAAACACTTAGAAGCTCAAATAAATGATTTAATAAGAGCAGTTGCAAGGTTTAATTGGTTTGGTAGTAAATGTTTTTCAATTTAATATAAAAGAGGGGCCACAGTATTATACTACTGGGGATCTTTACAGACTAGCAACCTCTCTTCAAGGGGCCTCCTTAGGCAGTTTAAGAACCTTGGAATAAAGATGGGTGCCTTATAAAGCACTTATTCCACTAATGGCCGGGCTTAACAGCTCAAATGGCCAAGACAGGAAGGGTAACACTCACGTTGAGCACTTTACGACGAAAATCCTGGAATAATTGGAAGGGTTTCAGAGCAGATGGGGTAGATTGCTTGACTAAACTTCAATGGTTGATTGTTTAATAAAGGTAAATAATACTACTACAGACTAAGTCATAAATCACTTGCTTATCTTCATATAAGCAATTAATCAATAATGACACGGTGTCTGATTGATAATAAATAATTCCTGGTAACTGATGATGGAATAATAGATCCAAAGATGTCTGTATAAATACCTTTTTGAGGTGATTTTGATCTTCTCAGGGCAGGTAGAGAGGGTTCTTCTCGTGGGCTGAGGCTGGCAAGCCAGTCAGGGCAGGATTAGCATGTCCACTTGGTGCTGTCAGTCAGCTGTCCTTAGATCTTCTGGATTTCTGTACTATTTTGGCCACAGGATCCGTTAATCTGTTATGGCGTAAATTTGATCATTCTGTACTCATCCTTCATTTTTACTATTGATAATGCTTTAAAGCTTGCAGATGTGGATTTTTACTCATTTTCCATTATCTGCTGATTATGTAGATAATTTTTAATAATTTGTATGAACACTCCTTGTAGTGTTTTGTGGTCTTCAAAGATCAGGATCAGTGATTTATGTGATAATCTTTGATCTTTGATTTATTATTAAAAAATGTTTTAAACTTAATTTTCATTAATTTTATTTAATTTTTGTTCTTTTTAGATCATTAGTAATGCATATGTCAGTTTGTTACATATACTAGGCAACCCTAACTAGGTTGTAGCTCTTCTGAGCGGTACCTGGTTGTCAGATTAGTCACGACTGATCCGGGCGCGGGGATCAGTTAGTACAGATGTGCGCAGGGTAGGATCCGCTGCGTGCGTGGCAGAATCAGCTGCGCGCGGGTCTTTAGTACGCGGGAACCTGCTACTAGTACGTAGGGTTATTTAATGATGTGCGGCTGCGCGCGGGAATTGTGACATAAAACATTTCCGCGTGTAACTCCTAAAATATACACAACACCTCAATTCTGAGTGAATTTTAGGTGTAAAATCTATACGTGACAATACGTGTGAAATATTAGAATGGCCAAAAAGTGCCATAGTGGTGTTGTAATTTTTAGTATTTTTCTTTTTAATTATTTTAAAAATATAAGGACTTGGAATTCAAGGGTGGGGTCAGTGAGTGACCCTACCTAATTTTGGGTGAGGAATCCATTCCTGTAAAATATTTTATGGATTTTGAACTCCTTAATTTTTTAATTGAGATATTCTTATTTTTCATAGTTTTGTGTTACTATTTGACAGTTTTTCTCTGTACATAGTAGCAAGCTGACATTCCCCCACTCCAAGATATTTCTATATCTGAAAAAAATTTTTTGGGTTAATTCCTCCTGTTGGCTTGGTAGTTTCTCAGGTGTATAGGTCCATCAGGGATATTATGTTCAGGCAAACATTCATCTTTATCAGTTGATTCTCCCTTGTATCTAGAAAGCTGACGTCTTTTCCATTGATCCTATGTTTTTAATCCTTCAGGATATTGCTGATGTTTCCTTTGTCCTTTTCAGGTTCTTCTGTAACAGGTATTGCAGGTGAAGGAGTATGTTCTCCATTCCTTGGGTGGTAGTGTTTGATGAGGCTTACTGGGAAGACTGGATGTTTCCTTGAAAGCTCATCACTGAGGATTACTTCCACAGCATTTTTACCATGAAGTTTATTAATGGTGAAAGGTCCAACAAAAGCTGGTCTAAGCTTTCTATTTCCACCCAAGTTGGTAAAGTTAGTCATAGAGATTATGACTTGATCACCAATCTTGAAATCAGGTTCCTTATGGGTTTTATCCCACCTTTGCTGGTTATACTCCACAGCATCCTGGACACACTTAACAGCATGTTTGTTGGCTACATCTATCATGTTTTGAAAATCAAGTGATGTAGGGTGAATATTGGTTAGCTGCTGATTCAGGTTATCCTTGGGTAATATAGGAATCCATCCTCTATCCAGTATGTAGGGTGCTTCCTGAGTGGTGGAATGCTTGCTACTGTTTTAGGCCATCTCCAGTGCAGGTAAAAGGCTAAACCAATTGTGGCAATAACTGTAAGAATTCTTGTATTCTATACCAAAGCAACAGAATCTCCTGAGCATGTCTTCCAGGGTCTGGATCATCCTTTCAGCTAATCCATCTGTCTGAGGGTGATAAGCTGTAGAGAAAGCTAAGGTGGTTCCCAGCATGTCATGAAGATTTCTCCAGAACTCAGAGGTGAATTTAGGATCTCTGTCACTGATAATGATCTTGGGAACTCCAACATCAGCAATGAGTCTGTTCCAAAATAATAGGGCAACTTCCATAGCGGTGTCTTCCTTGTGATTAGGTAGAAACTTTGCTTCCTTGGAGTACCTATCCATGATGACTAGGACTGAGTTGTAGGAATAGGCTCCTCCTGGTCGTAGTCCAGTTACAAAGTCCATGTTGATGATCTCCATTCTTTTCTTGGATTCAGCAATCTTTTTTAGTAGACCAAAACTTTTCCCAGTGGTCCTGTTGGACTTCTGACATGTTTCACAACTGGTAACATACTGTATAGTGGAGTCTCTCCAATTAACCCACCAAGCAGTTTGTTTAACCTTATCCAAGGCACTATCAGCAGATAAATGACCAGATGAGCAGTTATCATGGCACTCAGCCAGAACATGTTTGATATGGTCATCCTTAGTTAAGAATATAACACTTGAATGTTGATGCCTATAGTATACCAGACCATCCCATATGGTGAATCTTCCAGCTTTGTATGGTTTCAAAAGAGGTTCAGATAGGCTATTGATCAATTCAGAAGGTGGAGAAGTAATTTCCATAATAGTGATCAGAGTCTTTATGCCACAACTGTAAGATTCTTTGATTAAGTTGAACAATGATTTAATCAATTCACAAATGTGGATTCCCATTATAGGAGCTTCTATGTTTAACCTCTTAATGTTAAGGATAGGGAAGATATCATTATCCTCTGGATCATAAGACCGGTTACTTGGGTCATTGGGTAACACATTCCTGCTTAAACTATCAGAATTCTTATGTTTAGTACCAGTTTTATGAACTATGGTCATCTGACCTGTGTACTGTTGTATAGCTATCTGCCATCTTAAAATGTGCCTACTAGGGGTCTTCATGTTTATCAATGTCCTGACAGCGTTGCAGTCAGTAATTAAAGTGAAATTGGTGCCTTCTAAATAATAATGGAGTTTCTCTAGAGCCCATACTAGGGCAAGACATTCCATTTGGCTTGCACCGTAACTTTTCTCAGTGTCTTTAATTTGTCTGGATATGAAGAGTATAGGTTTTTCCACTGGTTTGTCATCCTCTATGACTACCTGGTGTAAAGCAGCTCCTAGCCCTTCCATGCTAGCATATATGTAGAGTTTGAAAGGTTTGTAATAATCTGGCTGGATTAGTACTGGAGCTGAAGTCATTGCCATTTTGGGTTCCTCATAGTTCTTGACTCTGTCATGAGTCATTTAAAACATGGTGGTGTTGTTGCAGATCTCATACAGACATTTGGTTAGAAGAGCAAGCTTTGGTAAATACTTCCTATAGTAGCTGAAGAAGCTGATAAAGGATAGGAGTTCAGTTTTATTCTGAGGCATAGGCCTATTCATTACTGCTGCTATCTTGTTTTGGTCAGCAGCTAAGGTTAGTCCAGATACAATGTGTCCTAAGGCTTTGAGTTCCCTGTAGCCAAAGTTACGCTTTTTCATTGATAATTTAAATCCCACGGCAGAGATGGTTTTGAGGAATAGCCTAAATTTCTCCATGTGAGTATCCCAATGATCAGAGTAAATGATAACATCATCAATTTATACCATCATCCATCCCTTTCTGATGAATAATCCTAGGACAATGTCCATCATCCTTTGAAAATGAGAAGGAGCATTTTTAATACCAAAAGGCATCCTAAGATACTCATAAATTCCCAAGTGACAGATAATTCTCATGAATTTCTGACTATCAGGGCTGATAGGTATTTGGTGAAAACCTTTCAGCATGTCCATGGTAGTGATGTACTTAGCCTTGAACAGGTTATGCAGAGCATGGTCAATTCTTGGAATTGGATAATAATCAGCTTGGGTGCAGTTTTTAAGCATTCTAAAATCCCCAACCATTCTTGAATTATCATTGTGCAAAGCTATAATTACTGGGGTAGTAATATCCACTTGTTCATTGTGGCCTAATTTCCTTAAGACTTGTAAGTCAACCAACTCTTGGATATGGGTTTCCAGAGAAGCTCTAGATTTTGTACTAGAAGGGTAAGCAGTTCTCCTGAGGTTAATTGGGTAAGGAGGCTTGATAGTTAGAGTTAGGATCATATCATGTCCTTTGATGTTACCAATGGGGTGATCCTTGGTACAGAAAGCATTCTGATTTTAAAAGCATAATTGTAGGATATCTCATTTCTGTTCTTCATTGAGAAGGGAATTCAAAGCAGCTTGAGAGAAGTATTCCTGATTAAACTTCTCTAAGTGTTTTTCATAAGTTGAATCAAAAGTTTGAGCATCGACATGGCATATTTGGAACTTCTTATTCCAGTCTCCTCCTATAGTGAAGTATCTACCCTTGCTTTGGAATACATCTAAGCCATATAAGCAAAGGGAATCATTCCCAAGGATAAAATAATCACACACTCTGTTTTGGAGCACTACAAATTCAATGTTCAGTTTGAGTGATCCTTTAGAGTGAGGTAGTATGATATCAGAAGACCATACTCCAACAGCATTGAGAGCAGAATTACAACTGCTGAACTTAGCCTGAGTTACTGGTAGTAGGTTCAGCTTCCAGTTTGGGTCTTGTTTCTCCAGATAAGTTGAAACAAAAAAAGAGCAAAAGGCTCCACTGTCTCAAAGTAACTTAAAAGGGGAACCGAGGATTAAACCAATAGCATAGCATGTTTTTCCTGAAGTGTAACTTTTACCGGAAGAAGGTTTTAGAGTCAAGGCCTTAGCTTCAGAGATGTGGTGAATCTTCATGTTGGGATTCCATTTTTGAGGTAAGTTAGAATCTTCCTTGACGGAATTTATGTCCAGAGAAGACTCAATACTACCTTCCATAACATTGATGGGGTTAGTGATCATTAGATCACAATCAGAGAGTGATCCATCAGTATCATTAAGGTGAGGGTCAGGATTGTCATACTCTTCTCCTTCAATAAGATTAATCCTTTTCCTAGGTAGAGGACAATCAGGTTTTACGTTTCCTGTTTGGTTGCAGCTCCAAAATACTTTCTCTTTTGATTCTGGAGTCTTCATGAATTCCAAGGTAAATGGATTAGTAGCAGGGGATTCTTTAGTTTTGGCAGTATTTTCTTCCCTTTTCCTAGTATTTTGTTCCCTTGGGGGTCTATTGACCCTTTTATCAAGCCCATTCATATCAATAGTCTCTTCCAATACACCTATTAAGGTGGAAAGATCTGAATCCATAGGCATTCTGCACCTTACACTGTGGTTGATTTGTCCGGGACATAAGTTGAGGAGTCTTTCATTGACTTCTTCTTTATCAGCATCAGGATAAAAACAGTCGAACCTCTTTTTCTGCTCTAAGCGCCACTTATGAGTTTTTTCGTTGGATGGATCAAACTGGGAAGTTTCAAAAGTTTTCATCATCTTTCTTTTCCAAATCCTGGTACCAAACTGCACTTTGATCAATTATTTTCAAGAATTGAAGGATAAAGATCCAACTTCTTCTCTTTTATTGATAAAACAATCAAGAGCTACTCCGTCAAATAGTCTGGGCAATCTTACCACAGCTATTGCATCAGGGAGCTCATAAGAAGAAAGAGTATAGTCAATGAATTTAATGAAACTGACATGGTTGTATTCTCCTTCTCCAGAGAATTTATGCCATTCAGTGATGGGGGGAAGTAGCTTCAAAGCCTGCTCCATTTCAGGAGTAGGACTGGGTCTGAAAGACTCATTCCTAGTTATCCTGGTTCTGGGAGGAACACTAGGAGTACTGGTGAACCTAGAAGGCCTAGTTTCTTCTATATCAATGACCGGTGTAGAGACTCCTGTGGGATTATAGGTAAATAAAATAGAAAATAGCTTGCTGGCAGTCCTTGAAGGGGAATTTAGTATTACTTCTACTCCTTTGGAGTATTAGTATATACTAAGAGTGATTTTGAATTGCCTGCCCTTCTAGTACTATAGTAAGTCTGCACAATAATTTATTTAAATTAATTTCTGGTTTCTTTGCGACTTAATATAGGTCTCAGATCAGACCTAGATTAGTTATTGATTGTTATTGGTAGGGTTTGTTGAAGAATGGACCAGATGTATTGGATTATGGGTTATTTACTTATCAGATATATTTGATCTTAAACAATATCCCAATATTAAAGGGTTCAAGGGTTTATCAAAGGGGTGGTTCAGGAGAGGACCCAAGGATGGGTTTACCCACAGGGGGCTGGGTAGAGGAAAAGGTTGATGGTTGCTTTTGTTTGTGCTCTCTTTCTTTGTAAGGGTTATTTATTAATTGAAGGGTGGTTCTTCTTTAATTTGGTGCTGAATATTTAGGTCACAGAAGAACCCTTATTCAAGCACCTGTTGGGTGGTTTAATTGGTTAAAGGTGTGTTATAACTTGGTTTCTGATTTCCTGTTTCCTTTATAATTGGTTCACTGATATTTTATCTGGGTAGGTACCACAGATGGGTACTGATAGAGTGGTTGATGGGGTGGTATGAGTAGGTGAGTAGGTATACAACTTGGATAGGGCAGAGAGGCCCTCCTTAAATAGACAAATCCTGCCCCCAGGGGTGCTCAAGGCTGCCCCTGAGGGTTCTCCCTGTTCTGGTGAGGAACAGTGAGATAGAGTTACATGAGGCATTTCTGCTGGTTGGGAAAAGTTTGTACAGTTACATGAGGCATTTCTGCTGGTTGGGAAAAGCTTGTACAGGGGTTTCATGCATGCACAGCCTTGCATAGATTGCTGTGTAGTTCAGATAAGGTATATTTCTGTGCTGTACTGGTAGTTTATTCAGTGATTCTTGCTTCTACCTACATGTATTGCTGTGCAATACTGTTGGTTTGTTTGGTTCTGGTTAAGGCTGGTTCCACTTTCTCCTGCATATATTGCTCCTGTATACTTCTGCACAGCCTCTTGTATGTGTATTTGCTGCATGTTTGTTTGGTTCAGGTGACCAGATCTGACATGCTGCACTGCCTCCTGTATCTGTATTGCTGTATTCTGGCTGAGGTGACTGGATCTGGACTGGTTGCACTGCCTCCTGTATCTGTATGCTGTATTCTAGATGAGGTGACTGGATCTGGCATGCTGCACTGCCTCCTGTATCTGTATGCTGTATTCTGGATGAGGTGAGTGGATCTGGCATCCTGCACTGCCTCCTGTATCTGTATGCTGTATTCTAGATGAGGTGACTGGATCTGGCATGCTGCACTGCCTCCTGTATCTGTATGCTGTATTCTGGATGAGGTGACTGGATCTGGCATGCTTCACTGCCTCCTGTATCTGCATACTGTATTCTGGATGAAATGACTGGATCTGGCATATGGTTCTGGTGTTGAGGGTAAAGTGTTACTGGTATGTACTTGAGGGTTTGAAAGGTATTTCTTTATTCCTTCCACAGAGCATTGACACCTGGGTGGGTATGAGTTTGCCACAGTTGAAGGTTTCTTGGGCTGTATCTTCAAATCCATGAGAGATAGAGGGGTACTTTGGCTGAGTGACTATAGGTCATTTTTGATCTAGAATCCATTTCTGAGGTTAATTTGAGGGTTTGAGCTGTTGTTACACTAGAAAAGTGAGTCTGATGGCTATAGGACAGGTTTGGACTACCACATCCCCCCAGACTTAATGCTGTCCACAGCATTCCTGTCCATAGACATCAGACTCCACATCCTATCTTTCTTCTTCTTCTTCTTCTCTTTCTTCTTTTTTTCTTCTTCTTCTTGGTATTGATCTTGAGAGCCATAAAAACTAATAATCACATATAGAATAAAAACAAAGGTCCAGAGAATCCTAGTGATCCAGTTGGTCCTGTTGAAATCTTGATTGTTTTTCCCTAGATCTTCTCTTCTCAATTATTTCTTGATTGTGCCCATGTAGCAAGTAAAAGAATAATCAAATACCTTCCATTCTTCTTGGTTTGTTGAATTATAATAGGGTTCTTCTGGATAAAGACAGTTTTTGGCATTTTCCTCTGTTTTTCTGATTCTTTGAATTTAACTGATTTCCCTGAATTTAAATCTTCTTTTCCCTTCTCCATATACTGTGGTACTTCATGGCCAAAGACAGATTATTTTCCTCTAAATCTTTACTATCTTTTTCTAAATCATTTCTTGAATTTTAAGCCTTGACACCCTGTTTGCATCTATTCAAACCTGATAGATAACTTTTTCCTTTGAAACCTACTAAAATGTCTTCATTCAGACAGTTCTAGCTGAAGATTAATTGATTCCTTTTTAATTCATTCCTTGACACATCTTGAAATATTTAATTGTGTCCAATTTTGAGTTAAGCCAATCTTGATGTCTTCAGGTCCTTCCTTATTCCCAGTGTTCCATTTCCTCCTTGGGTTGAATTCTTTTTAGAGTAATAATCTTCTTGACAAAAGTATATTTATATTTGTGTACATCTTTTATATTATTTTGTCTTTTTTTTTTTTTTTTTTTTTTTTTTTTTTTTTTTTTTTTTTTTTTTTTTTTTTTTTTTTTTTTTTTTTTTTTTTTTATTTATTTATTTATTTATTTATTTTATTTTTATTTTATTTTTATTTTATTTTTTATTTTTTTTTATTTTATATTTTTTTTTATTTCATATTTTTTTTAGTTTTTATTATTATTTATATTTGTTCATATGCAGTTTTAGGCTCTTGCTTAGGAGCTTTGAGCTTTGTTCTTCTCCCTCTCCTCCTTCCCCTGCTGGCTCTTCTTCTTCTTCCTCTTGTTCTGGTCCTTCCTCTCCTTCCTCTTGTTCTGGTCCTTCCTCTTCTTCATCTATTGGGGCTCCTCTGTTGTAAAACTTCTTGATCTGGCTTTCTGCAAATCCTCTACCAAGTACTGTTCCATCCAATTCTTCTAGAACATAGGGCCCCTTATTTAGTTGTTTGACCACTTTATAAGGTCCATTCCATCTATTCTTGAAGAGTAACCCCCATTGAGACTCCAGGGTTCTATTGTAGACTAATACCAGGTCCCTCTTCTTGAGTGGTTTCCTTATCCTATGGGCCAATCTCCTGTCCCAATACTTGATTGAGAGTTCTCTTGCTTCCTTCATTTTCTGTGCTGCCTTCTGAATGTGTTCTTCCTTCTGGGCCAAATGTGCTGCTCTTGCTTTCAGGAGGTCTGAAGTGGTGGTCACCTGCTCCCATTCAACTCCTAGGTATGTCTCCATTTCTAGGTCAATAGGTAGGACTGCTTGTTTTCCAAACTGTAGTTCAAATGGGGAGAATCCTGTTGTCCTTTTTGTAGAGATCCTATCTGCAAAGGTGACTAGAGGGAGGTATTCCTTCCATTTGCTGCCATTCTCCCCACATAGCTTTATTAGAGCATCTTTTATTTCCTTGTGGCCCCTTTCAATCATTCCTTGAGCCTCTGGGTAGTAAGGGGTGACCATTCTGAGTTTTGTTCCAACCTTCTTCATAGCTTTCTGGAGCTCCTTTTTAAACTCTCCTCCTCCATCCACTGTTAATTCCTTGGGAATCCCATACCTATAGATCCATTCAGATAGGAACCAAGTGGCTATGTTTCTTGAGGTGAGACTAGTCAGGCCCACTGTCTCTGCCCACCCGGAGAAGTCATCTCTAGCTACCACTAGGTACTTCCAGCTTCCTGCTTTGACATGTACTGCATCCATTGCTACCTTCTGAAACAGGGTCTTGGTAATAGTTGCCTTCCCTTCTTCTTTCGGCTGGAGCTTGCTTCTCTTCTGACATGGTTCACAGGTTTGGACCCATTTCCTAGTCATCTTCTTCATTCCTTCCCACCAGAACCTAAGCTTGATCCTTCTGTATGTCTCCCCGTTCCCTCTGTGCCCCAATTCCTCATGCAGGATCTTCATGACCCTTTCCATATCTTCTTTAGATGTCAGCACCAGCTGAGGGCCCCATATTCCCCTCCTTTTTAGTTTCCCTTCCTCCACATAGAAGTTGGGCGACCTCCTCTTGATCTTCTGGAGTTCCTTCTCAGAGCAATGGGCTTCTTCATGGTCAATAAATATTCCTTCATTCTTCCCCAGAATCCAGCTGGGGGTGTGGATGGTTGTTGGTCTTCAATAGAGTTAATTTTTAATCCAAGGCCAGGGTGTGGACTGATCAATTCTTCTTCATCAAAATCCTGATTGGTGTCTTCTGGGTATTCTGGGTCCTCTGGCCTTCTTGATAGGCTGTCAGGCATTGTGAATGTCTTCCCTGGCTTATGGACCAAGTCAAAGGAAAATAGTTGAATGAATGCCACCCATCTAGTCATAGGAGCACTAGGTAGGCTGGGGGTGTTGATCATTTCAATGAGGGCTTTTGCATCTACTTGTAACTCAAAGTGCTGTCCCCACAGGGTTGTCTGGAGTTTCTTGAGTATCTTGGCTACTCCACAGAGTTCCAATTTTGACTGGGAATAATTCTTTTCTGTTTTTGAAAAACCCACTGACTCATAGTAGACTGGCCTTGGTCTTCCTTCTTTGTCTTCTTGCATCAGGACAGCACCAGCTGCTAGGTAACTTGAGTCCACAGCTAAAATGATCCTTCCTGCATCCTTGTCATATTCTATGCTTTTGAGGGTTATATCTTCTCCTACTATCTTCTTGAGTAACAGAAAGGCTTCTTCACTTTTACTGTCCCACTTAAACTCTACATCTTTCCAAGTAAGCCTTCTGATTGGTGCTGAGAGTGCTGAGTAGTTGTTGATGAACATCCTGACATAGGAGCAAAGTCCCAAGAATCCTCTAGCTTCCTTTTTGTTTCTTGGTTGGGGCCAGCTTTGAATTTTATTCAGCTTCTGCTCGGCTACTTTCCTTCCTTCCTGAGATACCACATGCCCCACCATGTTAAGGGCAGGGACACAGCAAGCGAATTTTTCTCCTGAGATAGTCAAACCAGCTTCTTCTATCCTAAATAAAATCCTTTCTAAGGTCATGGCATACTCCCAGACAAATCTTCTTATTTGTGGGTTATCTTCAAGTGTGTCTTCATTGTACCTGCTTCTGGGTCCTTTAATACCTCCATCATCAATAAATATTCCCACATGTTCCGGTATTTCCTCCTAAGTATCCAGGTCATTTGGGCTTGGTAGACTGCTACTGAGTTGGTGCCACCCTGAGGTAACCTTGTAAGCTGGAGCCTCCCCAGGGTAGTTTCAAAGGTGGTCAGTGGTCTTGAGGTCCTATCAAATTCTCTCTCATCATATCCTCCCATGATGTCTCCTAGTCCATAGCAGGCCCTCCCAGAAAAGGATTCTACAAATTCTTCAATTTTTGGGGGTAGTCCTGCATCCTTGATAGTAACTTTGTTGAGGGGTTGGAGGTCATGGACTATTCTGAGCTTCCCATTGGCCTTAGCCACAGGTAATACAGGGCTGGAATAGCTGGAGGTTGATTGTTCATACAGACCTGTTCTGATCCTCTTCCTTATTAGTTCTGTAAATTCTGGCCTGATAGCTTGGGGAATGGGTATAGGTTTCTTCTGCCATGGGTCATGAGGTACTGTGGGTATTTTGTAAGGGAGCCCATAAAAGTGCTTGAGGAGCCCTCTTTCTTCTTCTGTGAAAGCAATGGCCTTTTCTCTGAGGACCATCACATCCTGGAGTAATTTTATTTCCTCAGTTCCAAGCCAGTTATCAGGCCCAAAGTTAACCAGCTTCAACCTTTCTGGTGTGATCCTAGAGGTTGGTGAGAACTGGGGTGGCTGAGGTGTTAAGGGTGTGACGTAAGGGTCTCTGGAGAGGGGTGGCCTTTGGAGGGGTGGATTGAGGCCTTGAGGAATAGGCTGGTTTATGGGTTTTATCTTCTTATCCACGGTTTTGTATTTGGCTGCTGTGATTGTTGGGCACTCCATCCTCTTTGCTTTATGATTTTTATATTTAATTTTTTTTTATGCGTTTGTTTGTTTTTTTTATATGATTTTTTATTTTATTTATTTTCTTTGGATTTTTACCTTTTTTTTTTTTTTTTTTTTTTTTTTTTTTTTTTTTTTTTTTTTTTTTTTTTTTTTTTTTTTAAGGGGTATCAGCTGATAATAACCACTTTTCTGCAGTTTTAGGTCTTACAGGGGACCCTAGTTTTAGATTTCTGCAGTTTTGGTCTTGCAGGGGACCCTTGACCGAGCCGTTCCTCCCCCGGTTCCTTCCTTGCAAGCAGCCCCCCACCGATCCTCGGAGATTTGTGCTGGTGGTGCCCTAGGCTTGCTGGCGCGCTCCGGCGCCAAGGCTGCCCCGGCGCAGCGGTGCGTGCAGCAACCCCCAAGGCGCTCCGCAAGGCCGGCTCGAGGTAGTCGCGCTGGACCGGTGTCCTCCCCCCAATCTCATTTCTTCCTTGCCGCTTAGTCGTACATACATACACACATACAGCTCGAGGGATCAACGTTATTAGGCGTACAGGTAAGCCTTCTTCTTTCTTCTCTATCTTCTATTGTACACCCAATCTCTGGGTCTCCTTCCCTATGTTTCGTCGCGCTCACACCCCACTTCTTTTACTCCTGGGTCTTCCAGGCATACCGTGGGGTGGACCCCTTCATCTATCTCAATCGGCCCTTTCCCTTATTGCTTCAAAAATCCCAGTATGTTTGCTGATCCATTGCTGTACACGGGTACGTGGATCCACCTTTCACGTTAGATTTAATTTATCTAGATTGCCAACGCCTCCACCTGTCCGCTTCCTTATTGTTCTTCTCTCGTACCGTTGGCCAATCTTTTACTCTGCTAGGTCCCTTCTTATGTGGAAATTGAGGTACTGATGCGTAGTTCCGGCCGCTCTATGCGCACGGCTCAATGTAAGTTTTATGTCCCCTTCCCTTATTGAGTCAATCGCTTGCATCAGATCTATTCATTCCTCCTTCTCTTTTCTTCTTTTTTTTCTCTTATTTTTATTCTTATTTTTAATCTATCTTACTTATGGCTTCTCTCATCTCTGGGCTCCTGTCCCCCTTTTTTTTTTTTTAGGGTCCCAGCAATCCTGGTGGCGATGCCCTATTTGCCAATGCCTCCACCTTTCTGCTTCCTTATTGTTCTTCTCTCATACTGTTGGCCGATCTTTTGTTCTGCTAGGTCCCTTCTTAGGTGGAAATCGAGGTACCAATGCGTCGTTCCGGCAGCTATCAGATCTATTCATTCCTCCTTCTCTTTTCTTCTTTTTTTTATTGTTTCTTATTTTTTTCTTATTTTTAATCTATCTTACTTATGGCTTCTCTCATCTCTGGGCTCCCGTCCGCCTTTTTTTTTAGGGTCCCAGCGATCCTGGTGGCAATGCCCTATTTGCCAAGGCCTCCACCTGTCCGCTTCCTTATCGTTCTTCTCTCGTACCGTTGGCCAATCTTTTACTCTGCTAGGTCCCTTCTTAGGTGGAAATCGAGGTACCAATGCGTAGTTCTGGCCGCTCTATGCGCACGGCTCGATGTAAGTTTTACGTCCCCTTCCCTTATTGAGTCGATTGCTTGCATCAGATCTATTCATTCCTCCTTCTCTTTTCTTCTTTTTTTTTATTGTTTCTTATTTTTATTCTTATTTTTAATCTATCTTACTTATGGCTTCTCTCATCTCTGGGCTCCCGTCCCCCTTTTTTTAGGGTCCCGGCGATCCTGGTGGCAATTCCCTATTTGCGATCTCCAGTCTGCCCCTTCTGATTGACCAGTCATGGGCGTGGGTCATGGTATACTGGGGACCACGTAGGTCTCCCCCCTTTTTGAACTCCACTTGCCCTCCCTCTCTCATTCGTTATGGGTGGGCTCCTCGGCTATTTAAGGAGGCCCTTCCTGACAAGTCTCTCATGTTTCCTCATCCGCTGGTCCTCCCCTTACTCGTTCCAAGGTTTGTTGTTGCCCCATTTTCTGTCTTACCCCGGGTGGCTAATTGGGTCTTTCACGCGTCTCGCCCTTTTAGATGCCTCAGGATTCTGCAAAATTTGAGGATGCCAGCTCCAAAGGCTTGGTCGTCGTTGTCCTTCCCGGTCGTCAAGCTAAGCGCAAAGCCACGAGTCCCCATCGAGCTAGGCCGAGGGGCGCCCCTTTGTCTTTGATGGAGGCCCCCATTGGTGCGGGTGTTGATACTCCTGCGACCAGTAATCCCCCAGGCGACCTCCCCGCAATTGATCCGCGCCTGGCCTCCTTGGACGTTTTGGGCGTTCGCGATGCAGCCAAGTCGCTGCCCACTACCGACCTCAATGTTGCCCCGTCCCTCGCCTTGGTCAATATCCCCATCCCGACTGCCTCTCCTGCCGACGCGTGCGCCACCGCTCGCTCCCTTTCCGACTTGCTCTCCCGTCACGGCTTCAGCTCTGGGTCCTCCAACAACTCCTCCTTGGGCTTTTTGTCACCTTTGTCCCCCCCTTGGCTCCCTAACACGGTTGCCAAAAACTTTGATTTGGTCCATTTCGCCGTGTGGTGTCTGATGATCAGCCTTCCTCAAGGAACCCACCTGCATAGGACCGTTGAAGGGATCAAGGCCCGGTTGGATCAAATCCAAGTGTGGCTTAACACCCTTTGCTATTACTAGCAAGTCCCTTCTCCTCCATTTCCCCCTTCCTTCTCCTTCCTTCTTCTTTTAAGATACATCTAACTGACGCTCCTTCCCGTTCAAACTGGACCCCCCTCCCCATTCTTCCCGTAGGGCCACCTGGGCCGTTTCTGGTTGCGTCCTACCCCCCTACTGCCTGGATATGATAGTCGCTGGGGCGTCTTGTCGTTTGTTTGTTTTTTGTTTTGTTAACGGGAAGTTGGCTATTTGATGTGTTGTCGGTGAGTTTCTTTTTTTTTTTTTTTTTTTTTTTTTTTTTTTTTTCTTTTTTTCTTTTCTTTTTTCTTTTTTTTTTTTTGGTTTGTGTATACTAACTCCCCCCCCTTTTCCTTTTTTTTTTTTTTTTTTTTTTTTTTTTTTTTTTTTTTACAGTGACAGAGAGAAAAAAAGCAAGAACACAAAAAAAGGTGAAGCAATACCAAGTAAAACTAAAGATAAAAAATAAAAATAAACAGAACTATGCCCGCCCATACCCTTGGCTCTTCAAAGGAAGACTGAAGGCCTACTGCTACATCAATAAAAAAATCATACACCAAAAAAACTTGTATCTTGCCGAGAATCCGCTTTTCTTTTTTGGTGTTATAACAATTATTATTATTATTATTTTTTAATCATGTATTCTTACAATTTTTTTATTATTTATTTTATAGCAAGAATTGGAGACTTCCTTTAAAAAAGAGAAATGGCAACCCGTTCCCTCAGCTCCTCAAAGAAAACTGAAGGCCTACTACTGCATCAGTAAAAATGAGATTTATTCTTCCAAGTATCCTGACCACCTAACATGGTCTGGTATCACTTGGTCCATCATTATCATATGGCTAATCCAAGATTTAGCCCATTCTTCCCCATAATATAAGCAATACCTTACAATCCATGGGACTCTCCAATGATGAGATGGCCATTGTCCATGAATTAAAAGAGTATTTCCAGTGTAAGTGTTGAGTAAGTCCATAAACTCTGAGTTGTCCAATCCTGCTCCAGGTAATTCTTCCCAATTGGTCCCTTCCATGTCTTCCAGGTTGGTCCAGAATCCTCCAAATACTTGTTGAAACATTTCCAGGTTTTCTTCAGCTTCTTGTTTATTCAACACCTCCTCCCATCCTCTTTCTGCTGGTACTTCAGGGGTGATGATGTTGTTTTCCAAGGGGTCTGGTAAGCCTTCAGGGTCTATCTCTGGTATATTCTGTCCACTGGTCCAAACCTCTTCTTGGTCTAAATTTGCTGTGATGCTGTTCATGCCCATTGGTCTTCTGGGTGGTGTAACCTGCCATCCTGCTTGATCTGGTGAACAAATGGGGATGCATAACCTTCCCCCTCCTGCTATCTCATAGCTTAAGACTTCCCCTTTATGCTTTGATAATTCTAGCCTGACTTTATGATCCACTAAGAAAGGTCTTCCAAGTACTGTATGCATTGATCCTTTGGCTATGAAGAAGTGGGAAGACTTTGGTTCCCCAGGTGTTATTTCAAATACTGTTCTTTCAGCTAATCCAATCAGTGGGGTAGAGTGGCCTCCAATTCCTGTGACCTTCATGAACAATTCTCTGGACACCAAGCCTGTCTGAATTGCCAAGTGTTCTGGTATGACATTTAATTCAGCACCAGTATCCACCAGAGCCTTGATCTTCTTTCCTTTGATCCAAATATCAATGAACCCCAATGGACAGGCATAGGTGAGGTTGTTGCCTATTAAGCATGGGAATTCATCATCAGAATAGTCTTCAAGGTGGTGTTGACATCCATTGATCCTTCTATTGTTTTTTCTGGCTGGTGATTTAGAGGCTTTATTCAAGTCCAGGGTTCCTTCAGGGGTCATATCTTTTAACTTCTGGAAAAGATTTGGTGCAACTGAAAGGAGCTCCTCCAAGGTAAGGTTGAAGTTTTATTTTAGTATTTTCTTCTTCAAACTTTCTTCCATCTTGGTTCCTTCCTGAGTGTCCAATGATTCTGACTTTCCTTGGTTCTTCTTCACAGGTTCAGTCACAGGTTCATTGACAGATTCTTTGGGGGGCTATTCTTCATCTTCAGACTCTTGATCCACTTCCACCCATGCTCCTGGGTAACTTGCTTTCCTCTTCCTTGGTCCTGGGGCTGATTCTTTAGTTGGTGCTGAGGTTCCTAGGTCTGTTACTGGTGTCTCCTGGGTGTTATCCTTTTCTGGTGGATTTCCAGCCAACCTTTGTGATCTTCTCATTCCCCATTGAACTTGAGATTCCTTCATGTTTACCTCTGGTGGTGTCCAAGCTTTCAAATCTCCAGTCTTCAAGAATGCTGCAACATTTGTTGGTTCTTCCTGCTTCTTGGGTTCCTCCAATTTTGGGACTTGTTGAGCCTCTGAGAATTTCTTGACCTTATCTCTGAAGCTTTCCTGCTGGCTAAAAGGTATGGGTTCTCTGTTTGGGAAGTAATAGTTGGGTCCTTCTTTAAACACCCTTTTGGCGTTTATATCTTCTGCCAAGTCTGGACAGTTGACTTGGGTATGGAGTTCATCCTTGCAATAGTAGCATCTGATTGGCCATCTGGGTCCTGCACTGGGAGATGAGGGTCTGAAGTTTTGTGTCATTCCTTGGTTGATCCTATCAAAGTGGGGAGGTGCCTGCTTCTGATTTAAAGCCACAGTGAGTTTTGCAACATCTTCCTTCATTTCCAAGAGCTCATCAATTCCCAGTTGCTGAAACTTGACTTCCCACTTGGTTTCCACTAAGTTCTTGATGGTAGGTCTAGGAGTTTCTTCTTCATCTACATCCCATAAGGCCAAGGTCATTTCCACAAATTCCTTCAAGGTCTCCAAATCTGGTGGGAGGTATCTGCCATCTCTTGCAATCTTGATTCTCCCTGCATGGGCCAATTCCCTGTTCACTTCCCTCCTAAGATCAGTGGACAAGGCTTTCCAGAGGTTTTCCCCACTTTCCCAGTTGGTGTTGTCATAACCCATCCTGATGAAGTAAAGAACCATTTCTTCATAACTCCCAATGAAATTCTTGAAGTCATGCTTGGTCTTGATGCCTCCCTGTTCTTGAGTATGTCTGAGAAGCCTTGGTATGGACTCCTCATTGAACCTTCTATGGGGGGTAGCTGTGCCCCATTTCCTTTTTAGTTCCTTCTTCAGGAGGTCCCAGTCTGCATATTCATGTCCTTCCATATCTTCAATAGACTCCCTGATCTTCTTGTCTTGTACTAGAAAAGGTAATTGTAGGGCTATATCTATTCCCCGGCCTTCTGAATCCTGGCCAGTTTCTCCACTCTTTTAATAAACTGTTACACCTCTGTTCCATCAAATTCAAGGTTCACTTTCTTTCCATCTAATAAAACTCCATTTTGTTCATTATTATTGATTATTGAGTTATCCTGGACTGGTCTTCTGGCTGGGGTTCCTTCAGTATATTGGCTCCTATTAGCTCTTCTTCCTTCTTCTCTAGCTTGGGGATATATATTTATTCCTGGGCTTATGTAGGGGTTTGCTGATTCTTCCATGGTTTCTGCTGGGATTTTTCCATATGCTGATCTTGGGGTGGGAGTCTGAAATCTGGTTCTTGGTTGGGTTTATGGGGTTTCTGGAATTACCTGTGGTGTTCTTTCTTCAAGCATTTGGTTTATGAGTTTGGTAATGTTGGCAAGGTTCCCCATTGCTTCTACTGCAGGTCCTGGCTGATTCTGACTTCTTTCCTGGTCTTCCTCTGGCTTATCTTGGGATCCACTGGGGATTTTGGTTTTTTCTTGCAGTTCTTTCTCCATCCTGATTATTGAAGATAGGGCTTCTTGGTTATTATCTTCAATCCATCTGAGTTGGTCCTTGAGGTCTTCAATTATCTGATATGGGTTTCTTCTTTCTGCCTTCAGAATGGTGAGTTGATTCTTGAGGCTAATATTCCACCAATATTTTTTTATGGTTTAATAACTAATCAAACCTAAAGGAAACAGGCCACTGTTGGGACACCAATTGTAGAGACTCCTGTGGGATTATAGGTAAATAAAATAGCAAATAGCTTGCTGGCAGTCTTTGAAGGGAAATTTAGTATTACTTCTACTCCTTTGGAGTATTAGTATATACAAAGAGTGGTTTTGAATTGCCTTCCCTTCTAGTACTATAGTAAGTCTGCACAATAATTTATTTAAATTAATTGCTGGTTTCTTTGAGACTTAATATAGGTCTCAGATCAGACCTAGATTAGTTATTGATTGTTATTGGTAGGGTTTGTTGAAGAATGGACCAGATGTATTGGATTATGGGTTATTTACTGATCAGATATATTTGATCTTAACCAATATCCCAATATTAAAGGGTTCAAGGGTTTATCAAAGGGGTGGTTCAGGAGAGGACCCAAGGATGGGTTTACCCACAGGGGGCTGGGTAGAGGAAAAGTTTGGTGGTTGCTTTTGTTTGTGCTCTCTTTCTATGTAAGGGTTATTTATTAATTGAAGGGTGGTTCTTCTTTAATTTGGTGCTGAATATTTAGGTCACAGAAGAACCCTTATTCAAGCACCTGTTGGGTGGTTTAATTGGTTAAAGGTGTGTTATAACTTGGTTTCTGATTTCCTGTTTCCTTTATAATTGGTTCACTGATATTTTATCTGGGTAGGTACCACAGATGGGTACTGATAGAGTGGTTGATGGGGTGGTATGAGTAGGTGAGTAGGTATACAACTTGGATAGGGCAGAGAGGCCCTCCTTAAATAGACAAATCCTTCCCCCAGGGGTGCTCAAGGCTGCCCCTGAGGGTTCTCCCTGTTCTGGTGAGGAACAGTGAGATAGAGTTACATGAGGCATTTCTGCTGGTTGGGAAAAGTTTTTTACAGTTACATGAGGCATTTCTGCTGGTTGGGAAAAGCTTGTACAGGGGTTTCATGCATGCACAGCCTTGCATAGATTGCTGTGTAGTTCAGATAAGGTATATTTCTGTGCTGTACTGGTAGTTTATTCAGTGATTCTTGCTTCTACCTACATGTATTGCTGTGCAATACTGTTGGTTTGTTTGGTTCTGGTTAAGGCTGGTTCCACTTTCTCCTGCATATATTGCTCCTGTATACTTCTTCACAGCCTCTTGTATGTGTATTTGCTGCATGTTTGTTTGGTTCAGGTGACCAGATCTGACATGCTGCACTGCCTCCTGTATCTGTATTGCTGTATTCTGGCTGAGGTGACTGGATCTGGACTGGTTGCACTGCCTCCTGGATCTGTATACTGTATGCTGGATGAGGTGACTGGATCTGGCATGCTTCACTGCCTCCTGTATCTGTATGCTGTATTCTGGATGGGGTGACTGGATCTGGCATGCTGCACTGCCTCCTGTATCTGTATGCTGTATTCTAGATGAGGTGACTGGATCTGGCATGCTGCACTGCCTCCTGTATCTGTATGCTGTATTCTGGATGAGGTGACTGGATCTGGCATCCTGCACTGCCTCCTGTATCTGTATGCTGTATTCTCGATGAGGTGACTGGATCTGGCATGCTGCACTGCCTCCTGTATCTGTATGCTGTATTCTGGATGAGGTGACTGGATCTGGCATGCTGCACTGCCTCCTGTATCTGTATACTGTATTCTGGATGAAATGACTGGATCTGGCATATGGTTCTGGTGTTGAGGGTAAAGTGTTACTGGTATGTACTTGAGGGTTTGAGAGGTATGTCTTTATGCCTTCCACAGAGCTGTGACACCTGGGTGGGTATGAGTTTGCCACAGTTGAAGGTTTCTTGGGCTGTATCTTCAAATCCATGAGAGATAGAGGGGTACTTTGGCTGAGTGACTATAGGTTATTTTTGATGTAGAATTCATTTCTGAGGTTAATTTGAGGGTTTGAGCTGTTGTTACACTAGAAAAGTGAGTCTGATGGCTATAGGACAGGTTTGGACTACCACACCAGAGAGTTAGTAGAATTGATCTTAAGATCTCTGAGATCATTCTTAATCATACCTAACTCCAAATCCAGTTTATTGCTTAATAAGTCAATTTTGTTAATCAGATGAGCTGAAGGAGTAGGGCTAGTTTTCTTAACTTCTTCCTCAAGCTGGTCTATGGTTGCAAGAATATCTTCCTGAAGAATTGATTGGTTGTCATCCATATGTTTCATCAGGTCCAACTTACTAGCTCTTATACTATCCTTGATTTGTTGTATTTCCAACTCATCAATTCTCATAATCTGAGACTGAGTGTCAATCACTCTGAAAATACTTGAACTCAATTTTTCCAATTGTTGATAAAATTTGTCAAAGCATTGGATAATAATAGTAAAATTGTGAGACACATTTACAGAAAAGTTACTAAGAGCTTCTACATCTAATTTTGGTACACCTTTTTCCACTTCTGGGCTAAGGATATTATGCTGGCCCAATCCTTTGGGTTCCTTAACTTCTGATGGGCTGAGGACCTCTTCTTTTTGGGGTCCTTTCCCTTTAAGGAAGCTAACTGATCCCAAGGATTACAGTTCTGCACCTAGCCTTCTACTTCTTTGTTTGGGATCAACCTTTGCAGAGAAATCTGAGGTTTTGTCGCCAGAGAAATGGCTTTTCTCATACCTGGTTGATCCTCCTGGGTCTGAGGCAACCTGAATTGATCCCAATAGCTCATGTGCTCTTTTAATAATACTTTGACTCTTTCCTCCTTGGTTGAGTCCAGCTGGGGTTGCATAGGAGGACCTGTACCCTCCTGGGATAACATGGTGGGCAATGGATGGTTCTCCAACGGTCTGTTGGTTGAGTTGGTGGCCACGGTTGTTGCCGTTGTTGTCCCGCGTGATGCTATGGTCATGGGTTTGAGTCCCCTCATTGCGCTCGCGACTGGAGTCCTTGCGCGCACTAGTTCCTCTGGGCAGAGATCCATACAACGGGGCTCTACCTGTTGCACGGGTGTTGCACCTATTTTGATACATAGCACC
>CM062631.1:22572364-22719147 GCA_025617555.3 Puccinia polysora
TATTCAGTGATTCTTGCTTCTACCTACATGTATTGCTGTGCAATACTGTTGGTTTGTTTGGTTCTGGTTAAGGCTGGTTCCACTTTCTCCTGCATATATTGCTCCTGTATACTTCTGCACAGCCTCTTGTATGTGTATTTGCTGCATGTTTGTTTGGTTCAGGTGACCAGATCTGACATGCTGCACTGCCTCCTGTATCTGTATTGCTGTATTCTGGCTGAGGTGACTGGATCTGGACTGGTTGCACTGCCTCCTGTATCTGTATGCTGTATTCTAGATGAGGTGACTGGATCTGGCATGCTGCACTGCCTCCTGTATCTGTATGCTGTATTCTGGATGAGGTGAGTGGATCTGGCATCCTGCACTGCCTCCTGTATCTGTATGCTGTATTCTAGATGAGGTGACTGGATCTGGCATGCTGCACTGCCTCCTGTATCTGTATGCTGTATTCTGGATGAGGTGACTGGATCTGGCATGCTTCACTGCCTCCTGTATCTGCATACTGTATTCTGGATGAAATGACTGGATCTGGCATATGGTTCTGGTGTTGAGGGTAAAGTGTTACTGGTATGTACTTGAGGGTTTGAAAGGTATTTCTTTATTCCTTCCACAGAGCATTGACACCTGGGTGGGTATGAGTTTGCCACAGTTGAAGGTTTCTTGGGCTGTATCTTCAAATCCATGAGAGATAGAGGGGTACTTTGGCTGAGTGACTATAGGTCATTTTTGATCTAGAATCCATTTCTGAGGTTAATTTGAGGGTTTGAGCTGTTGTTACACTAGAAAAGTGAGTCTGATGGCTATAGGACAGGTTTGGACTACCACATCCCCCCAGACTTAATGCTGTCCACAGCATTCCTGTCCATAGACATCAGACTCCACATCCTATCTTTCTTCTTCTTCTTCTTCTCTTTCTTCTTTTTTTCTTCTTCTTCTTGGTATTGATCTTGAGAGCCATAAAAACTAATAATCACATATAGAATAAAAACAAAGGTCCAGAGAATCCTAGTGATCCAGTTGGTCCTGTTGAAATCTTGATTGTTTTTCCCTAGATCTTCTCTTCTCAATTATTTCTTGATTGTGCCCATGTAGCAAGTAAAAGAATAATCAAATACCTTCCATTCTTCTTGGTTTGTTGAATTATAATAGGGTTCTTCTGGATAAAGACAGTTTTTGGCATTTTCCTCTGTTTTTCTGATTCTTTGAATTTAACTGATTTCCCTGAATTTAAATCTTCTTTTCCCTTCTCCATATACTGTGGTACTTCATGGCCAAAGACAGATTATTTTCCTCTAAATCTTTACTATCTTTTTCTAAATCATTTCTTGAATTTTAAGCCTTGACACCCTGTTTGCATCTATTCAAACCTGATAGATAACTTTTTCCTTTGAAACCTACTAAAATGTCTTCATTCAGACAGTTCTAGCTGAAGATTAATTGATTCCTTTTTAATTCATTCCTTGACACATCTTGAAATATTTAATTGTGTCCAATTTTGAGTTAAGCCAATCTTGATGTCTTCAGGTCCTTCCTTATTCCCAGTGTTCCATTTCCTCCTTGGGTTGAATTCTTTTTAGAGTAATAATCTTCTTGACAAAAGTATATTTATATTTGTGTACATCTTTTATATTATTTTGTCTTTTTTTTTTTTTTTTTTTTTTTTTTTTTTTTTTTTTTTTTTTTTTTTTTTTTTTTTTTTTTTTTTTTTTTTTTTTTTATTTATTTATTTATTTATTTATTTTATTTTTATTTTATTTTATTTTATTTTTTATTTTTTTTTATTTTATATTTTTTTTTATTTCATATTTTTTTTAGTTTTTATTATTATTTATATTTGTTCATATGCAGTTTTAGGCTCTTGCTTAGGAGCTTTGAGCTTTGTTCTTCTCCCTCTCCTCCTTCCCCTGCTGGCTCTTCTTCTTCTTCCTCTTGTTCTGGTCCTTCCTCTCCTTCCTCTTGTTCTGGTCCTTCCTCTTCTTCATCTATTGGGGCTCCTCTGTTGTAAAACTTCTTGATCTGGCTTTCTGCAAATCCTCTACCAAGTACTGTTCCATCCAATTCTTCTAGAACATAGGGCCCCTTATTTAGTTGTTTGACCACTTTATAAGGTCCATTCCATCTATTCTTGAAGAGTAACCCCCATTGAGACTCCAGGGTTCTATTGTAGACTAATACCAGGTCCCTCTTCTTGAGTGGTTTCCTTATCCTATGGGCCAATCTCCTGTCCCAATACTTGATTGAGAGTTCTCTTGCTTCCTTCATTTTCTGTGCTGCCTTCTGAATGTGTTCTTCCTTCTGGGCCAAATGTGCTGCTCTTGCTTTCAGGAGGTCTGAAGTGGTGGTCACCTGCTCCCATTCAACTCCTAGGTATGTCTCCATTTCTAGGTCAATAGGTAGGACTGCTTGTTTTCCAAACTGTAGTTCAAATGGGGAGAATCCTGTTGTCCTTTTTGTAGAGATCCTATCTGCAAAGGTGACTAGAGGGAGGTATTCCTTCCATTTGCTGCCATTCTCCCCACATAGCTTTATTAGAGCATCTTTTATTTCCTTGTGGCCCCTTTCAATCATTCCTTGAGCCTCTGGGTAGTAAGGGGTGACCATTCTGAGTTTTGTTCCAACCTTCTTCATAGCTTTCTGGAGCTCCTTTTTAAACTCTCCTCCTCCATCCACTGTTAATTCCTTGGGAATCCCATACCTATAGATCCATTCAGATAGGAACCAAGTGGCTATGTTTCTTGAGGTGAGACTAGTCAGGCCCACTGTCTCTGCCCACCCGGAGAAGTCATCTCTAGCTACCACTAGGTACTTCCAGCTTCCTGCTTTGACATGTACTGCATCCATTGCTACCTTCTGAAACAGGGTCTTGGTAATAGTTGCCTTCCCTTCTTCTTTCGGCTGGAGCTTGCTTCTCTTCTGACATGGTTCACAGGTTTGGACCCATTTCCTAGTCATCTTCTTCATTCCTTCCCACCAGAACCTAAGCTTGATCCTTCTGTATGTCTCCCCGTTCCCTCTGTGCCCCAATTCCTCATGCAGGATCTTCATGACCCTTTCCATATCTTCTTTAGATGTCAGCACCAGCTGAGGGCCCCATATTCCCCTCCTTTTTAGTTTCCCTTCCTCCACATAGAAGTTGGGCGACCTCCTCTTGATCTTCTGGAGTTCCTTCTCAGAGCAATGGGCTTCTTCATGGTCAATAAATATTCCTTCATTCTTCCCCAGAATCCAGCTGGGGGTGTGGATGGTTGTTGGTCTTCAATAGAGTTAATTTTTAATCCAAGGCCAGGGTGTGGACTGATCAATTCTTCTTCATCAAAATCCTGATTGGTGTCTTCTGGGTATTCTGGGTCCTCTGGCCTTCTTGATAGGCTGTCAGGCATTGTGAATGTCTTCCCTGGCTTATGGACCAAGTCAAAGGAAAATAGTTGAATGAATGCCACCCATCTAGTCATAGGAGCACTAGGTAGGCTGGGGGTGTTGATCATTTCAATGAGGGCTTTTGCATCTACTTGTAACTCAAAGTGCTGTCCCCACAGGGTTGTCTGGAGTTTCTTGAGTATCTTGGCTACTCCACAGAGTTCCAATTTTGACTGGGAATAATTCTTTTCTGTTTTTGAAAAACCCACTGACTCATAGTAGACTGGCCTTGGTCTTCCTTCTTTGTCTTCTTGCATCAGGACAGCACCAGCTGCTAGGTAACTTGAGTCCACAGCTAAAATGATCCTTCCTGCATCCTTGTCATATTCTATGCTTTTGAGGGTTATATCTTCTCCTACTATCTTCTTGAGTAACAGAAAGGCTTCTTCACTTTTACTGTCCCACTTAAACTCTACATCTTTCCAAGTAAGCCTTCTGATTGGTGCTGAGAGTGCTGAGTAGTTGTTGATGAACATCCTGACATAGGAGCAAAGTCCCAAGAATCCTCTAGCTTCCTTTTTGTTTCTTGGTTGGGGCCAGCTTTGAATTTTATTCAGCTTCTGCTCGGCTACTTTCCTTCCTTCCTGAGATACCACATGCCCCACCATGTTAAGGGCAGGGACACAGCAAGCGAATTTTTCTCCTGAGATAGTCAAACCAGCTTCTTCTATCCTAAATAAAATCCTTTCTAAGGTCATGGCATACTCCCAGACAAATCTTCTTATTTGTGGGTTATCTTCAAGTGTGTCTTCATTGTACCTGCTTCTGGGTCCTTTAATACCTCCATCATCAATAAATATTCCCACATGTTCCGGTATTTCCTCCTAAGTATCCAGGTCATTTGGGCTTGGTAGACTGCTACTGAGTTGGTGCCACCCTGAGGTAACCTTGTAAGCTGGAGCCTCCCCAGGGTAGTTTCAAAGGTGGTCAGTGGTCTTGAGGTCCTATCAAATTCTCTCTCATCATATCCTCCCATGATGTCTCCTAGTCCATAGCAGGCCCTCCCAGAAAAGGATTCTACAAATTCTTCAATTTTTGGGGGTAGTCCTGCATCCTTGATAGTAACTTTGTTGAGGGGTTGGAGGTCATGGACTATTCTGAGCTTCCCATTGGCCTTAGCCACAGGTAATACAGGGCTGGAATAGCTGGAGGTTGATTGTTCATACAGACCTGTTCTGATCCTCTTCCTTATTAGTTCTGTAAATTCTGGCCTGATAGCTTGGGGAATGGGTATAGGTTTCTTCTGCCATGGGTCATGAGGTACTGTGGGTATTTTGTAAGGGAGCCCATAAAAGTGCTTGAGGAGCCCTCTTTCTTCTTCTGTGAAAGCAATGGCCTTTTCTCTGAGGACCATCACATCCTGGAGTAATTTTATTTCCTCAGTTCCAAGCCAGTTATCAGGCCCAAAGTTAACCAGCTTCAACCTTTCTGGTGTGATCCTAGAGGTTGGTGAGAACTGGGGTGGCTGAGGTGTTAAGGGTGTGACGTAAGGGTCTCTGGAGAGGGGTGGCCTTTGGAGGGGTGGATTGAGGCCTTGAGGAATAGGCTGGTTTATGGGTTTTATCTTCTTATCCACGGTTTTGTATTTGGCTGCTGTGATTGTTGGGCACTCCATCCTCTTTGCTTTATGATTTTTATATTTAATTTTTTTTTATGCGTTTGTTTGTTTTTTTTATATGATTTTTTATTTTATTTATTTTCTTTGGATTTTTACCTTTTTTTTTTTTTTTTTTTTTTTTTTTTTTTTTTTTTTTTTTTTTTTTTTTTTTTTTTTTTAAGGGGTATCAGCTGATAATAACCACTTTTCTGCAGTTTTAGGTCTTACAGGGGACCCTAGTTTTAGATTTCTGCAGTTTTGGTCTTGCAGGGGACCCTTGACCGAGCCGTTCCTCCCCCGGTTCCTTCCTTGCAAGCAGCCCCCCACCGATCCTCGGAGATTTGTGCTGGTGGTGCCCTAGGCTTGCTGGCGCGCTCCGGCGCCAAGGCTGCCCCGGCGCAGCGGTGCGTGCAGCAACCCCCAAGGCGCTCCGCAAGGCCGGCTCGAGGTAGTCGCGCTGGACCGGTGTCCTCCCCCCAATCTCATTTCTTCCTTGCCGCTTAGTCGTACATACATACACACATACAGCTCGAGGGATCAACGTTATTAGGCGTACAGGTAAGCCTTCTTCTTTCTTCTCTATCTTCTATTGTACACCCAATCTCTGGGTCTCCTTCCCTATGTTTCGTCGCGCTCACACCCCACTTCTTTTACTCCTGGGTCTTCCAGGCATACCGTGGGGTGGACCCCTTCATCTATCTCAATCGGCCCTTTCCCTTATTGCTTCAAAAATCCCAGTATGTTTGCTGATCCATTGCTGTACACGGGTACGTGGATCCACCTTTCACGTTAGATTTAATTTATCTAGATTGCCAACGCCTCCACCTGTCCGCTTCCTTATTGTTCTTCTCTCGTACCGTTGGCCAATCTTTTACTCTGCTAGGTCCCTTCTTATGTGGAAATTGAGGTACTGATGCGTAGTTCCGGCCGCTCTATGCGCACGGCTCAATGTAAGTTTTATGTCCCCTTCCCTTATTGAGTCAATCGCTTGCATCAGATCTATTCATTCCTCCTTCTCTTTTCTTCTTTTTTTTCTCTTATTTTTATTCTTATTTTTAATCTATCTTACTTATGGCTTCTCTCATCTCTGGGCTCCTGTCCCCCTTTTTTTTTTTTTAGGGTCCCAGCAATCCTGGTGGCGATGCCCTATTTGCCAATGCCTCCACCTTTCTGCTTCCTTATTGTTCTTCTCTCATACTGTTGGCCGATCTTTTGTTCTGCTAGGTCCCTTCTTAGGTGGAAATCGAGGTACCAATGCGTCGTTCCGGCAGCTATCAGATCTATTCATTCCTCCTTCTCTTTTCTTCTTTTTTTTATTGTTTCTTATTTTTTTCTTATTTTTAATCTATCTTACTTATGGCTTCTCTCATCTCTGGGCTCCCGTCCGCCTTTTTTTTTAGGGTCCCAGCGATCCTGGTGGCAATGCCCTATTTGCCAAGGCCTCCACCTGTCCGCTTCCTTATCGTTCTTCTCTCGTACCGTTGGCCAATCTTTTACTCTGCTAGGTCCCTTCTTAGGTGGAAATCGAGGTACCAATGCGTAGTTCTGGCCGCTCTATGCGCACGGCTCGATGTAAGTTTTACGTCCCCTTCCCTTATTGAGTCGATTGCTTGCATCAGATCTATTCATTCCTCCTTCTCTTTTCTTCTTTTTTTTTATTGTTTCTTATTTTTATTCTTATTTTTAATCTATCTTACTTATGGCTTCTCTCATCTCTGGGCTCCCGTCCCCCTTTTTTTAGGGTCCCGGCGATCCTGGTGGCAATTCCCTATTTGCGATCTCCAGTCTGCCCCTTCTGATTGACCAGTCATGGGCGTGGGTCATGGTATACTGGGGACCACGTAGGTCTCCCCCCTTTTTGAACTCCACTTGCCCTCCCTCTCTCATTCGTTATGGGTGGGCTCCTCGGCTATTTAAGGAGGCCCTTCCTGACAAGTCTCTCATGTTTCCTCATCCGCTGGTCCTCCCCTTACTCGTTCCAAGGTTTGTTGTTGCCCCATTTTCTGTCTTACCCCGGGTGGCTAATTGGGTCTTTCACGCGTCTCGCCCTTTTAGATGCCTCAGGATTCTGCAAAATTTGAGGATGCCAGCTCCAAAGGCTTGGTCGTCGTTGTCCTTCCCGGTCGTCAAGCTAAGCGCAAAGCCACGAGTCCCCATCGAGCTAGGCCGAGGGGCGCCCCTTTGTCTTTGATGGAGGCCCCCATTGGTGCGGGTGTTGATACTCCTGCGACCAGTAATCCCCCAGGCGACCTCCCCGCAATTGATCCGCGCCTGGCCTCCTTGGACGTTTTGGGCGTTCGCGATGCAGCCAAGTCGCTGCCCACTACCGACCTCAATGTTGCCCCGTCCCTCGCCTTGGTCAATATCCCCATCCCGACTGCCTCTCCTGCCGACGCGTGCGCCACCGCTCGCTCCCTTTCCGACTTGCTCTCCCGTCACGGCTTCAGCTCTGGGTCCTCCAACAACTCCTCCTTGGGCTTTTTGTCACCTTTGTCCCCCCCTTGGCTCCCTAACACGGTTGCCAAAAACTTTGATTTGGTCCATTTCGCCGTGTGGTGTCTGATGATCAGCCTTCCTCAAGGAACCCACCTGCATAGGACCGTTGAAGGGATCAAGGCCCGGTTGGATCAAATCCAAGTGTGGCTTAACACCCTTTGCTATTACTAGCAAGTCCCTTCTCCTCCATTTCCCCCTTCCTTCTCCTTCCTTCTTCTTTTAAGATACATCTAACTGACGCTCCTTCCCGTTCAAACTGGACCCCCCTCCCCATTCTTCCCGTAGGGCCACCTGGGCCGTTTCTGGTTGCGTCCTACCCCCCTACTGCCTGGATATGATAGTCGCTGGGGCGTCTTGTCGTTTGTTTGTTTTTTGTTTTGTTAACGGGAAGTTGGCTATTTGATGTGTTGTCGGTGAGTTTCTTTTTTTTTTTTTTTTTTTTTTTTTTTTTTTTTCTTTTTTTCTTTTCTTTTTTCTTTTTTTTTTTTTGGTTTGTGTATACTAACTCCCCCCCCTTTTCCTTTTTTTTTTTTTTTTTTTTTTTTTTTTTTTTTTTTTTACAGTGACAGAGAGAAAAAAAGCAAGAACACAAAAAAAGGTGAAGCAATACCAAGTAAAACTAAAGATAAAAAATAAAAATAAACAGAACTATGCCCGCCCATACCCTTGGCTCTTCAAAGGAAGACTGAAGGCCTACTGCTACATCAATAAAAAAATCATACACCAAAAAAACTTGTATCTTGCCGAGAATCCGCTTTTCTTTTTTGGTGTTATAACAATTATTATTATTATTATTTTTTAATCATGTATTCTTACAATTTTTTTATTATTTATTTTATAGCAAGAATTGGAGACTTCCTTTAAAAAAGAGAAATGGCAACCCGTTCCCTCAGCTCCTCAAAGAAAACTGAAGGCCTACTACTGCATCAGTAAAAATGAGATTTATTCTTCCAAGTATCCTGACCACCTAACATGGTCTGGTATCACTTGGTCCATCATTATCATATGGCTAATCCAAGATTTAGCCCATTCTTCCCCATAATATAAGCAATACCTTACAATCCATGGGACTCTCCAATGATGAGATGGCCATTGTCCATGAATTAAAAGAGTATTTCCAGTGTAAGTGTTGAGTAAGTCCATAAACTCTGAGTTGTCCAATCCTGCTCCAGGTAATTCTTCCCAATTGGTCCCTTCCATGTCTTCCAGGTTGGTCCAGAATCCTCCAAATACTTGTTGAAACATTTCCAGGTTTTCTTCAGCTTCTTGTTTATTCAACACCTCCTCCCATCCTCTTTCTGCTGGTACTTCAGGGGTGATGATGTTGTTTTCCAAGGGGTCTGGTAAGCCTTCAGGGTCTATCTCTGGTATATTCTGTCCACTGGTCCAAACCTCTTCTTGGTCTAAATTTGCTGTGATGCTGTTCATGCCCATTGGTCTTCTGGGTGGTGTAACCTGCCATCCTGCTTGATCTGGTGAACAAATGGGGATGCATAACCTTCCCCCTCCTGCTATCTCATAGCTTAAGACTTCCCCTTTATGCTTTGATAATTCTAGCCTGACTTTATGATCCACTAAGAAAGGTCTTCCAAGTACTGTATGCATTGATCCTTTGGCTATGAAGAAGTGGGAAGACTTTGGTTCCCCAGGTGTTATTTCAAATACTGTTCTTTCAGCTAATCCAATCAGTGGGGTAGAGTGGCCTCCAATTCCTGTGACCTTCATGAACAATTCTCTGGACACCAAGCCTGTCTGAATTGCCAAGTGTTCTGGTATGACATTTAATTCAGCACCAGTATCCACCAGAGCCTTGATCTTCTTTCCTTTGATCCAAATATCAATGAACCCCAATGGACAGGCATAGGTGAGGTTGTTGCCTATTAAGCATGGGAATTCATCATCAGAATAGTCTTCAAGGTGGTGTTGACATCCATTGATCCTTCTATTGTTTTTTCTGGCTGGTGATTTAGAGGCTTTATTCAAGTCCAGGGTTCCTTCAGGGGTCATATCTTTTAACTTCTGGAAAAGATTTGGTGCAACTGAAAGGAGCTCCTCCAAGGTAAGGTTGAAGTTTTATTTTAGTATTTTCTTCTTCAAACTTTCTTCCATCTTGGTTCCTTCCTGAGTGTCCAATGATTCTGACTTTCCTTGGTTCTTCTTCACAGGTTCAGTCACAGGTTCATTGACAGATTCTTTGGGGGGCTATTCTTCATCTTCAGACTCTTGATCCACTTCCACCCATGCTCCTGGGTAACTTGCTTTCCTCTTCCTTGGTCCTGGGGCTGATTCTTTAGTTGGTGCTGAGGTTCCTAGGTCTGTTACTGGTGTCTCCTGGGTGTTATCCTTTTCTGGTGGATTTCCAGCCAACCTTTGTGATCTTCTCATTCCCCATTGAACTTGAGATTCCTTCATGTTTACCTCTGGTGGTGTCCAAGCTTTCAAATCTCCAGTCTTCAAGAATGCTGCAACATTTGTTGGTTCTTCCTGCTTCTTGGGTTCCTCCAATTTTGGGACTTGTTGAGCCTCTGAGAATTTCTTGACCTTATCTCTGAAGCTTTCCTGCTGGCTAAAAGGTATGGGTTCTCTGTTTGGGAAGTAATAGTTGGGTCCTTCTTTAAACACCCTTTTGGCGTTTATATCTTCTGCCAAGTCTGGACAGTTGACTTGGGTATGGAGTTCATCCTTGCAATAGTAGCATCTGATTGGCCATCTGGGTCCTGCACTGGGAGATGAGGGTCTGAAGTTTTGTGTCATTCCTTGGTTGATCCTATCAAAGTGGGGAGGTGCCTGCTTCTGATTTAAAGCCACAGTGAGTTTTGCAACATCTTCCTTCATTTCCAAGAGCTCATCAATTCCCAGTTGCTGAAACTTGACTTCCCACTTGGTTTCCACTAAGTTCTTGATGGTAGGTCTAGGAGTTTCTTCTTCATCTACATCCCATAAGGCCAAGGTCATTTCCACAAATTCCTTCAAGGTCTCCAAATCTGGTGGGAGGTATCTGCCATCTCTTGCAATCTTGATTCTCCCTGCATGGGCCAATTCCCTGTTCACTTCCCTCCTAAGATCAGTGGACAAGGCTTTCCAGAGGTTTTCCCCACTTTCCCAGTTGGTGTTGTCATAACCCATCCTGATGAAGTAAAGAACCATTTCTTCATAACTCCCAATGAAATTCTTGAAGTCATGCTTGGTCTTGATGCCTCCCTGTTCTTGAGTATGTCTGAGAAGCCTTGGTATGGACTCCTCATTGAACCTTCTATGGGGGGTAGCTGTGCCCCATTTCCTTTTTAGTTCCTTCTTCAGGAGGTCCCAGTCTGCATATTCATGTCCTTCCATATCTTCAATAGACTCCCTGATCTTCTTGTCTTGTACTAGAAAAGGTAATTGTAGGGCTATATCTATTCCCCGGCCTTCTGAATCCTGGCCAGTTTCTCCACTCTTTTAATAAACTGTTACACCTCTGTTCCATCAAATTCAAGGTTCACTTTCTTTCCATCTAATAAAACTCCATTTTGTTCATTATTATTGATTATTGAGTTATCCTGGACTGGTCTTCTGGCTGGGGTTCCTTCAGTATATTGGCTCCTATTAGCTCTTCTTCCTTCTTCTCTAGCTTGGGGATATATATTTATTCCTGGGCTTATGTAGGGGTTTGCTGATTCTTCCATGGTTTCTGCTGGGATTTTTCCATATGCTGATCTTGGGGTGGGAGTCTGAAATCTGGTTCTTGGTTGGGTTTATGGGGTTTCTGGAATTACCTGTGGTGTTCTTTCTTCAAGCATTTGGTTTATGAGTTTGGTAATGTTGGCAAGGTTCCCCATTGCTTCTACTGCAGGTCCTGGCTGATTCTGACTTCTTTCCTGGTCTTCCTCTGGCTTATCTTGGGATCCACTGGGGATTTTGGTTTTTTCTTGCAGTTCTTTCTCCATCCTGATTATTGAAGATAGGGCTTCTTGGTTATTATCTTCAATCCATCTGAGTTGGTCCTTGAGGTCTTCAATTATCTGATATGGGTTTCTTCTTTCTGCCTTCAGAATGGTGAGTTGATTCTTGAGGCTAATATTCCACCAATATTTTTTTATGGTTTAATAACTAATCAAACCTAAAGGAAACAGGCCACTGTTGGGACACCAATTGTAGAGACTCCTGTGGGATTATAGGTAAATAAAATAGCAAATAGCTTGCTGGCAGTCTTTGAAGGGAAATTTAGTATTACTTCTACTCCTTTGGAGTATTAGTATATACAAAGAGTGGTTTTGAATTGCCTTCCCTTCTAGTACTATAGTAAGTCTGCACAATAATTTATTTAAATTAATTGCTGGTTTCTTTGAGACTTAATATAGGTCTCAGATCAGACCTAGATTAGTTATTGATTGTTATTGGTAGGGTTTGTTGAAGAATGGACCAGATGTATTGGATTATGGGTTATTTACTGATCAGATATATTTGATCTTAACCAATATCCCAATATTAAAGGGTTCAAGGGTTTATCAAAGGGGTGGTTCAGGAGAGGACCCAAGGATGGGTTTACCCACAGGGGGCTGGGTAGAGGAAAAGTTTGGTGGTTGCTTTTGTTTGTGCTCTCTTTCTATGTAAGGGTTATTTATTAATTGAAGGGTGGTTCTTCTTTAATTTGGTGCTGAATATTTAGGTCACAGAAGAACCCTTATTCAAGCACCTGTTGGGTGGTTTAATTGGTTAAAGGTGTGTTATAACTTGGTTTCTGATTTCCTGTTTCCTTTATAATTGGTTCACTGATATTTTATCTGGGTAGGTACCACAGATGGGTACTGATAGAGTGGTTGATGGGGTGGTATGAGTAGGTGAGTAGGTATACAACTTGGATAGGGCAGAGAGGCCCTCCTTAAATAGACAAATCCTTCCCCCAGGGGTGCTCAAGGCTGCCCCTGAGGGTTCTCCCTGTTCTGGTGAGGAACAGTGAGATAGAGTTACATGAGGCATTTCTGCTGGTTGGGAAAAGTTTTTTACAGTTACATGAGGCATTTCTGCTGGTTGGGAAAAGCTTGTACAGGGGTTTCATGCATGCACAGCCTTGCATAGATTGCTGTGTAGTTCAGATAAGGTATATTTCTGTGCTGTACTGGTAGTTTATTCAGTGATTCTTGCTTCTACCTACATGTATTGCTGTGCAATACTGTTGGTTTGTTTGGTTCTGGTTAAGGCTGGTTCCACTTTCTCCTGCATATATTGCTCCTGTATACTTCTTCACAGCCTCTTGTATGTGTATTTGCTGCATGTTTGTTTGGTTCAGGTGACCAGATCTGACATGCTGCACTGCCTCCTGTATCTGTATTGCTGTATTCTGGCTGAGGTGACTGGATCTGGACTGGTTGCACTGCCTCCTGGATCTGTATACTGTATGCTGGATGAGGTGACTGGATCTGGCATGCTTCACTGCCTCCTGTATCTGTATGCTGTATTCTGGATGGGGTGACTGGATCTGGCATGCTGCACTGCCTCCTGTATCTGTATGCTGTATTCTAGATGAGGTGACTGGATCTGGCATGCTGCACTGCCTCCTGTATCTGTATGCTGTATTCTGGATGAGGTGACTGGATCTGGCATCCTGCACTGCCTCCTGTATCTGTATGCTGTATTCTCGATGAGGTGACTGGATCTGGCATGCTGCACTGCCTCCTGTATCTGTATGCTGTATTCTGGATGAGGTGACTGGATCTGGCATGCTGCACTGCCTCCTGTATCTGTATACTGTATTCTGGATGAAATGACTGGATCTGGCATATGGTTCTGGTGTTGAGGGTAAAGTGTTACTGGTATGTACTTGAGGGTTTGAGAGGTATGTCTTTATGCCTTCCACAGAGCTGTGACACCTGGGTGGGTATGAGTTTGCCACAGTTGAAGGTTTCTTGGGCTGTATCTTCAAATCCATGAGAGATAGAGGGGTACTTTGGCTGAGTGACTATAGGTTATTTTTGATGTAGAATTCATTTCTGAGGTTAATTTGAGGGTTTGAGCTGTTGTTACACTAGAAAAGTGAGTCTGATGGCTATAGGACAGGTTTGGACTACCACACCAGAGAGTTAGTAGAATTGATCTTAAGATCTCTGAGATCATTCTTAATCATACCTAACTCCAAATCCAGTTTATTGCTTAATAAGTCAATTTTGTTAATCAGATGAGCTGAAGGAGTAGGGCTAGTTTTCTTAACTTCTTCCTCAAGCTGGTCTATGGTTGCAAGAATATCTTCCTGAAGAATTGATTGGTTGTCATCCATATGTTTCATCAGGTCCAACTTACTAGCTCTTATACTATCCTTGATTTGTTGTATTTCCAACTCATCAATTCTCATAATCTGAGACTGAGTGTCAATCACTCTGAAAATACTTGAACTCAATTTTTCCAATTGTTGATAAAATTTGTCAAAGCATTGGATAATAATAGTAAAATTGTGAGACACATTTACAGAAAAGTTACTAAGAGCTTCTACATCTAATTTTGGTACACCTTTTTCCACTTCTGGGCTAAGGATATTATGCTGGCCCAATCCTTTGGGTTCCTTAACTTCTGATGGGCTGAGGACCTCTTCTTTTTGGGGTCCTTTCCCTTTAAGGAAGCTAACTGATCCCAAGGATTACAGTTCTGCACCTAGCCTTCTACTTCTTTGTTTGGGATCAACCTTTGCAGAGAAATCTGAGGTTTTGTCGCCAGAGAAATGGCTTTTCTCATACCTGGTTGATCCTCCTGGGTCTGAGGCAACCTGAATTGATCCCAATAGCTCATGTGCTCTTTTAATAATACTTTGACTCTTTCCTCCTTGGTTGAGTCCAGCTGGGGTTGCATAGGAGGACCTGTACCCTCCTGGGATAACATGGTGGGCAATGGATGGTTCTCCAACGGTCTGTTGGTTGAGTTGGTGGCCACGGTTGTTGCCGTTGTTGTCCCGCGTGATGCTATGGTCATGGGTTTGAGTCCCCTCATTGCGCTCGCGACTGGAGTCCTTGCGCGCACTAGTTCCTCTGGGCAGAGATCCATACAACGGGGCTCTACCTGTTGCACGGGTGTTGCACCTATTTTGATACATAGCACCAAAAAATGAGTAAGTCTTTTTTCAAAACTTTGAAAAAAGACTTTAATAATATAAAAATAATATTTTTCATGTGTTTTATATTTTTAATAATTTCTTTATATATATTTTAACTTACTTAGAGTTAAATTCAAGGGTACCAATGTTGACCTTTACCTGCTCACTAGAAGAAGCCGCGACCTTTTCCCCGGCTTGCTCCCGGTGCTGAATCTCCAAATCCAAAGTATCCATCCATTCCCTTCCGTCATCACCACTCGATCCTGATCCTGTTCCGCCATTTTTCAAATCATGATCCGATCCATCAAATCCAACGCTCATCTAACTTGCCCCACTCCTCCTTCAACTCAATCTTCCCTTCCTACGACCGCTACTATTGCCCCCCTCAACGATTCTTCAATAACATCCTGCTCCCATTCAATCAAATCCTCACATCTTTTAACCTCGACAAAACCAAACTTGACACATCACTTCTCACCAAATCCAACGTCATTCTCGAAACAGTTAAGCTGATCAGATGTGAGATACTCATTCACAATTCTCATTGTCTCTCGACTACACTCTCATTCTCTCCTTCTTTTGTCGCCTCAGTGTCCTTCCTATTCTCCTTGTGTTATTCCTCCGCTTCCTCTCCTTACCTTTCTCACTGCCAACGTCCGTCTTAATACTAGAGAAAACATCCTGGGTAAGACTCAACCGTTGTCCTTCATTTATAATCTCTTTACTCCATCAAGATGTTTAATTGTTTCATTCGTTAGTCCATTGGTCTTTGTAGGCAATTAAACCTAAAGAAATCCCTCATCTTAACAACCAACCCTTGGTTGGGATCACAACTATCTTTGGAGGGTATTCCAACAGGGTCTGAGTGAGTTCCAATCAGATCCTGGGAAAACTCCAAGGGTAAGTCCAATGGTACACTGTCTGGGATGTCCTCTAGAAGGTTCTGGTCAATGCAATCACCAAAAACAAAATCCACTGAGATGGAAAAAAAATATAAGTTTAATATTTTTTGTATTTTTACATGTTAAAATGATGTTTTTAGAAAAAATAATCACTTTTATTATTTTTGGATTTTTCTTTATCTTCAAGGTTATTTAGTTTATAAATATAAAGCTTCCTTTGATAAATCTTTCACTCCTTCTGTTTCCATAATAAATAATTGAAATTGATAATTCTTTCAAGCTCAAGCTCTTTGTCCTTTATAACCTGCTGTTTATAATAAAGCAATTTCTCCTGTTGTTGCTCAGGATTTATAATAACAGGGACAAATTTACGGAGTTTTTCTTCTTTTTTCTTTCCAAGAATTTTCAAATAATAATTGATCAATTCTCCTTGGTCTTAAGATCCACTAGAGAAACAAATGATCAAAAATGTATGTTATAAGTATGTTAACTTATTTTTTTTAAAAATAAATAGACTGGTCCAAGGAATAAATAATTAAGAATTAATTATTTAAGGATATTTCCTGGCCAGACCCCCAGTTTTCAGCTCTCTGATACCAGAAAACTTGCAGTCCTTTAGCTACAGAGAGTGATAAAAATTCTGGAACAATAATAAGAATTATTATTCCAATAATAAACACTTAGAAGCTCAAATAAATGATTTAATAAGAGCAGTTGCAAGGTTTAATTGGTTTGGTAGTAAATGGTATTCAATATAATATAAAAGAGGGGCAACATTATTATACTACTGGGGATCTTTACAGACTAGCAACCTCTCTTCAAGGGGCCTCCTTAGGCAGTTTAAGAACCTTGGAATGAAGATGGGTGCCTTAGAAAGGACTTATTCCACTAATGGCCGGGCTGAACAGCTCAAATGGCCAAGACAGGAAGTGTAACAATCACTCTGAGCACTTTACCACGAAAATCCTGGAATAATTGGAAGTGTTTCAGAGCAGATGGGGTAGATTGCTTGACTAAACTTCAATGGTTGATTGGTTAATAAAGGTAAATAATAATACTACAGACTAAGTCATAAATCACTTGCTTATCTTCATATAAGCATTTGATAAATAATGACACGGTTTCTGATTGATAATAAATAATTACTGGTAACTGATGATGGAATAATGGATCCAAAGAGGTCTGTATAAATACCTTTTTGGGGTGATTTTGATCTTCTCAGGGCAGGTAGAGAGGGTCCTTCTCGTGGGCTGAGGCTGGCAAGCCAGTCAGGGCATAATTAGCACGTCCACTTGGTGCTGTCAGTCAGCTGTACTTAGATCGTCTTGATTTCTGTACTATTTTGGTCACAGGATCCGTTAATCTGTTATGGCGTAAATTTGATCATTCTGTACTCATCCTTCATTTTTACTATTGATATTGCTTTAAAGCTTGCATATGTGGATGTTTACTCATTTTCCATTATCTGCTGACTATTTAGATAATTTTCAATAATTTTTATGAACACTCCTTGTAGTGGTTTGTGGTTTTCAAAGATCAGGATCAGTGATTTACGTGATAATCCTTGATCTTTGCTTTATTATTAAAAATTTTTTAAACTGAATTTTCATTAATTTTATTTAATTTTTCATCTTTTTAGATCATTATTAATGCATATGTCAGTTTTTTACATATACTAGTAAACCCTAACTAGGTTGTAGCTCCTCTGAGCGGTACCTGGTTGTCAGATTAGTCACAACTGATCCAGGCGCAGGGATCAGTTAGTACAGATTCCCACGGGGTAGGATCCGCTGCATGCGTGGCAGAATCAGCTGCGCGCAGATCTCTAGTACGCGGGAACCTGCTGCTACTAGTACGTAGGGTTATGTAATGATGCGGGGCTGCGCCCAGGAATTGTGACATAACACATTTCCGCATGTAACTCCTAAAATATACACAACACCTCAATTCTGAGTGAATTTTAGGTGTAAACCCTATAGGTGACAATACGTGTAAAATAGTAGAATGGCCAAAAAGTGCCATAGTGGTGTCATAATTTTTAGTACTTTTCTTTTTAATTATTTTAAAAATATAAGGACTTGGAATTCAAGGGTGGGGTCAGTGAGTGACCCTACCTAATTTTGTGCCAGGAATCCATTCCTGTAAAAATTTTCATGGATTTCTGACTCCTTATCTTGTTAATTGAGATATTCTTACTTTTCATAGTTTTGTGTTACTATCTGACAGTTTTTCTCTGTACATAGTAGCAAGCTGAAAACTGGTTTGTCTTCTTCTATTTTTCTTGATGTAGAGCAGCTCCTAACCCTTCAATATAGGCGTCAATGTAAACTTAAAGGGTTTGAATTTATCTGATTGAATGAGTAGAGGAGTGGAAGTCATAGCTATCTTCATTTTCTCATATTTTTCCAATCTCTCATGTGTCATTTCAAAGAGAGTGTTATTGTTACATATTTCATACAGACCTTTAGTTAGAATAGAAAAATTGGGAATGTACTGTCTGTAGTAACTGCAAAAAATAATGAATGAAAGTAACTCTGTTTCATTTTGAGGCATGGCTCTGTTCATGACAGAAGCTATCTTATTCTGATCAGGAGCTAAAGTTAGACAAGAGACTATATGCCCTAGATCTTTCAATTCTCCATATCCAAAGTTGCATTTCTCCATGGAGACTTTTAATCCTGCTATGGAGATAGTTTGGAGTAATAATCTTATTTGGTCTATATGAGTATCCCAATCATCACAATATATGATAACATCATGTATATATACCATCATCCATATATACCATTGTCCACCCTTGTCTTATGTAAGCAACTAGAACTTCATCCATTGTTCTCTGGAAGTGTGATGGGGCATTCTTTACACCAAAGGGAATCCTAAGATATTCATATATTCCCAAATGGAAGATTATTCTAATAAACTTTCTGCTTTTAGGGCTTATAGGTATCTGGTGGAAGCCTTTAAGCATACCCACAGTAGTGATATATTTGGCTTTGGACAAGTTATTTAGAGCATGATAAATCCAGGGTATAGGATAATAATCTGCCTGAGTATGATTATTAAGCATTCCAAAGTCTCCTACCATCCTTGAATTATCATTATGCCAAGCTATGATTACAAGTGTGGTGACATCTAATTCTTCATTGTGTGAAGATTTGAAGTGGTCTCCAAGACCAGACTATATGATTTTCAGAAGGAAGTCATCAGGTCTTGAAGAAACAACAGTTCAGAAAAAAGAATTGAATAGAACAACCAACGGGAAAAGACAATTGGCAAAATTGAGGAGTCAGGATATGGGCGTAGACAATGTAGATGATGTGACTCCTAATCAGTTGAGAGCGTGGAGAAAACAATGAGTATCCGGCAGAAGTATGCGTGTGATACAATTGAGAGATTATTTACTAGTGCCAATTGACGATGTCGACAAAGCCAGCCTTGTCAGTATGGTAGTAACCTTGAGCGCCTTGAAAAATCTATTGAAAGAAAAAGGTGAGCGATCGGTGATTGTTGAGTTGATGCTAGTGGTCTTACAATTGATGAACTGGCTGCTTGGGTTGCTTGAAGGCGGTGTGTCGGGAGTTGTCGTCTGAGCAGCAAGGATGATCTTGATTTATTCAAGTTGGTAGTTGTGTGGTTGGAAGGATGATCTTCAGGCAGCTGGAGCATCAACAGTGGTTGAGGTTTAGTCAAACATAGGGCGCGCGGCTGGTGAGTTAGAGTGTCTACATTGGTGGCAGAGAAATTGAAATAGAAGAGAAGACAGATAAACAGAAAATAACTCAAACACCAGATCACAGTCTAAGAGAGAGAATAAGGAAACACAACAAGGTAAGCATATTTCTAACACTCCCCCTCAACTCAATGGTCAGTGAAAGAGCAAACTAAAAGAATTTACAAGGCAAACATTTGAAGTTTTGGTGGCAGCCTTGGTCAAGGCTTCGGCCTTCATAGAGAGCAAAGGGATGAGTCGGATTTCAATGAGCCCGCTTTCAAAATAATTCCTCAGACTCTTGGTCTTCAGGTCGATGTGCTTGACTTTTGAGTTAGAGCCAATTTTTTTTATCTTGTCATCTAGTCCCTTGTTATCAATCAGGTGTAGCGGGCATTTGAACTTGGTTCGATAGATGTCTTGGATTACTGTGTTCAGCCAGCAAGCTTTGAGGTGACAGCTTGACAATGCCGCGCATTCTGACTTGGTGGATGAATGGGTGATGCATCGTTGACGTCGGCTTGTCCAGTATAGGGGACTTCCCTTGAAGGAGCAAATGAACCCGCTTTGAGAGATTCTAGAGTGTGGTTCGTCGCCCCAGGTTGCGTTGCTGAAACAAACTAGTCGGTCGGAAATAGATCGTGGTCCTAGGGAGAGAGTGAGATCTTTGGTTTTTGAAAGGTATTTCCATACATGTAGTAGTTCATTCCAATGAATCAATCCGGGCCAATTGCAGTATCTGGCTATACTGGACACAGCAAAGCTTATATCCAGCCTGGCAAGTCTGGCTATGAAATTCAACCGGCCAATGGGCGATCGGTAGTTGATGTTGAGACTCAGAAACTTGTTATGGTCCTCGTCATCAGCAGGTTGAAGATGGAGCCCTGGAGTGAGTGGTGTGGATATGGGATTGCAGTTGTCCATGTTGAGCTCTGTCAGTCCCTTTTCTATGTGGAGTGGCAGGGAGAGTTGAATCAGACCGTCAAGACGTTCAACTTTCATTCCAAGTAATGTGTTGGGTTTGTGTGCTGAGGAGTTGCGAAACTTTGAGAGAAATGCATCCTTGAAGCGTGCTACGTCACCAGCCACTATCAGATCTTCGACGTGAAAGAATACCACGGAAACTTGGTTGGTGCCTATGTACAAGCAAGGATTGCCTTCGGATTCTTCAAACCCTTGAGATTTGATCCACTTGCTCAGCATTTGGTACCAATTTCTAGGTGCTTGTTTCAATCTGTAGAGCAATTTCTTCAGTCGCAGATACTTGGAGTTCCTGTTGCACCCGTATGGATTTTTTATGTATACACGCTCTTTGAGATGTGAGTGAAGGAACGCGCATTTGACGTCTAGTTGAAGAAGTGGGAGATTCTTGTCTGCGGCATAAGTGAGGACGCCTCTCAGAGAGGCCACTTTGCCAGTAGGTGCATATGTTTCTAAGTAGTCCAAGCCATACCGCTGGTTGAATCCCTGTACGCACAGTCGCGTCTTGTAAGTGGGGGGCTTGCCATGGGCATTTTGCTTGATCTTGAAGACTGGAACAATGTTCAATGGGTTAGTAACTTTGTCCTCTTCTGCCTCTTCCCATACATCTTGGTCTTTGATTGAGTTGAATTCCTTAAGCGTTGACTCTTTCTAAACAGGGATTTCCATTGCTTCTTGCAGGCTTTTGGGTATTCCCTCAGACATAAAGCTGTATCTTTCTGGTTTAGAGAGTTTGCTTTGGTCTCGCAGCGTTGGACGGAGGTTGTTTTCAACGCACACTTCACTGTTGGAGGAGCCGTCAGATCCGTCAGACTCTGGTTCTGATTCAGTTGCTGAAGTCTCCTCTTTGATGGCAACCGGAGTTTGCACAGGTTCCAACTGTTGAGGAGCTTGTGCGAGGATCTGTGTTGGGCTGTTCGTCTTGAGGTCTATGTCAGGAATGGTTGGTGGCTTTTGGGAGTTGAAGATGACGTGCTTGGAGTTGATGATTTTTCCAGTGGAATTCATGATCTTTTAAGATAAGAGTTGAGGGTTGAATCCAATTAGTGTGCCAGGGGCTCCTTTTTCGTCAAGCTTAGAACAAACTTTGGTCTGGTTCAGTTTGTAGGTGATTGCGGTGACCAGCGGCTTGATGTAGCCGTCAGGCAAGGCCGTGTCATGCATCTTGATCCACAGTGAGAGGTCTCCCTTGTTTTTTGGAATCTGATTTAACATTAGACAGCAGCCTCTTACTACTTCATGCCAGACCAATTTGGGCAGACCTGTGTCGGAGATGGTTGCGCAAGCGGATTCCATAACGGTTTGATTTGCTCGTTCAACCCTGCCGTTGTGTTCTGAGTGGTAAGGTTTGCTTAATATTTGGTTGATTTGATGTTGTTGGTAGAAAGATTGTAACTTGCCGTTCACAAATTCTCCGCCTCCATCGGAGCACACCTCTTTGGGGTATTGATTGGTCTTCCTGTGTTGGTTCTCAATGATGAAGATGATTATCTCGGCAGCATCACTTTTAGCCTTGAGAAGAAAGCAAGAGATGTAGCCAGAAAATGATTCAACAAGGTTCAGAATGTACCTGTAGCCTCCTTTGGAAGTTGGCGAGATTGGGCCCATGAGGTCTAGATGGATCTTATCGAAACATTTGTTGGCAGTGCTCTGCTGATTTTTGAACGGTTGCGCAGCAATTTTGGATTTGTGACAGCTCAGACATTCGAAGTCTCTTTTTAGATCAGGCGGAATCGTCGAGTTGAGGAACTTCTCCATTCTTGCTAAGCTAGAGTGGCCTAGTGAGCGATGGATTTTGGAGAGATCTGCTTGAGAGAAATGACAGTTGACTGAGTTTTTGATCATGTCAATCACAAACAAGTTATTGGAGATTTTGCCGGATAAGAGAACTTTGCCATTATTCAACAGCTTGAAGGTACTGGGGCTCTTTGAGGAGTTGACTTGCAGAGAGGCTCCTTTTACCATCAAAGCCCCAAGCGAGATCAGATTCACCGTAGATTTGGGTTCCCAGACAGCATTGGAGAGAGTGATGAAGGCATCCTTCGTCGCAAGTGATACTTCGCCAGATCCTTCAATTGCAATAGCCGCGTCCTTTTTGCCAGTTTGGATCCGCCAAGCACTGTCGCTGAGAGTAAGAGAATTAAAGCGGCCCCTGTCTGTTATCATGTGTACTGAACAGCCTGAATCCAGAATGAAGTGGCTTGAAGGGATGTCGTCATTTGTGTTGAGTCCGCAGAAGTACAAATAGAAGTTGAAGTGTGCTTCTTTGGTTTACGGCGGCTTTGACTTCTTGCCACAATTGTGTGCATTTGGAGGTTTGAATTCCGGAAACTCGAACCAGCACGATTTGGCGGATTGAGAGGTGACTTCAGGATTGTGCTTTCCGTTTTCGCATCTAGGTCCACGGTAAAGCGCTACATTGACAGGTTCCGCCTTGTGGCCTTGCGCCATAACTTCATTTTTGTGCTGAATCAAGTGATTGAGTACAACATCGATTTTCATTTCGCTAGTGATGTGCATGATTTGCGACTTCATGCTCTGCATTGAGGCTGGAAATTTGAACAACACAAGGTAGGCAATGATGTCGGATGGTAGTTCTATCCCTACTTTGATCAGCTTCTTGAGATATACTTTGACGGAGGTCACAAAGGCTTCAATGTCAGAGTCCATGGACAGGTGGAGAAACCCATTGAAAACTCTTGCCCTGTTTGCTGATTGTGAAGAGGCGAAATGTTCTTGAGTTGATAGCCAAATTAGCTTGGCGTCGTCCTCATTAACATTGTCGATGATATTGTTGTATGTGTTGGAGTCTAGCTTTGCAATGATATGTGCCACAAATTCTTGATTTGTCTCTTCTTCTAGGCAGTTCGAAGGGTCAGGATCGTCCATAATAGAGAAAATCCCGCGCAGCTTGAATAGCTTTTCAAACTTTTTACGCCACATACTGTAATTGTCAGCTGTTAGGAGAGGAGTCGATTCAATTAGCGACTTGATAGCTAAGGATTTGTAGTTTGTAGTATCCCCCCCTGGTCCTGGCGTCTGAGAAGGCCCCGGTCGATCCATTACGAGCGGAAGGCTTTTAACCGTGTGAAGATTTGAAGTGGTCGCCAAGACCAGACTATATGATTTTCAGAAGGAAGTCATCAGGTCTTGAAGAAACAACAGTTCAGAAAAAAGAATTGAATAGAACAACCAACAGGAAAAGACAATTGGCAAAATTGAGGAGTCAGGATATGGGCGTAGACAATGTAGATGATGTGACTCCTAATTGGTTGAGAGCGTGGAGAAAACAATGAGTATCCGGCAGAAGTATGCGTGTGATACAATTGAGAGATTATTTACTAGTGCCAATTGACAATGTCGACGAAGCCAGCCTTGTCAGTATGGTAGTAACCTTGAGCGCCTTGAACAATCTATTGAAAGAAAAAGGTGAGCGATTGGTGATTGTTGAGTTGATGCTAGTGGTCTTACAATTGATGAACTGGCTGCTTGGGTTGCTTGAAGGCGGTGTGTCGGGAGTCGTCGTCTGAGCAGAAAGGATGATCTTGATTGATTCAAGTTGGTAGTTGGGTGGTTGGAAGGATGATCTTCAGGCAGCTGGAGCATCAACAGTGGTTGAGGTTTAGTCAAAAATAGGGCGCGCGGCTGGTGAGTTAGAGTGTCTACATCAGTGGCAGAGAAATTGAAATAGAAGAGAAGACAGATAAACAGAAAATAACTCAAACACCAGATCACAGTCTAAGAGAGAGAATAAGGAAACACAACAAGGTAAGCATATTTCTAACACATTGTGCCCTACTTTCCTTAATACTTGTAATTTTATCAGTTCTTGGATATTTTACTCAAGAGCTATTCTAGATTTAGGACTAGAGGCAGAAGCTTGTATTCTTAGGCTTGGACAATAAGGAGGCTTAATAGTCAAGGTTAATACCATGCCATTTCCTTTAATATCACCAATGGGATGATCTCTAGTACAGAAAGCATTTTGATTCTCAAAACAAAATTTCCAGGACACAAGTTGCGGAGTCTCCCATTTATTTCCTCTTTATCAGCATCAAGATAGAAGCAATATATTCTTGTCTTATTTTCTAAGCACCATTTGTGAGGCTTATCCTTGGGGGGATCAAATGAGGAATTTTTGAAATTTTTCATCATTTTTATTTTCCACATTCTGGAACCAAATTGTTCCTTAATTAGAAGTTTCCAAGAATTCCATGGTAAGGATCCCACTTCTTCTCTTTCACTAATGAAACAGTCTAAAGCTACTAATTCAAATAGTCTAGGCATCCTGAATAAAGCTATAGCTTCTGGTAGTTCAGAAGAGTTTATAGTATAGTCAATAAATATCATGAAATTTATATGATTGTATTCTTCTTCACTGGAGAACTTAGGCCACTCAGAAATTGGGGATAAAAGTTTGAGTGCTTGTTCCATTTTAGGAGTAGGAATAGGCCTGAAGGTGTCACTCCTATGCATTCCTAATAAGGGTGGTGCATAAGGGTTAGTCGTTTGTCTGGGAGGTTTTGGTTCCTCTGTGGTACTCCCCAAGGGGTTGTTCAGAGGGAATTTTAAGTATCTAAGATCATTCTTGATCAGATTAAGTTGCAGGTCCACTTTATTATTAAGAAGATATAATTTCTCACTAAGGGACAGAATGGAGCTGTTAGTAGTATTGATTAGTTCTTCTCTTAAATGCTGAAAAGACATAATAAACAATTCTTGGATACCTGATATCATATTCTCAATTGTTTGGGTCTACATTATTTACCTTGATTAATTTTTTCCAATAATTGTTCTGTATGCTCTTTGGTATCTTCCATGCCTACAGATTTTGTTTGGTTATTAATTAATTTAGCTACTACTGAGATTAACTAATCAATTTGGCTTTAAAAACTTTCCAGATTTCCACAAAACATTTTGAAATGATGGTGCATATCATTAGGCAAGGAAGTAATTAAATCAGAGGTTGGTTTATACAAGTTACTGGGTTCAGAATTAGAGGCTAATTGTTGTACACCTCTTTCCACTTTTGAGCTAAGGATATTATCTGATCCCAATCCTTCTTTCCCTTTGGCTTTAGGTGGGAAAAAGATCTCTTCTTTCCTGATCCTCTGCCTTTCAGTTGTGCTAATTTTTCCCAAGGATTCCACTTTTCTATGTAGGATTCTACCTCTTTCCTTGGTATCATTTTATGAAGAGCTATCTGGGTAGCCTTTGCCTGGGATATTATCTATTCATAGATACCATGTCCTCCTTGGCTTGGGCTTCTTTGAACTTTTCCCAATATTCCACGTGCTCTCTGCCTAACTCTTTGATCCTGGCTTCCTTGGCCAGATTCTGCTGGGGTGGCTGCAGGGAATCTTCTTGTAATGGAGGGGGGCTTAATTCTACTACCTTCTCCGGCTCTAGGTTGGGGGAGGGCAGAAGTAATTGGGGCTGTTCCTTGTCCATCATCATTTGATTCATGGGTTCCAGTCCCCTCATGGTTGTCATTATTGGTGGTCTCATGGTTACTGGGGGCTCCTGGCAAAGATCCATGGGAGGGAAATCTCCCTGAGGCTCTTGTGTTACATCTATTCATATTGAATAAAATGTTTATAAGTATTTTTCTCAAGAAAAACTCTGTTTAAATAAGTTTATTAAAAATTAATTAAGCTGATATTCAAAGTTACTAAGACTTTATTGGGATTGAATTAGTCCTTAATAGGTATTCCTACAGGGTCTTGGTGTGTTCCAATGAGGTCTTCACCCGTCCAATCAATATTTTTGGGGAGTCCAGAGATGTCTGGGACTTCTTGGTCCAATAAATCAACTTCAGTGATGGTGGTTTCTGGAATAGGAGGGTTCAATGAAGGTATTAAAGATATTTTATTGGTTCAATAAAATAAATTAATATTATTTTAATAAAAATAATATGGTAATACAAGTTTTGTACTTACTTCTATATTTTAAAAAGTAATTTATACAGTATTTTTTCTAAGCTTTGCGTTCTCTTAATAGGGCTCGAAAGTTGATACGCCTCTCAAGATCTTCTTGTTCAAGGAGTTTATCCAAGTGTTTACATGCAGAAGAAAAATTAAGTTGCTCACCTTGAGTTAAAGCTTCCCAACCAGTTGGTTTATAATTTTTAATTTATTCTTCTTTTCTTATCTTTAAAAGATTTAAATAATAAATTATTCATTCTGCATTGGATTTTAAATCCACTGCAAAGAAATTCATGATAAATAACGGTTAAAAAGTCAGATAAATTATCTTTGATTTAATTTTACGTGAAATGTCTGGTCCAAGGTATTAAATATAATAAAATGGAATATTTCCCGGCAAGACCCCCAATTTTCAGCCTCCTGGATGCCATGATCCTTGCTATCCTTTAGCTACCAGAGGTGATTGAATAAATAATAAATATATTATTCAATAAATGCAGCAAAAATCAGTAAAATATTTGGCTAAACCTTATTGCAAGGTTGATTGGTTTGGATATGGTTTAATATTAAAAATCAATAGAAATAAATTAATTATTGAATAAATTAAAAGAGGGGCCTAAATTATATTGGGGATCTTTAAAACCTCTCTTCAGGGAATTCAGTATGAAAAAACATAGACCTGGTTACTTTGGAACCTTTAATTTATATTCTTAAAGGATATATTGCCCAAAGATGATATTTATATAAAATACATGGTTGAGTGGCAGGGCTTTCTATACAAGCTGCCACGACAGAGGAAGGATAATAAGACTCACTGGTATATTATTAAATCCTTTGGGTATCTGTTTGGGATGTGTACTGATGGGTTAAACCTGTTTACTGGGGTTAAAAGGTTGCTCAGAAATTTAAATTGATAAAAAGGGTTGGGGACGGATATTATTAATCAGACTAAAGCCATAAATCACTTACTAATCTCTTATTATTATTCGATTACCTTGGAAGGATGTCTGGATGTAAATAGAATTGGGTCTCTCCGTATCAATATCCTCAAAAGAGCTCTTTCTTTATAGCTTTTTGAGTCCCAATATTGTCCTTCTGAGGGGTACAGGGGCTCAAAGGGACGGAAACTGAGGCTAGAAGGGTAACCAGTGGCAGCCTGTAACTTGTTATTGGTGCTTTAGCAGGGGTAGCATCTAATTCCACAGGGTATGGGAATTATTCTACCTTATAATTGATGTTTGGATGTGTGAATAACACCAATCTGTCCATTTTATTTATTATTTAATTAATTATCCTTAGTAAATGTTCTCAGTAAGTTAATAATTTTTTTTATAGAAGTTCCTACGGATAGTCTGATGTCAGGTGAGTACTCATTATTTATTAAATAATTTGAGTAAATTAATGTCATTGGTTTTACTCATTATTTTCAAATTTTAGTTGATTCACTAAAACAAATGTTTTAAAAATACAACTCATGAATATTCATGTAATATTTTAACATCATTAGTTTAATTAGTATGTCAAAAACATATTTATGCCTAGAAGTTCTCATAATTGTATATCAAAGTATTTTAATATATTTTTAGAAGTAATCATTATCTTATTTTCGACATTTTTTATATTTTGAATTATATTTAATAAAAAAATACCTATAAAGGTTATTTGGGTATTTTTATATATTTTTATGTATTTTTAGACTATCTACTATCCACAGGAAAATTTATTACATATGAAGAATGTTCCTGTGTAGGTTGTAGCAGGTTTAGGCGGTTATTAGGTTTCTCAGGCTGCCTGTCACTTTGTCAACTAGTAGTCCCACGGCTGTGTGCTTGTCAGAGGCCCAGGGCTGCTTACACGGATTGACAGGGCAAGAGTGCTGCAGCTCAGCTGCGCGTGGTTGTATTGGCTGCCGCGGCTGCGTGTGGGAATTTTGTCAGAACATATTTCTGTCTGTAACTCCTAAAACCTACAGAACACCTCAATTCTGACTGAATTTTAGGTGTGAAACCTATATGTGACAATAAATGTGAAATATTTAACTGGTTAGATAAGTAGCATAGTGGTGTCGTGGAATTTTGGTCTTTCTTTCCTTAATTATTTAAAAATATAAGCAGTTGGATTTCAAAAGTGGGGTCAGTGAGTGACCCTACCTAATTTTGGGTGGACCATCCATTTCTGCAATAATATGCATGGTTTCCCTACTCCTTCTTAGGTTAATCTTAATATTATTATTTTTATGTTATTTATATTACTTTTGCAGCCTGCTCTGAAATATTAGCAAGCTGACATGATTGAAGACCACAAAATCTTCCAGAACAATTCTCAGAATCCTCAAGGAGATCCCACTATCTAACTGGCTGTTGCTCTTTTTAGATTGGGACCAAATGAAAATGGAGCATCAATTCATCAATTAGAAAATATATTTTTTGTTAGTTATGGATCCATTGACTTATACACCAAAGGATTGATGATTGCTATCCTATCTTTCCATTGCTCTGTCCTTTGTTTTCCAACCAAACAAGACTGCAAGGAGATATCTGAAGTAATGGATACTGAAGGCTTTCCTGGTTGCATTGGTTTTGTTCATGGAAACACTATGCACTTGAGTCAAAAACCCAAGCTAGATGGAAACCATTATTTTGATTGGAAAAAAAGGCAATTGATTCATTTCCTTTCCAAAGCCTTTGATAATACACTCACCAAATATGTTTTATTTTTTTATATATATAATCTGTGGCACTAAAAATTGTTTTTGATAACAAAAAGAAGTTCATATCCCTCCATGCTGGCCTTCTGGGTTCTTGTCATGATTCATATGTTTTCAATTGGATGAGGATTGCCAAACAACCGGATAACTACTTTGAACAAGATCAATACCTTCTGGCTAATTGAGCTTATGCTAGCTGGAAATATGTGGTTCCAGCATACCGCAATGTTTCAACCAATGATCAAGCCAAAACTGAGTTCAACTATCATCTTGCACAATCACAAGTTTGGATTGAGAATGCCATAGGAATCCTGAAAGGAAGATGGGTCAGCTTACAGAAGATGCAAAACCAGCTCCAATCTTCCAAAGACATGAAGTTCCTCATCAACTGGATTATCAGTTGTGTAATCCTTCACAACCTTCTTGCCAAAATGAAAGATGAATGGGACAAAATTTTTAAAAAAAGATATTTCTGATCCTCCTCAAGTCATCCCAGCCTCATCTTTTACCTCATCTTTGGCCATGAGAGAGCAGATTCTACCCCTCACACTTGCTCACTTTGATGAGTAGCATTTGGTTTTTAAATAAGTAAAAAATAAAATCACAGAATTTTTTTGGTTTTGTTTTTTTAACCAAGAATCCTAGGCTGACTCCTTTTTTTTTTTTTTTTTTTTTTTTTTTTTTTTTTTTTTTGGTGGACTTAGACAAAAAACAAAACTTCAAAACCACCTCACCCCACCAAACAACTGGTCCACCTTTACTGGTAAACTTTCTACTCCTCACCCACAACCACCACCTCACCCATCACCACCACCTCCCCATCACATCCACCTGAACCACTGGTCCACCTTCACTGGTACACTTCCTCCTCCTCAACCACAACCACCACCTCACCCATCACCACCACCTCCCCATCAACTCCACCTCACCATCACCTCCACCTCACAAACCACCTCCAACTCACCTCACCTCACTCAGTGCCTCCCCTCCTCCTAACCCTGGTAAGCCCCCTCCCCCCTCTTTCTCTTTCTGCCCCTCACCGGTTGCTGATCCTTTGATAATTCAACCTTTAGGTCACCCCTGGATCCATTATTAAATCCATCAAGGTGATTCCCTCCTCCTCCTCTCCCTGCCCCTGATTGATTGCTTGATCAATTGACTGTCAAGCAATTGATTGGTTGACTGTCAAGCAATCAATCAATCAACCCAAAAGCAATTGATTTCTTGCCGGTAAATCAATTCATTGCTTGCCGGTCAATCAATTGATTGTTTGCTGATTGATCAATTGATTGAACGGCAAGCAATAAATCAATATTGCTGGTAAATCAATCAATTTATTGACCAACCGGTGACGTGCCCCCCCTTCAGCTCCTCCTCCTCCTCCCAGTTCTTGAGAAGTTGACTGAAATTATTTTTTTTTGGTAGGAAATTACCAGTAACGTTCTTGTTATTTTCTATTTTTGTTGATCATCTGATTGGTTTATACTGGACCAACAATTTTTTTTTGTAGGAGAATTGCTGCTATTGTTTTTGTTATTTTCTGTGTTTGTTGATCATCTAAGTGGTTTATACCGGACTAATGACCGTTTTTTTGCTTTTTTTTTGATTCAATGCAATGCAATTGAAAATTGCACCACTTTTACCACCCTTTCTTGATGGCCCATTTTTCACCCACCAAACTCAAAATGTTACAATTAATGGATTTCTATCTTGATCCTCACCCCAATCAAAGTATACCATTGGGAGGGAAAAAGATGGAAGGAGATATTTTGAACAAAATGCAGAGAAGTGAGAATAAAAGGGCTCTCCAGAGAAGGAGGGCTCAAATGTGGGATTTGGAAAATGCATTGGAAGTGAATGAGGAAACAATTAATGAAAAGTTTGTTTGATCTTTGCTCAAACTACCACGCTTGAACCTTCATCTGTCCATCGTCAATAAAAGTCAAAAATCCACCCCTGAAGAGTTCAAACAGGCCAAACAGAAGATCCGAATGTTCCATTTCTTCAGCTCTGCAAAAGTACATGTTCAAGATTGATTGGATCATGAGGCCATGGTTGACATCAACCAATTTATCCCTTTGAATGAACTCTCTGAGCAAGAGAAGAAGGACATCAACTCAGTAACAACATTCCTTCACCAATCCAAAAAATTTGTCAACAGTGTTGGTCCCTCAAGATCTTGGGGTGGGTGAATGCGGGCAATTGGATGGAAAAAATCAATGGACCCTTCTGAACTATTAGGATCATATTTGAAGGAAGATTCTTTCAAATCCTCCCCTAAAGAGTATTATTTTTTGGACCTTAGGTCTGACAAGGTCTCTCAAGTATTAGGCCAAATGTCTTGAAAATTAGCCAAACTTGCATTGATTCCAACCATGAAGCTATGATGGACAACAGCATCCCTTCCTTCTCCACACTGGAATTTGGATCTGGCCTTACTGCTTTTGACTGCTAACCTCACATCACCTTCACCTCAGACTCCTTCTTCAACTTGCCCCATATTGAGCAAGGTGATGTCTCTAACTATTTCTTTTTACTTGTGGTCCCAAACAAAAAATCAAATTTACAGATTATCAACAACAAAGATGAATATCAAGTATCCAATGGCCAATTTGTGTTCACAGACTTGGGTTTTGGGATTGATTTCAAACAAAAGGGTATTTTGAAAATGGTTTGGGCAGCAAACAAGGAAAAAAACTGTACTTTTCCTGAAGTGGATACTGCAACCCAAAGTAGGATGTGCATATCCATGCAAATCAATAGAACAACTCAACACACTAGTGAGAAATTGGCCAGTGGCACAATATATCTTGGGGAAAAAAATATAAATAAAAATATAAAAGATTTGTTCAATGATGGTGTTAAAAATAATCTCAAAGGTTATTTCAATCAAAAATAATTTTTTTATTTTTATTTTTAAAATTTTTATCAAAGTGAATATATTTACAAACCAACCAATCAAGTAATTTCCTTCATTTCATCCACAGTTATACTGCTACCAATACATGCCATGGCTTCCAACAAGCTATCTTTTTTTCTGTGGCTAGCCTTTCCCTCTCCTTTTTGAGTTAGTCTTGCTCTCAATCCTTCTTCCTTTCCTCTTTTTGAAGCTCCAAATTTTCCTGTTCAATTTTTCACTCAGAATTCAACTTGTGTCAATAAGCCAAACTCTCATCTTTCCACTTTTGACAATCCATAGCCAGTTGAAAATCACACTTCTCCTTTTCAAATTGAAGTTTTTTGGATTCTATTTGTGATTTGACTTTTTTTGAAGGGGAATAGGAATGAGCTTGATTTTGAAATCAAGTACAATCAATCAATGAACTTACTTTAATCTTGCTTCTCCATGATATCCTCAAAGCCAGAAAAATTTGAAGTGTTTCTCCGCTTGTGACGGCTATTAGGGTTGAGATTGATGGAATTGGAGCCCTTTTGATTTCCCTTTGCAGAGGAGGTTTGTGTGGGAACGTCATTGCTCTCATTTGAAGGGGATGTTTTAGAATTATGGCCAGCAATTAGCTTAGTCAAATGAGCAGTATTTAAAGCAAAAGAAATGCTGGAAACTGGGTGTCAATATTGGCTAATGGGGCTCTCACAATGGGGAAATATAGTGGATGAATTTGATTGGAATGATGATTGAATAGATGGAAAACAGCAGGGAGAAGAGCTCCTTAAGTACAAAAGATTGGCCTCTTGTGAGCCCATGATACAACAAGCCAAAAGGCAAATTTTCCGCCCCAAAAGAGCTCTACAGGATCTAACAGCCTTGTTACTTGGTTTGGACTACATCAGCCCACATGGCATCAGTCCCTGTACCCTTACAACCAGCCTATTTTGGTTATTTCTGGTGTTTCCACCTCAATGGGGCTGAACCAGCCCCTTAACCTTTCAATCCCCTTGGCTGGTTGTCTGTTACAACCAGCCATCATGGCCTCATTGCCTTGTTTACGGGCTTGTTGCCTCATGCAGCCAGCCCCTGGCCCCTCGAATGGGCCAAGTGGGACCCAGGGCACACCTGGGTCCGGTCTCAGACTCACATTGGGGGGGTGTGAGAAGCAGCATGCTGTCCCCCCCCTCTTTCTCTCAAATCCCTGGTGGGGGCGGTCAAATCCCCTCACCAGGGGCCCTGGGGGTTGAGACCCCCAGGGCGTTGTCGAAAAGGTTGGCCTGGGAGGTGATCAGGTCCCCCCAGGCCCATTGCTCCTCCCTCTTGGTAAAGGGGGGGGGGGGGGAGAGCGCCCCTGCCCTGCTTGGTTGCCTCAAAACAATCAATGGTGGGGGGGTGATGAATTCCCCCCCACCTGCCGGTTGCTACCCTTGCGGCCAGCGCCGCCACCTCCTTGGGCAAGGGGGTGGTCAGGTTCCCCCTGCCCTGACCAACTGCACTGTAGCGGTTGGTTGCTGGCTGGTTCAACCCAGCCAGCCCGCCCCCATCCCCCTTGCGATGGCAAGCAAGGGGAGGGGGAGCAAGCCAGGGCCACAAGCCCCGGCTCCATGGCACTGGTTGCCAAGCGCGACCAGCTGGGCCCGTGCGGCATCCCACTGCGGGGGATCCCTTGGCCACACAACAGCCCCGCGCGGGCCATAGGGCCCCGCATGGGCCGTACCGAGGAACACAGGCGGCCCCAAGGGGGCCCCAACAGGGGGGGAAGCCCCAATGGGCCGCCCCAAGCCCAAATCGTGAAAATTACATACTTTGGCAGGCCAGCCTGTCTGGCCAAGTATGTCCATAATAAATCTTGGGCCCTTTTATGCCCAAATAAGCCCATCTGGCTTGGGTGGCCCATCCACCCTGGCGGGCCTGTGAGGGCCCGTGTCCCAAAAGACCATAAAAACGTGTTTTGGTGCCCAAATGCCCAAAACCAATAGCACCCACATAGGACCATGTGGCGCACGTGATGTCCAACGGGCCGTGGAGGCCCATTGTTGCATCTCATTTGGATTACACAATCCTATGCACATTACCTGAGTGCATCCACATTTTAACAGGATGTGGGAGGACCCATTGGCTTGAGTATTTGGCCATTCAGGAACAGATGAGCCTGTTTTTTGACAATATAAATCAGTCAGGATTAACCAGACAGAAGAGAAAAAATCTTGGTTCCTTACTTGAGCAGATGATTCCAATGGTGGTGATACAGGAATAACTTGCTCCTTTTTGGAAAAGTCATTAAGTTCTTCCACCCCAGGAAGAGAGGAATCCAAAGAAGGAATTGAGGGGTACAAGGAAGGGTTTGAATTTTTGATCAATGCTGATGAAGACGTGATTGGAGCTTATTATTTTAAAATATAATCCTCCAAATCAGATTAGGGCCACTCATAGGCTTCATTGGGATCATCATTGCTAGTCCAAGCATTGACAACCAGGTCCTCAGCATCAACTGAATCTGATTTCTGGGTATCAAAAGCGGCTAAAGGGGTGATATTTGCTTTATTTCCAAAGATTTCATCCATTTGAACATAAAAAGGACAAATGAAGTCCAACTTATCAACCACCAAGTTGATTCCCTTGGCTTTATTGGAGTTGGTGATACCAAAGCTGGTGGAGATTGAAATTGAGTGGGCTTTTTTGTCCTTGGTTCAATATTTCTTGAATTGCTCCCAAATCTGTTTGGATGAAAGATCCAGCCTATGTTTGGTTTTATTCTTGATTTCATTGGCCATCAGGAGATAAAAATTAAACTTAGAGGATGGAGCTTGGCAAACTCCTGTTTCATTTTCCAATCATAAGCAAGCATTTTAATTGGATAGAGTTTTGAGCCAGTTTACCAGGACGGTGTGATAAGCTCTCTTGAGCTAACTTGAGCCTTTGGAAGCTGATGGGGGAGGATTTTTGGATTTTGTGTTCCTGGGGGATGTTTGTGTTGGAATTCTATTGGTTCTGCTCATAACTTAGAGTCTCTATTTATTTTTCTAAAAATGAATATTAAATTAAATAAACTTGTTACCAATTTCTAGTGGGCTTAAGAGGTGCAGGAAAAGAAGGATCAAGAAGACTTAGACATGCTATTCATTGAGATCAAATCCTTGAGCATGACCCTGGATCAATGTTCTCCTCTCATGTTCTTATGTAGCTCAGGATCCACAGGTCCAGACATCCATGCAGCATATTTCTTTCCATGATTTATATCTATACTAGAAGGATTAACAACCCTTTTAGATGATACCGAAGGATTGCTAGTATTTTTCATTAAAATCAAGAGGCAGAGAGGACCCAAGAGGCATGTAGACCAAGTGGCTTAAGACCCAGTTAGTTTTCTGTGACTTTACTGATTTTCTTTATCTTTTCTTCTAGTTATGAGTCTGATTAAGAATTTTTCCCAGTTTTTTTATTCATTGCCTAGGCATTTATGCATACTGTCTCTGATCATTACACCCACCAATTGGCCCTTTTAAGAATCAGGAAGTTGTATGTATATAAGAACTCTCAAGACTAAGAAATAAACACCATTGGTTCTAACTTACCTTCAATCAGATTGCCCCTTCATCTGAACCCCCTGATCCGCTGCTCTTTGCAACATAAGACTAAGTTTATCTTTATACTTTTCTTCTTGGCCTTTGGACCTGTTATTTCAACAGTTTGCTTTGGTTGAGTGGACTTGCAGGTGGAGTGTTGATGAGGGGCCATTTAAAAAGATTAAGTGGGATGAACTTATGAAGAAATAAAGCAATCACAGCTAGGATTTGATGAAAGGGGGGATGAAGTGATGAAGCAATGAAGCAATGAGAGGATGGATGTGATGAAAGCAATGAAGTGATGACAGTGATAAAGCAAAGTGAGAGTGATGAAGTGATGATGATAGAAATGAAGCAATGAGAGTGATGAAGTCATGAGGAAAGAAATGAAGCAATGAGAAGGATGAAGTGATGAGGATAGCAATTAATCAATGAGAATGACAAAGTGATGAAGATAGAAATGAAGCAATGAGAGTGATGAAGTGATGAGGATAGCAATGAAGCAATGAGAGAAATGAAGTGATGAGGATAGCAATGAGTAAATGAGAGTGATGAACTATTCCAATAAGTTTGGAGGATGAAACCAGGGGTGATGATTTGGAATGAAGCGTGTTTGAGCTGTTGAAGGCCGTTCTATAATTTATTTGAAAAAAACAATTTATTTTCAGGTAACTTTGACATGTCTGATGTGAAATAAGTGTTTTTTTTTTGATATTTGATGACAGTTTTGAAATGTCAGATTTGGGTTGAAAACTGCCATTAAAAAATGGCGGGTTAGCTTAACTTTGATACACCCTAATAACAAATTTCAGATAAAGCCTACCGCAATGCATGAGGCAGTAGAGGGGGGAGAACCTAACAGCCGGTGAGAAAGAGGGATTGGGATTGAAGTCAAATGGCTGACAAAGGAGGATCCATATTGTTGAAATTTCAATCTCACGGCAGCGGACTACTGTCATCTACGTCATACGTCTCAACCTCACGGCCATGGACTACCTTCATCTGTGTCATATTTCAAATCTGTCACATATGTGAAATCTGTCACGAAATCACCTGTCACTCCAGTTCCTTCTACTGTCTCTCCTGCCTTGACTACCTTCCGGTTCTCTTATTTCTCATCCATCTTCTTTCTTTCATTTCTATTTTATCTGTTTTCCATTCCGTTTTCTTTCTCATTTTCCATCCCACTTTTTTCTCCACTTCTTTCTGATCATCATACAATCTAACTCACAACCGGCACTATAAACTCCTCTATAATTGAAAATCCAACTACACACCTGTTCCTCAACTTGGCCTTTGACTCAGTCACTACTTGCAACTCTATTGATTATACTCAATCTTTACTTGAGGCTCTATCAATTATCCTCATTATCTTCAGATAATCCTTCACCGCCTTCTATCCAAATTGCGGCCGTTGTTCTAATTTGGTGAGAAAGAGATCATCAAGTTTCAGTAAAGATTCCTAAATCTCATTCTGAATTGTTTTCACTAGTCTACTCCGTTGCTTTCTATCTATACTAGGTTCCTGAGGCGTCTCATTCAAAATATCTGTGCTTTTCTTCATATTTGCTCATTATAAAGGGTAGGATCTTTGTCTATTTCATTCTGCCATGGTCAATTATTGAATCTCTTGTTTTTGTTAGTCTGGTCTTATACTTTTATAGCAATCAATCAGATCAAATTCTAACATGATTAACAGTTGAACGCAATCTCCCATTGCCAACCTCTCAAGACCAGGTCTGTCTCAGCTATAATGGACGAAATCAATCCAATGATTCTTAAAACCACCTTGGAGGCCATTCCTGTTCTCACCAAGGAAACCTTAACCATCTGGAAGACTAGGATAAAATCACTTCTAAACCTTGGTAAACTAAAAGATACCATTGGATCTAAAACAGAAGAACTACAGGCCGTTGACAACACCATTCTCACCTTGATACTGATCTCAAAGCTTTCTCTGTCCATCCATACGACCATTGTATCAGCCAGCAACAAAGAAATTACCAAGGAGATATGGTGAGCAATGCACAAACACTTTGTCTCCTCTCAACCATCTAATCAAGCTCAATTATACAGCCAATTCGCCTCTATTGTATTTGATGAGAGAAATATACAAGGATTTATCCTGGATGTTAAGAATGGTGTCAATAAACGTCATGAAATCGGAATTTTCCTTCCTGTCAAAATTCTAATTTACATGATCCTTGAAAAGTTGCTGGATTCTCTGAGAAACATCAAACAATCAATTACTCATTTGAATGTTCAGTCTGAAATCAATCCCAATGCTGTTGTAGATCATCTTTGCATTCATATGAATGAATTAAGAATGAACAACTCATCAGCTTCCTCATCCAATCAGATTGCTTCTCTCTTTACTGATGCCTCTGGGAAATGCAAACCAAGAAAACATAAAACTCTTGCAAATCAACCTAAGCACAAGTGCTGGATGTTGTACCCTCACCTCAGACCAAAGAACAACAGTCCCCCTGAATCCAAGACTTATGTTAGCTGTCTCTCCATCTCTAGCTGTCAAGATTCTCTCAATTTTTTTCTTGACTCCGGCTCATCCAATCACATGGTTTCTGACCCTAATTTGTTTACAAATCTTGACCTCTCAGAAAAAGGAATGATCAGTACAAGCTGCGGAAGAAATTTGCTGGAAGTAAAAGGAAAAGGGAAAGTCGACCTGAAATGCAATCTGGGAGATGTCAAACTTCATGACGTACTATTTTTTCCTAATCTCTCAATCAACCTGATATCTCTGAGAAGACTCCTTCTTGATGACTACCTTGTTTATTTCCAGTCCAATGTGTTTTCTCTCTACAAACTAGGCAATCTTGCAATGAAAGGACATTACTTCAACCACATTCCTTGTCTCAGATTTTATCCTCCTACCTTGTCCATGTACCAATCTCATCTTTCCTATGCTGAAAACCTTCACAAGTTGCTAGGACACGCAAGTTACCATAGATTGAGTAATAAGTTTAATATCCCTGTCAAGAAAACAGAGAGTTGTAAATCGTGTGCTATTTCAAAGGTGACCAGATCATTGTTTAACTCACAAATCTCATCTGCTGAACGCGTCTTTCAAGAGCTACATCTCAATACAATTGGGCCCCTACCTACTTCAAAGAATGGACACAAGTATCTTGTTACCTTCACTGATGCCTTCTCTTGATATGTGGCTGTTTTTCCGGTCACCAGTAAGGAACTAATCCCTTCATTACTTGCTGAAGCTATTGATTTGGAAGCCAAACAATTCAAATACTATCCTTCCATCCTGCACTCCAATCATGGGACTGAATTCAAGAAAATAAAGCTTGAAAGTTTCTGCAAGAAAAAACTTATCCTTCAACATTTTTCCAATCCATATACCCCTCAACTCAATGGACTGCCCAAAAAATTTAATCAAACCATCATAGAGTCAATTTGCTCAAACCTGAAAAACTCTAATATCTCCATAGGAATGTGGCACAAAGTAGCTCAGGCTTCAGCCTTAGCTATCAACCAGATTCCATCTCTTAAAAGCAAAAAGCCGCCTTATGAGATGTTCAAAGGCACAAGGCTTCCCTTATCTTATTTCCATTCACTAGCCCCTCCTGTTTCTTATCTCATTCTTCTGAAGGCTCCTGGATTGAAAATAATCCCTCAAGGCAAGATTGGTCACCTAATTGGATACAATCCTGAAATTAAATCTTATAGAATTCTCACTTCATCCGGAAAGGTACTTGACTCCAAGCATATTTGATTCCTAGACATAGATTGCAAGCCCTCAAATAATACTTCCTCCAAAGAATGGATGACCAAACAGAAAACTCCCAATCACCCTCAAAAGGAACCTGAACCCTTAAATGAGGAACCAGAAACACTGGAAACTCTATGTTCTCCCTCCAATCAGTCTCCTCCCAAGGATCAATGATTAACTGAACCCTCATCAGGAGTGTCTGAACCTGTGTATGAAGATGCCAGAAAAGAAATTGCACCCTCTTGCGTTCTAAGGTAAAGAACTCTTTCCGTAAAACCTCTCAAATACAGCTATCTCTCAACAAAACTGGATCCCAACAAAGTCCAAAATGCCAAACAAGAAGAACTCATGAGTATTGAGCAACACAAAGTGTGGGAGGAAGCAACAAAAATACCAAGTCGTTGGCTCAATACTCTATGGGTCAATTGCCTCAAACCTGCCACAAATTCCTCTCCTGAACGAATCAAGTCCAGACTGTGCATTCAAGGTTTCAAACAGGAATCCGGGGTTTACTACTTTGATACATTCGCTCCCACCAGCAAATTCCCTTCTCTACTTCTTCTTCTAACTCTTGCCGCTGACAAAAATCTTCCTGTCAGGCAATTTGATGTCAAAAGTGCATTTTTGTTTGCTCCCTTAGAGGAAGAGATGGAAATTAAAACTCCAAAAGAATATACCCGCACCAGTCCATTTCTCAAACTCAAGAAATCTCTTTATGGTCTAAAACAGGATCCAGCTAACTGGAACCGCACCCTCACTGAATGGTTTGAAGAAATTGATTACCTACAGTCTCAGTTGGACGCCTGTGTCTTTATTCATGAAAAAAAGACTCTTTTATTTTTTTTCCATGTTGAGGACTTGTTGTTGTGGGTAAACTGATGCATTTGAGGAATTGTTCCTTCATTGCTTCCCTAAATTGTCAGCTCATGATTTAGACAAATGATTGGGAATGAACGTAGAATTGGATGGAGCCAGTTTTTTGCTTTCTCAGTCCAATCTCATAAAAAAGGGTATTCAACCTCTGAATCCTTCTGAATTTCAACCAGTTGCAACTCCTCTTACACCCGGTATCCAACTGAATCCTGCGTCTGATGAGGAAGTCAAAGAATTTGAGTCTCTGGGTATAAACTACAGACAATTTTCTGGAATCCTTAACTATCTATCTTGTCGATTGCGTCCTGAAATTGCAGCTGCATCATCCATTCTATCCAGATTTAACCATTGAAAGGGAATTCATCACTGGAGGGAAGTAAAGCATTGCTTGAAATATCTGAAATCAACCATCAACTAAAAACTGAGATTACAACCGCAGACATCAAACAATCCAAAAATAAACATGTACACCAATGCCACATGGGCGGATGATCTTGAAACCAGAACTTCCCAAAGTGGAATCGTGGCCTTCTGGAAAAACTGCCCTATCTCTTGGACAAGCAACAAACAAAGAAATATAAATTTATTGTCCACTGAATCCAAGCTCAATGCTCTGTCCAATGGCTTCCAAGAAGATTATTGGTTATCAAACTTGATCTCTGAACTGTGGAAAACAAAACTGTCTCCTTCTTTTTTTCACATTGAAAATGAAGGATTACTTGAAAAAATCAAACATTTTGGATTGAGCTCAAAAACCAAACATCTCAACATCAAATTCAGGCATATTTGTAAACTATACAATGAAAGAAAAATCCTTATCTCCCTAATATTGTCATCCAAAACAATAGTGGATGCACTTACTAAAGCTGCTACTTCTCAATGCTTGAACTTATTGACTACCGGTTGTTTTCACTCTTCCTCATCAAATGATCCGGGGTGTTGAAATTTCAATCTCACGGCAGCAGACTACTGTCATCTACATCATACGTCTCAACCTCACGGCCGTGGACTACCTTCATGTGCGTCATATTTCAAATCTGTCACAAAATCACCTGTTGCTCCAGTTCCTTCTACTGTCTCTCCTGCCTTGACTCCCTTCCAGTTCTCTTATTTCTCATCCATCTTCTTTCTTTCATTTCTATTTTATCTGTTTTCCATTCCGTTTTCTTTCTCATTTTCCATCTCACTTTTCTCTCCACTTCTTTCTGATCATCATACAATCTAACTCACAACCGGCACTATAAAATTCTCTATAATTAAAACTCCAACTACACACCGGTTCCTCAACTTGGCCTTTGACCCAGTCACTACTTGTGACTCTATTGATTATACTCAATCACTACTTGCGGCTCTACAATTATCGTCATTATCTTCAAATAATCCTTCACCGCCTTCTATCCACATTGTGGCCATTGTTCTCATTTGGTGAGAAAGAGATCATTGTGTTTCAGTCAAGATTCCTAACTCTCATTCTGAATTGTTTTCACTAGTCTACTCCGTTTCTTTCTATCTATACTAGGTTCCTGAGGCTTCTCATTCAAAATATCTGTGGTTTTCTTCATATTTGCTCATTATACGGGGTAGGATCTTTGTCTATTTCATTGTTCCATGGTCAATTATTGAATCTCTTGTTTTTGTTAGTCTGGTCTTATACTTTTATAGCAATCAATTAGATCAAATTCTAACACATATCCATCAAGGCCTGGCAAGATTGGGAACCACCCCTGACTTGGCACCGCAACTAAGGAAGCGCAGACAAGCAAAAATGGAGGCTTCAGGGAAAGAAATAAGAAAAGGGGGACAAAATGCAAGAAAATAATGAATAAATAAATAAAATAAACAATAGATGTCAGATAAAGCCTACCACAATTTTTGAGGAAGCAGAGCGGAGAGAACCTACCAGCCAATGTGGAAGAGGAATTGGGATTGAAGTCAAATGGCCAACAAAGGGGGACCCATATTCATCAAGGACTGGCAAGACTGGAAATCACTGCTGAATTGGTGCTTCAACTAAGGAACCTTGCACAAGTGAAGATGGAGGCTGCAGGGAAAGAAAGAAGAAGAGGGGGACTAAATGATAATTACAACCTAGGCTTCTTTTATGGAATAAAGAATGAGCATGGGATGGGGACCAAACTTACTCAGCAAAGGAATGCTGGGCCTTCTGCAAAGCATCCAAGCTGGAGGGAGAAAGATTATAGGAGAATCCTGGCGCTGTGGTGACCAAATCTGGACACCTTGGGCCAGTGTGGAAAATTTTAGAATTTTTTTATGATTTTTTTTAACTATCTTTCATTATCAATTAAATCAAAAAAAAAAAAATCTGGAACAATGCCCTTCTTCACCTCCTAGCCTTCCAGCTCTTCCTTCTCCTACTTATCTAGGAAAGGAAATGGGGTGCTCAAGCTCCAAGGCTGTGTGTTCAAATCCCCCTTCTCTGAGATTACTCCTTCCCTTTTGGGCCAAGGACCGGTTGCAAGCAACTTTTCTTGCTTCATTCAATGCTCGTCATCACTGCACCCCCCATCATTGCCATTTGGATTGTCCAAAGTTGATTGGTTAACATCAACCAAGAATTTGCAACCAATCAAATCCAACTGCTTGGTTGATGATCATCAGTCCATCCATCCTCCATCACTCCTCCCCCTCAGATCCATCCTCCGCTTTGGCTCATCATCAACCAATACTTTGACCAATCCCTCTATCCTTGCACCAATCCTCCAAGAGGTGCAAGCTGGATGATCTGCATTGACCACTTCATAAAGAACGTCCAAAGACAATTCAAACTCCGACCTACCCATCATCAACAACCAATCCAAAAGTGATTGGTTGCACTTATCAATCAACTGATCACCCTGGATTGCCTCAATGTTGCAAGGACAATCAACCATTGACCAATCACTTGTGGCTGCTCTTCCTCATCTTGCCGCAACCTCAACAGCTCCTCAAGCCCCATCACCCATCCAATCCCCGCCAATCCACCAAATTGCTCCCATCCTTTGATTGCAACCCCAATGAAGCTATCAACAAGGATGACCAATACATCAAAGGCAATTGGTCACCCTTTATCAATCAACCAATCCCCCCAATTGCCTTTGGACCAATCCTTGATGGAAACCTTGTTGCATTTCCATCTTGAATGGCCCAATTGCATGGCTGAACCTCCTCTGGATGCAAGATTTGTCTTGGGCCGCCATCTTCACCTGTCCTTCATCACTAGCCGTGGCCAAGTCTGACCACTGGCTGGCCTTTTTGTTTATTTTTTTTTCATCATCATTTCCTACCTATTTTTCTGTGTGTTCATTTTTTTGATGAGACATCCCAGTTGTGTTCTGTCCATCATGACTTGTTTGTTTTTCTTGACCTGATAATTTATTTGAATTTTTTTTCCCGCCCTATTTGTAGTATCTCTTGTAAATAGTAAAACAGGGCCTCCTTCCCATAAAAGGAGGGGCTCTCACCTACCTTATTCAAAATATCCATGGGAGTGTGTGCATATACCCCCCGGTTATTATTTAAATCTGATCCATCCTTATCCTGGGTAGATCTATGATTGTCCCTTGATCCATTGATCCTGAGTCTTTTGCCCGTCTGAGGCCTGATCCTTATCACCAACCAATAGCCTTGCTGGTTGAAGAGAATTATGTCTGTTGGAATTCTTGCATGTGTTACACAACTCTTTGATCCCTTTCTCTGACCATACTGGTCTTGATCCTTCCTTGATGATCTTTCTGGAGCCAATCACAATTGATTGAAGAGTTTTTATTCAGGTTAAAACCTGTAGTGTTATACCTCCTTTTCCTTTTTTAAAGTTGCATTCTGCCAGCCTACTCTTGAGTTCCTTGAGAAGTGTTGAGGTTATCCCTGTTCAAATCAGTGACTGTTTGCTTTTAGAGCTTGTCAAAACATTGTTATTTGTCTTGTATGGCCACCCTCAGTTATCTGGTACCCTTCAAGCCTTTGATTGCGGAGAGTTGGGCGGGTTCATTGAGAATCTGGAGGTTGATTGGGGTTTAAGTTGATCATCCCCAATCTTCTGCTGAAAACCAGAGTTATGAGCTTGTGGGTGTTTTGTACATACAACAGCTTTTTTCTTTTGAAATTTAAACAAAATTTAACTTCTTTTGTTCAAGTATCTCCCACATAATGTTGCCTCAGATAGTGCTGTTCCGTTGCTACCAACTATTATCAAACTTTATCCTTTACTACTTGATTCCTCACTTAAAAAGTTCTGGACCTTGATCTTTGTTAAATTTAAATATTTTTGTAAAACTCAGGACGGCAGCCTAAACAGCACATTTCCCCTCAACAGAACTGCCACGGCCTAGAACCGTTTGGAGTCTTTCATTTGGTCCCCCGGGCTGGGATGCAAACCAAAACCTTGGGATTTACAGTCCCAAACTTTACAAATCAACAACAAAATACAATCCAATTTTTTTCTTTCTTTTTTTCTTTTTTTCTTTTTTTCTTTTTTTCTTTTTTTCTTTTTTTCTTTTTTTCTTTTTTTCTTTTTTTCTTTTTTTCTTTTTTTCTTTTTTTCTTTTTTTCTTTTTTTCTTTTTTTCTTTTTTTCTTTTTTTCTTTTTTTCTTTTTTTCTTTTTTTCTTTTTTTCTTTTTTTCTTTTTTTCTTTTTTTCTTTTTTTCTTTTTTTCTTTTTTTCTTTTTTTCTTTTTTTCTTTTTTTCTTTTTTTCTTTTTTTCTTTTTTTCTTTTTTTCTTTTTTTCTTTTTTTATTTTTTTATTTTTTTATTTTTTTATTTTTTTATTTTTTTATTTTTTTATTTTTTTATTTTTTTATTTTTTTCTTATTTTTTCTGTAATCATCCAGATCTGATCCATGGAGGCAACTTGTTTCAAAAGTAAGTCCTCCCAATTGTGCACAATCTGGGAAAGATCCTTGTCTTTTTTTGTGAAACTCTACTCTTGCCACACCTGTGAGCCACGTTGGAATTCTGCTCTTTGTATCTCTTAGGAACTCTGCTTCAAAATGGAATCTAATGGTACCTCCTCCTCCTTTGTTTGGGTCAAGATGATCAAGATGAAGCCTCAAAACAAGAACTTAGGCTTTAATGGAACAAATGTTGAACAAGTCTTGGACTCCTATGAGATGACTGCTGAAGTGGATTGTGCAAGTGAACATGACATGGCTTATCAGATACAATTTTTTATCTCCTCTGATGAAGTTATTGAAGTGATTGAATTGTTTGATAGATTTAAAACTCATGAATGGAGGCTATTGAAGGAGGCTATTTTGGCTTATTGGGGAAAATTAGATCTGGCTAGGTTTACCTTACAGGACTTGGATGCTGTGGTTTCTCAATGGATCTCCAATGGGGGCGTCTCTTCAGCCTCTGATTATCAGTCTTTTAGAAAATCTTGGGATCCCATTCAGTCTTACCTCGTCAGAAACAATCACATTGAAAAGGTGGACAAAATTTGAGTTTGGTTTTTCCAGTATTTTTCTTCAGGATTGCAGGAAAGGATTAGAGATGAATTAGTTAAATCTGAATCCATGATTAATACTAGAGATAATTTGTTAAAGCTTCCTGTTTTTCTTGTCATGAGGAGTGCAGTGGATAAAGTGATGAAAGTTCAAACAGCTCTCACTTTTGAACAAGCTAGAGTCACTGAACCTTTACATTCCCCTTCCTTTAAAGAGTCCAATGAAATAATGAACAAGATGGAAGCAAATTGTAGACCTAAACCAAATCCCCAGGCCAATAGGGAAACTGCTACCATAGATGAGATCACTAAATTACTTCAGGCCTTTGAAAGCAAAATAGATCAGAAAATTTCTTCTTTAGCTACTCCTAAACCTTCTAACTCTGTTCCTAAAACCACCCTAGTCTGCTATTACTTTCATAGGGAAGGCCATGGTACTGGGAGATGTCCTGAACTCCAGAAGGACAAGGAGAAAAAATTGGTGGAGCAGAAGGGAAAAATTTCTTTCTTCCTAATGGTGCTTTGATCCCTCTTGATTTGTCTTGTCCAATCCATCATGTGGTGGCCTCTTATCAACCAGCAACTCCCAAGAAGGCATCTTTGGTCTCCTTGGATTTTCAATCATCATGTGGCACTCTACAACCTTGGTATCCTCCAGATGTCACTTCTTTCAGCTTCTTTGGCACTTATCAGTTTGATCCAGCTAGGAAACCCCATCAGGAACACAAAACTCACAAGTCTCCTCTGGTTCCATTTTCAATCCTTTGAAAACCCGTCAAACATTGATCCTCACCTGAGCCTCCTTCCTCTGATGTTGAAGACATGGAAGTGGAAAAGTAACCACTTCTGGAAAGATTTCAGGACCACTCTGATCCTCCTCCTGTTCAACCTGTTCAAACTCCTCAACCTTCTGATCCTGTTGGAGTACCTGCTCAACCTGATCATTCTCCCTCTAACCAGCCCAAAGTTTGATTCAAGAGGGGCATTTCTAAGGATCACCCCAATGCTGTTGAAGGAGTATTAAGGAAAATCTCTGATCTGTCTGTGGCTGAACTACTGTCAATCTCTCCATCTGTGGCTGAAGGGATGAAGAAATGGGTTTATTTTTGACGTGTGGAGATTGGTCCGGTGCGGTGGTCATTTATAGACGCAAGTTGGAATTGGCTGCGCCCTGTGCCTCAGAAATGGGTGCAGCTTTTCCGCAGTAAGCCATGATGGGGGATCAGCAGCAGTTGGATTGGGCTCAGAATCTGCAGATGCAGGGGTTGGATTGGATTGAATGGATTGCGCAGATTGTGCATCTTGAAATGCGCAGATGTACCTTGGACATCTGGAATGGCGCATTGGGCTGATGCAGACATGCATGGGGGGCTTCAAGTTGGGCGTGGAGCACTGGCCACGTCATGAGAAGGAAAAACTGGGTGGACTTAATGGCAGGCAGGCAATAAAGATGGGATATGGGGTAAGGGATATGGGATATGGATCATGGGATGGGATGGAAGGATAGAGTTGGGGCTAGGGTTCTGTACTTAGGGGTTGTATTTCATTATTTTTGCTTGCTTGCGGTTGAACTTAGGTTAGGTGTCAGCCTACTAGATTCCAAGGACCTAGCTCCTTCTAGCAACTAGAGGTGATAGAAAATTTAGAGCAAAAATGTCAAAAAATGCCAGAGATATATTTTGGCTGAAAGGGTTAAATTTATTTGTATATATATAAACATAAATTTAAAAGGAGGGGCCAAGAACTGAATGGTGATGTTGAGCCCTCCAGAACACAGTTATATGTCTGTTAAGGACAATATAGATGCAATTTCGGGGCCTGTGGGGTTTACAAGGACTCCTTTCAAGAAGTTTGTGTGTAATTTCCTTGGGGTTTGGGTTATGAAGAACCTAAAAAAAGGGATATAAGTCAGCAGGATCACTTACTAGTCCTAGATGCGGACTTATTCTTGATGGATGGGCCAATATGCAGGGATTCAGGGTTCTAGAAGCTGATGCTGGGGCAGGCTGAATGGCTGAATGCTGATTTTGGCCAAAAATAAGGATGCAAGAGTTTTGTCTATAATTTTATCAGAAAGTGGTCCAGGATCACACAATTATTTCTTAAAAGGGTTTGATGGCTTGAGGAAGAAAATATCTGAATCAATCATGACTATATAAGTGGATGAATCAGTCAGAAATGGCTGGGGGAGGAGCCTTTATTTATATCATTTTGGGTCCCCTCATGGTGCAGTGTTTTACCAACCAAAGGAGGGTGACCCAGGCTATTACTGAGGCCAGGGAGCCATCAGTGTGTTTAGCACAAAGGTAATCTACTGTTTATCCCCATTGCACACTCTCAGGGTGCTAAAGTAACTAATATTAGTCTAATCAAATGTACTTAATTGGGTATTAAGCCAGTGGTTGTGACTAGTTACATACAGTCTTCCTTGTATAGGGTACAGAGGAGGTTGTATAGGTGTCAGGTGTCTTTTGGGCCAGTCAGAACAAAGCTAGGCCTTTGTGTATCCTCAGTGTACACTCTCAGGATGCTACTGTACCTATTGTGTATTCTTTTGGGCTCAAACCTTCTGTACAGGTCCCATTACAGGGGACCCTGACAACCTTTGATACAGCTCTCAAAAGGATGCAGGGCACAATTTTTCCAAAGTTTCTGTTTTTTTGGGCAGTCTCATGCTGTTCGCTACCTTGTGGTAGTTCTCTTTGGGCCCCATGTGGTGTGGAAAAAGGCTGTGGGGTGTATGTGAGGTACAGTACACAGGGGTGTCATGGTTCTACCTGAAGGAGCAGGAACTGGGGGGTGGTGCCAGTGGGTGACCCTACCTAATTTGGCACCAGGAATCTATTTCTGCAATAATATTCCTACTTTTCTTACTAATTAAGGGTTTTATCTCATTTTTGTTTTTAAGTTATTATTTCCGTATTTTTGTATTCATTATTATTATTCATTCATTTTTATTTCTGGGGTCTTTAGTCAGTTGGTTCTGAATAGTATCCAGCTGGCATTCCCCACTTCCAAGATTGGTGCACCCCAAAAATTTTTTGGAAGGGTTACCAACAGGTAAAAAGGTTTTGGGGTGGATTCTTTTAATCTTTCCTCTTTGCTGCTCTGAAATTCCTCAGAAGGATGGGGCAATCTGGTATGTTATTTTCTGGTAGCCACTCATCTTTGTCTGCTGATTCTCCTCTGTATCTGACACGTTACAGCCTGACATCCTTTCCATTCACTCTTTCCTTCTTTTCTTTAAGGATTTTGCTAATTTTACTCTTGCTCCCTTCCTGTGGGATTTCTAAGGGAAATTTTATGGGCATGTAGGTCTTCAGCTTCTCTAGGGTTATAGTGCTTAATCATACTAACCAGAAAAACTGGGTGTTTCTTGGAAAATTCCTCACACAGGATAAATTCAACTGCATTCTTTCCATGGAGAATTTTGATGCAGAAAGGGCCTACAAAGGCTGGTTTCAGTTTCTTATTACCTCCTAGGTTGTGGAAGTTTACCGTGGACAGTAAGACCTTGTCCCCTACTTTAAAGTCAGGTTACTTGGGGCTTATGTCCCACCTAGTTTTATTATACTCAACAGCTCTCTGAATGCATTCTTGGGCATGATGATTAGCCTTTTCCAACATTTTCTTGAAGTCCAGGGCTGTTGGGTGCACATTAACAAGGTTTTGGTTAACACTTTTTTTAGGCATCCTGAATACCCATCCTCTCTCTAGAATATAAGGAAATTCTTGAGTAGTTGAGTGCATACTGCTGTTTTAGGCTATTTCTAGGGCAGGCAGGAGGCTTAAAAAGTTTTGAGTGTACCCATAATGGTTTTTAAACTCTAATCAAAAGAGAAAAACCTTCTTAACATGTCTTCCAAATTTCGGATCATGCGCTGTAAGACTCCAAATGGTGCTAGGCGTGGCAGTTCTGCGGAGGGGAAAGGTGCTGTTTAGGCTGCCCTCCTGAGTGTTAAAAAAATATTTCAATTTAACCAAGATCAAGGTCCAGAACCTGGTAAATGAGGAATCAAGGAGTAGAGGATAAAGATGATAATAGTTTGGTAGCGATGGAACAGCACTATCTGAGACAAGATTATGCAGGGAAAAACTTGAACAAAAGAAGTTAAAGTCCCCTTAGAGTTCAAAGAACAAAAGCTGTTGTATGTAAACAACGCCCACACGCTAATAACTCTGGTCGTCAGCAGAAGATTGTGGATGATCAATTCAAACCCAAGCAACCTCCAGGTTCTCAATGAACCTGCCCAACTCTCGGCAATCAAGCCCTTGAAGGGTACCAGATAACTGTGGGTGGCTGTACAGGACAAAGCACAATGTTTAAGAAGCTCTAAAAGCAAACAGTAACTGATTTGAAGCAAGGATAACCTCAAAACTTCTCAAGGGACTCAAGAGTAGGCTGTCAGAATGCAACTCCAAATAAAATAAAGGGAGGTATAACACTCCAGGTCTAAAGCTTAATAAGATCTCTTCAATCAATCGTGATTGGCTCCAGAAAGGTGATCAGGGATCAGGACCAGTATGGTCTGAGAAAGGGATCAAGGAGTGGTATAACACACTCAAAAATTCCAACAGACAGAATTTTTCTTCAACCAGCAAGGCTATTGGTTGGTGATAAGGGTCAAGGATCAAGGGTTTGAGTATGGAAGCTCAAGGATCAAGGGTGTGCTGATTTCATGGTGGATGATTCCATGCTCCAATGATAGATCCAAAAGGCATGGGAGAGCACCTCCTTATATGGGCAGGAGGCCCTGTTAGACTATGTACAATGGATTCTCCAAATAGAGCAAAAAAGGAAAAAAAATCATGTGGTCACTCGCGTTGTGGTGCTCTTTTATGGACGCGAGTCAGGAAAGGGCTGCAGGCGGCGCGCTCAGCAGCAGTCAGGTAGGCCCAGCAGCGGTTGGGTCGGGCTCAGCACCTGGAGACGGGAGACGATGGATTGCGCGGACCAGAAAGCTTGCGCAGATTGGAAAGCTTGTGCAGATTGGAAGGCTTGCGCGGATTGGAAAGCTTGTGCGGATTGGAAGGCTTGCGCGGATTGGAAAGCTTGCGCAAATCGGAAGGCTTGCGCGGATTGGAAGGCTTGCGCGGATTGGAAAGCTTGCGCGGGTCGGAAGGCTTGCGCCAATTGGAAAGCTTGCGCGGATTGGAAGGCTTGCGCGGACCAGGCGGACGGAGCATTGCAAGATGCGCAGATTGGGTCACGCAGGTACGTGGATACCTGTAACGGGTTGTTGGGCGGACGGGCGCGGCCAGGCAAGCTGGGCGTACGTTGATATTGAGGGGCATGGGTTATGGGGCAAGGGATGGAGGGGTAGGATTGGGCTAGGGTTCTGTGCTTAGGGGTTGTATTTCATCATTCTTGCTTACTTTTGGTTGTACTTAGGTTAGGGTTGAGAGGGAGGACTTAAATACTTTGCTCTCAACTCCGGGTTGTAGGAGGAGGGGGGGGGGAGGACTGGGGAAACACTTCACTTCACTTCACTTCACGGACTGGACTGCACTCTAGGATATCACTTTTTATGGCATCGGATTGGATTTGATTGGAAAGGAAGGAACTCATCTTATTATTGCTTTCTCTCTCTCTCTCTCTTGAACGGCTGCATCCAATCTCCTTACAGACGCTTAGATCAATAACTTCCGGAACTTGAGGACAACTTCTGGGGTGTTGCCCCTCTAAAGTTTCCACAGCGTCCATCTGTGGATGGACGCACGCAACAATAACGGAATAACCCACCCCTCGTCCAAAAGCAGATGGGGTGGGAAAGGAAAATGAACGAAACCGCTGCGGATGTCCGCGGGCGGTAGTCAACACTCTCCTCCCCTCGTCCAAAGGCGGAAGTGGGTGATAGAGTCCCAGGAAAGGTGACAGATGAAGCTTGTGAGAGCGCGGATGGGCGGATAGGAGATTGGCTTGAGGCGGTTGAGTAAATCCTGACAGGCTTGAGATTCCAACTGATAGATCAAGTGAGATGGGAGATTGACGGATCCAAGGATTGGAAAAATGCTTGGATGTGCGGTTGGGATGGATTTGGTAAGTCATGGATGAGCGCCACGCAACGGACAGGCAAGAGATTGGGGCGCGCGGCGGACAGGAGATTGGGACGCGCGGCAACAAAGATGAGGACGCGCAACAACAAAGATGAGGACGCCCAACAATAAAGATGAGGACGTGCAACGACAAAGATGAGGACGCGCAATGACAAAGATGAGGACGCGCAATGACAATGGTGCGGATAAGGGACGCGCAACGCGCAAGGATGATGATGCGTGGATGAAGGAAGCGCGACGCGCAAGGATAAGGACGCGCGACGCGGGACGCGCGAGGATAAGGACGCGCGGCGCGTGATGATGACGATGAGGATGAGCCTGAGGATGAGCCTGTGGATGAGTTGGAATTATTATAATTTTTTTTTTTTTTTTTTTTTTTTTAGATGCCGGACGGTACGTTTGCGCAACAGTTCATGGATTGATGTCTTGAGGTGGCCAGGGTGTCCAGGATGGGGCACCACAGCACTCAGCTAGACCATCAGTTTGGGGATGATAAGCTGTGGAGAAAGCTAATTTTGTTCCTAAAATGTCATGAAGGTTCCTCCAGAATTCAGAAGTAAACTTTGGGCCTCTGTCACTGATTATTATTTTGGGGATACCAATATTGGCCATGACTCTGTTCCAGAACAGCAGAGCTACTTACATAGCTGTTTTGTCTTTGTGATTAGGTCTACATTTTACTCTCTTGGAGAATCTGTCTACAATCACTACCACAGAGTTATAAGAGTATGATCCCCCTGGCGGTAGACTGGTGACAAAGTCCATGTTTATTATCTCCCATCTATTGGTGGTTTCTGATATCTTTTGGAGAAGACCAAATCTCTTTCCTGTTTGTTTGTTAGCTCTCTGACAGTTTTCACAGGACTTGACATAGTCAGTGGTTTGCTCTCTCCATTCAATCCACCAAGCTGTCTGCTGGACCTTTTCAATAGTCCTTTCTAATGAGAAGTGCCCTGAAGTGCAGTTATCATGGCACTAGTGCAGTATAGTTTTAATTTGGGTTTCTGAGTTGAGGACTATCACGCTAGAGTGTTTATGACGGAAGTGCAAAAGACCATCTAAGCTTGTAAACCTTCCTTCTTTATAGGTAATAGAGAGTTCCTTGTCTAAACTTTGTATTCACTCATTAGAAGGGTTTTCGCTTTTCATAATCTCTAGAAACTTAAGATTCTCCGGGTCATAACTCACTCAGACAGAATCAAAGAACGCCAGATCTAGATCACAAACATGGATGCCCAAGATTGGGACAATGTCATTCTCATCTGGATCATATGCAGGGTTACTAGGGTCATTAGGGAGAGCCCATCTATTGAGTCCATCTGCATTCTGATGTTTGTTTCCAGGTTTGTGCATGATTGTCATCTGTCCTCTATACTGCTGGATGGCTATTTGACAGCTAAGCATGTGGCTTTTAGGGGTTTTAATGTTCATGAGTGTCCTTACCCCTGTGCAGTCTGTTATTAATTCAAAGGTACTTCCTTCCAAGTAATAGTGAAGTTTCTCTAAGGACCAGACCAACTCTAGGCATTCCATTTGGCTTGCTCCATACCTTTTCTCCATATCTTTAATCTGTCTAGATATGAATAGTATAGGTTTTTCCACAGGTACATCATTCTATACTTTGGATTGGTGAAGAGCAGCTCCAAGTCCATCCAGACAGGCATCAATATATAAGCAGAAAGGTTTAGAGTAGTCAGGTTGAGTTAGGACGGGGAAGGTGGTCATGGAATTCTTCAAGGTTTCATAGCTCTGTACTCTTTCATGAGTCATTTTGAATATAGAAGTCTTGTTACATATCTCATACAAGTTTTTGGCTATGGTAGCAAAGTTGGATATGAACTGCCAATAATAACTACAGAAACAGACAAATGAGAGTAACTCAGTCTTATTTTGAGGCATTGGCCTATTGATTATGGCAGCAACTTTGTTCTGGTCTACTGCTAGGGACAATCCTGAGACTACATGTCCTAAGGCATTTAGTTCAGCATAACCAACGTGGCATTTCTACATAGATATCTTTGGTCCAACATCTGATACAGATTTCAGAACCAGACCTATCTTCTATAAGTGAGTTTCCCAATCATCAGAGTAGATGATAATATCATCAAGGTACACTATCATCCACCCTTTCCGGTGTGGTGCCCCATCCTGGACACCCTGGCCAGTGCAGAGACTTTAATTGTTTTATGAATTTTCATTATCATCATTCATAGGAATCATGATCCTAAAAAAAAAAAATCTTTGATCTGGAATAGGCTTCCATTTGGTTCCCAGCTTCCCTCTTCTCTCTTCCCTCTCCCTGCCTGAATTCACTCCTCAAGAACCAAGAGATACATCTTGGTATCACTCAATCATCCCCACCAAGCTCAGTCTTGAGTTCACAAGATTCATTAATCCATCCATCCATCCATCCATCCATCCATACAGAGCTCCCAAGTCATCAAGAGTAGCAGGAAGTTTGGTCTGATTCAGTGAGAGTGGATCAAGAGTTGTGTTAGAGTGTCCTTGAGGGCTTGGGGTTTTGAAGGTTGTGGTACATAAATACTTATGTACAGGAAAATGGACGTGTGACTTGATAGACGTAGACGGAATTCTAAATGAGTAGTTATTTAATTAATTGAACATTTTGTTATCCATAAACAATGGTGGAAGACAAGGCTAGGATCAAGGAGAAGCAGAATCTTGTTCAAGAATAGAGGAAGATGAAACTCAACTGGGTTCAAGCTCATCTCTAGTCTAGAGATCATCATCCTCATCGCCATCTCCACCCAATCTCAAAAGTTATTCCTACCAATTCAGGACTTCCTCCATCTCAACTATGCTCTTGTTGCCATGCCCACCTTCCACGTCTGTTGTCTTGTCACCCAATTTGAACTCCATCATGGTCCAATGTACAAGCATGATCCTAACAAGGCCTCCAACCCTGTCCCATCACCCTCCAAACTTGGCTCCCCCCTCAACCGTATTCTAACCATCTCCCAATCGCTCCCAATCTAAATAAAAATACTTCATCCTTGGCCTATCATCATTCTCAACCACCACCACTTCACCATCCTCACCCAGTCAATGAGCCTCATCTTCAGCATTTGACCTATCCTCCCAATCAGTACTATCATCCCAAAGAAAAATACCATCTGGACTACAATCCAGGCTATTGTCTAGATGAAAAATACCCTCCTGGTGACCTTTACCCCCCTCCTACCAGTCGTCCTCTCCATGAACCTCCCGTCAGAATCAGTCATTTCAACTTCACCACCTCCAACTTACCCTCCAGCCCAACAAGAGGAAGCTTTGCTGCAAAGATGGCAGCCAAAGGTGTCATTCCCAAAAAAGCCGGACTGAGGATGTGGAGATCCAACAAACACAGTGGTGCATTCACTCAAGGTGGAAAATCAAGATCCTGCGGTTGTTGTTGTGGCTGCGCATCTATCATCATCCTTCTCACTGTCCTTGGTATCATCTCTGGATTCCTACTCTGGGTTCGCCCTCCACTCCTGCCACCTCAACTACCGCGGGAATCTGCGAAAAGACCAAGTTGTCTACTACATTGTACAGGCAATTCAGATGGTGGTCCTGACGCTGGTTTGAAAGAAATGCCTCCCAATGATCCTTTTGAGGGAGGTTGCGACTGACATGTGAGAGATGTTACCGCGCCAAACTTTCAAAAATCATCCAGTCCTGTTTTTGTCAAGTTTCCTACCCCCGCTTCACCCATCACCCCCTCGTGCAGTCCTTCTAGTATCAATTGTCATTTGCTTGGTATTGAATCTGGCTTGAACTCAATCCCCCATGTCGGAGATTTTGATCTGTCAAAGTTCAACCAGGCCCACTCAGTTTATTCTACCAGTCGCTCCCACCCGTTGCCCTTTTTGAAACCTTGCTCTGGTTCAGACAGCCTGTCCCTTTCCTCTACCCAAAGTAGCATTTGTCTTCCTCCCCCCCTAGCTCACTGATCTCCTGTGCGTCTTTTCTGTTTCCCGCGCGGGTCTCTTCTGTTGCCAGTGCCCGTCAGTATGTCCGCGGGCCCCTCAATAGCTACTCTCCTGCACGTGCCCACCATTGGCACGGGCCAGGGACTTGATTCAACTCTTCTTTTTTTTATGAGTGTTTGTTTGTTTCTTTTTTTTTCTTTTTTTTTCTCATGACAATCATCCTCAAAAAAAAAAAAAAAAAGGAAAATCTTTTTTTCCGCTCTATTTGTAAATCTCTCTTGTAAAAAGTCTACAGGCCTCTGGTCTATAAAAGGAGGGGCGCTCCCCTGCTTTTTCTGGATCATATAGAGAATAATCCATGGGAGTGTGTGCCTATGTCCCCCCATTATTGTGAAATTGAATCCTGATCCTTATCCTGGGTATATCTCTGATTGGCCCCTGATACATTTTGACCTTGAGTCTTTGCCCCTCTGTGGCCTGATCCTTATCACCAACCAATAGCCCTGCTGGTTGAACAAAAATTCTGTCTGTTGGAATTTTTGAGTGTGTTATACCACTCCTTGATCCCTCTCTCTGAACATACTGGTCCTGATCCCTGATCATCTTTCTGGAGCCAATCACAATTGATTGAAGAGGTCTTATTAAGCTTAAGACCTGGAGTGTTATACCTCCATTTATTCTCTTTGGGGTTGCATTCTGCCAGCCTACTCTTGAGTTCCTTGAGAAGTGTTGAGGTTATCCTTGCTTCAAATCAGTTCACTGTTTGCTTTTAGAGCTTCTTAAAACACAGTGCTTTGTCTTTTCCAGCCACCCTCAGTTATCTGGTACCCTTCAAGCGCTTGATTGCGGAGAGTTGGGAAGTTTCATTGAGAACCTGGAGGTTGGTTGGGTTTGAGTTGTGTTGAATTTCTGAGAAAGACTAGAGAGATGATAAAAAAAGAGGGCTGAGACAAGCAGGAGATCATCTGAGAAAGTACATAATGAAGAAAGAAAGAATCAAAACGGAAAAAGAAAAGAACAAACATCCAGCAGCTGAATGTGTCATGACATTCAACAAGAACACTAGTTATTTGGTTTAAGATCTATAGGAGACTTGGGTGAGCAGCAATAAGAAGCTAGAAGAGAGAATTGAATAAGGGTCAGAGATTGAAAGATTGATAGCGACAAGTTCTGATCTTACTAGTCAGTTCTTGCTGAAAAGATGAGCTTGAGAATTCAAGAGCGGGTTGATTTGAGATTGTTGTTGTGTAGATGATTTGAGAGGTGAAAGAAAAAGAGCAAAGGAAACAATGAAAATAGAATGAAAGAAGAGAAGAAAGAAGAAAAGATTTATTGATTGATGTTGAGTTTTGAGAGTTGAAGATTTTGCAGAAGAGAGGGAGTTGTTGGTTGAGTCAATAATGGTTGCTGCCAGTTGAAAGTTGAGACTTGGTTGATGAAGATGAAAAGTCAGTAGGACATGTGTGTGAAATGAATAAGGATTTGTGGCAGTATTCAATGACGCGCAGAAGTGACAGAGATGACTCAAGGAATCAAGATGTGACAGAGTTTGAGATGTGACAGAAGGATGAGCAATAGCAGCCATAAGAATAGATAAGAAAAAGAGGAGAGGAATAATAAGAAAAAGAAGAGGAAAGAAAAGAAAAAGAAGAAGTAAAAAGAAGACAGTTGGATCTGATTATTCAACACCCCCCGTGACTTGTAAGACTGAATTTGGAGCTGAGAAAAGAGGATTTATGAGACGGAGGAGGGTAACGAGAGAAAAGAGGGGAAGAGCCTTGGTAAGACCATCTGCCTTCATGTTGTCAGCTGAAATTAGTTCGATTTCAAGGTTGCCAAGCTTAAGTTCTTCTCAAAGTGCCTTAGTTTTTATGTCAATGTGACGAGTTTTTGAGTTGCAGCTGAACTTTTTAAGTTTGTCGTTAAGCCCTTTATTGTCAATGAAGTGGCAACTAGGAGTAATTTTGATTTTCCAGAGTTCAGATACTAGGCCTCTCATCCAGATGGCTTCCAGAAAGGAGTCAACTAAAGGATTAAGTTTGGCCTCGGTTGTCGAGTGAGTAACATTACGCTGACGATAGCTACTCCAAGAAATGAGGGAGTCAAAAAGAAGCAAAAGATGGCCAGATTGTGAGCGCCTAGTGTCCAAGTCATCGCTCCAAGTGGCATTGCTGAAACATTTAATTTGAGTGTCAGTGTGATTGATTTGTAGGGTGAGCTTGAGATCCTTTGTAGCTTTCAAATATTCCCAGCATTCCTTGAACTCTCTCCAATGACAAATTCCTGGCTTCTTGCAAAATCTTGCAAGGCTGGAAACAGCAAAGCTTAGATCAGGATAAGTTAGGCAGGTGATGTAGTTGATAAGAAAGACGGCCGAGCGATAATTTATATTTAGTGACTTGAATTCTTTGTGCTCTTCATCAGTTGCCGGAGACAGGTTTACGTTTGCAGTGAGAGGAATAGATGAGGGTTTGCAGTCTGTCATTTTCAGTTCTTCCAATCCATGCTTGATGTGTTTTGGTTGGGATAGGAGGATTTTTTTTCCAGAACGCTCAAATCTCATACCAAGAATCGTGTTGGGTTCATGGTGACTGGAGTTGGGAAAACATTTGAGGAATTTCTTTTGGAAATCGTCACCGTGTCTGACTAGAATGAGATCATCAACGTGAAAAAAAAGAACAGAATTGAAGGCTGAGTGAATGTACAGACAGGGATCGGAAATGGATTCATGGAATCCCTGTTTGAAAATACAGGAAGTAAGCGTATGAAACCAATTAGCAGGAGCTTGTTTGAGGCCTTAGAGTGACTTTTGTAGAATGAGATATTTGGATTTTTGGTTTGAACCTTTGGGTCTTTTGATGATGACCTTATCTGACAAAGGTGCGTGGAGGAAGGCACTTTTTACATTGAATTGAGAGATGGGAAGAGAGTGAAACAGACAGAAGAGAAGAGCTATTCGAACAGATGCTGCCTTTCCCATTGGGGAGAAGGTGTCTTGATAATCTAGGCCGTAGATCTGATCAAAGCCTTGAACACATAATTGGCTTGTGTAGATTAGTGGGTCGCCATGGCAGTTGTCCTTGAGACAATACACCCAGGTAGTATTGAGAGGATTGACGGGTTCAGGACTGTCATAGTCCTCCCATACTTCAAGATATTCTATACCGTTTAGTTTGACGTCCATGGAGGATTCCCACTTTGAGCAGTCAAAACATCGTTTGGCCTGTTTGTATGTTTGGGGAACGTAATAGTGATGATACCCATATCTTTGAGGTGGATTTAGGCTTGATTGATCGCAAAGTGAGTATCCGGGAATGAGTTGTTTGGCAAGTTTGTTGGATGGGTCAGGCTTGGAGTCAGACTCAGAGTCATTAGGGGATGTGGATGATGAGTTTGATGTTGTTCACTGGAAGGGGAATTGGCAGACTCAAAGTTTGATGGTTGATTTGAAGGTGGTAGATTGGGAGTGGGGAGTAACAAATAGTCATCAAGGTCAATTTGAAGATTGATTTCAGGAGAATAAGGGGTTGAAGAAGCCTGGGATGGATCATTATTTTTGAGGATTTTGATGTGTTTGGAGGAAATAATGGGTTTGTCAGGTTTCAAGATTTGGTAAGATAGGAAATTAGGGTTGTAACCCACAAGGGTACCTGGGAGCCCTCAATCTTTGAATTTTTTGCCATGGCTTATCTTGTTGTCGAGGTATGCAACCTTGGATCCTATGGGGTGGAAATATGAATTTGGAATAGATTTGTTGGTGAAGAGTTGATAGGGAGATTGAGAATTCGGAGACTTGGGGATTTGATTGAGGGCAAGGGAAGTAGCTTTAACCACTTCTGCCCAAAGATTGAGCGGAAGTTTGGAACTTTGAAGAGTGGCTCTCATGGCTTTGGTAAGTGTTTGATTGGCCTTTTCTACTTTTCCATTGTGCTCATGGTGGTACGGTTCAGAGATGAGATGTTGTATCGAATTGATTTTGAAGAAATCATTCAGTTTGGAAGAGGAGAATTCTCCACCACCATCTGTGCAGATAGTAGCACGAAACCTGTTTCGTTTTTGCTTCTCATGATTTAGAATAACCTTGAGTTGAAGACAAGCCTCGGACTTGTGTGAAAGAGGTATCGCAGAGATGTAACCAGAGAAGTTTTTGACAACAGTCATAATGTAGTTCATATTGTTTTGAGAAGGAGGGTTGATAGGTCCAATCAAGTCAATGTGTAGTTGTTCAAAGGGCCTGGACGATGGGCTGGATTTAATTTTGAATGGGGATTTGGAAATTTTGGTGAAGAAACCGTCTGTGCATTGGAAGTTGGAAAGAGTTTGGGTGGAGAGAGTTGGAAAAAGATTTTTGAGGCAATAAGGGCTGGCATGCCCAAAAGATTGATGAAGGGAGTCGATTGAACAGTGATTTGGGTTGTTGAGAGTCAGGTGGCAGAATTTGATACCGTTACCAATTTGAGAAGGTGGATTGAGAACAAACAAGTTTTTGTGAACAAATCCAGTGAAAGCTAGTTGAGAATTGGCAAAGAGCAAAAACTGATTTTTGGAGGAAGATAGTGAGCACTTCTTGTTTTTAATGAGTTCACCAGGACTTATAAGATTAACCACAAGATCTGGAAAAAAGAGGCAGTTGCTTAGAGAGATGGAGGAGCCTTTCCAGGTTAGATTTACCTTGCCATTGCCCTTGATGGGAAGTTTGGCGTCTTTTCTCCCTGTGTTTACAAAATTGTCACCCGTGTGCTTGTTGAGTTGAGTAAAGAAACTTTGGGAGTTGAACATGTGACATGAGGCACCCAAGTCAAGAATGATTCAATTCATGGGATTGATATCTTTGATCCACGTAGTGAGAAGTGACACATAGTGAGCAACTTCTTTAAGTTGCGCTCTCCCGCGTACTTGCGATTCCTTCCACCAGTCGGGAGTAAGTTGCTCATGAAGTTTCCAGCACTTGTTTTTGGGGTGATCCGGAGATTGAGGATTATGAAATCCTTTTTGGCATTGAAATTCAGAGGGGACAGGTTTCTTGATTGGTCAGGAAGAAATGAGAGCGGTGTTGCCAAGTTTGGATTCTTTAGATTTGACTTTGATTTCATTGTCCAACTGAGTAAGGTGATTGAGAACTGTAAAAATTTAAGTGAAATGGAAAACCTAGACCAGGCTAATTTATTTCAGATCACAATATGAGGTTAGAAACTCGGTCACAAAGAGAGTGAAAACATAAAGAGACAAATTGTTAGGAACACAAACAGTAACTGATTGCTCTACAGGTTAGATGATGAACTCTAATGAGATTGAGTAGAGCAGAGCAGTTGTTGAGGATTCGACGCAGACTGATCCGACTGAGAAACAGTTCAGAGACTGATGGTTGATTAGTTTGGAGGACTGTTGAGTTGACTCCTTTGATTCAGTCTTCAGGTCCTGATTGTTTGGTGATTGAAGTCGTGTTCAAGGAGTTGGTCAAGTGGTAGAGTCTGAGTCACCGGACATTGATTGTGAGATGCTTGCTCATCTCTTAAGTGAGTTTTGTAGTGGCTAGAGTTGAGTAGTTGCTGTGTAGCCGCGGGTGAGGTATTCTTCTGGCGTGCGTGACAGGTTGCAGGACAGGTGAACGTACAGATGAAAGAACTACAATAAGACACTCAGAGATAAGAAGGATGCAGAGCACGTGGTGTGAAACAAACAAATAAAAATATGGAGGAAACACAATGACAAGGCTGACAATGAGAATGAAAGCAGATAAAACATCAACAAGAACAAGGTCCACAGTAAAAACCTTGTCCGAGTGCATGATTTTTTGTCGGAGAAAATGGAGTGATGGGGGAAAATTAAAGAGGATAAGATAAGAAAGAATGTTGTTGGGAAGATCAATCCCAACATCCACAATTTTCCTGACAGAAATTTTGGTTTTGGTTATGAAATAGTTGATCGCATCGGGCTTGAACTGCTGGTAAAGGAATTTGTTGAAGACTCGGGCTTGATTGGCGGTTTGGGAAGAGGCAAATCTTTCTTTGATAGTCTGCCAGAGGAGTCGGGCGGAGGAAATGTTAGATTGGTTAACCACGTTGTTGTGGGTGACAGAGTGGATTTGAGATAGGAGAATGACTTGAGTTTCCATGTTGTCCAGGGTGCTGAGACTTTTCAAATCATCCTCTAGTGCTTCCTTGATTCCCTTGAGCTTGAGCAGCATGGTCATCTTATCTTTCCAGATGGAGTAATTTTCATTGGAGAGAATTGGTACTACTTTGAGAGATGCTTTGAGAATGATTTGTCGGAAGCCGTTGTTGCTGGATCCCTCCATTGTGTTGGTTAGATTAGTTGGAAGGATTTTTGGCTTTTAACCGTGTTGAATTTCTGAGAAAGACTAGAGAGATGATAAACAAAGAGGGCTAATACAAGCAGGAGATCAGCTGAGAAAATACATAATGAAGAAAGAAAGAATCAAAACAGAAAAAGAAAAGAACAAACATCCAGAAGCTAAATGTGTCACGACATTCAACAAGAACACTAGTTATTTGGTTTTAGATCTATATGAGACTTGGGTGAGCAGCAATAAGAAGCTAGAAGAGAGAATTGAATAAGGGTCAGAGATTGAAAGATTGATAGCAACAAGTTCTGATCTTACTAGACAGTTCTTGCTGAAAAGATGAGCTTAAGAATTCGAGAGCGGGTTGATTCAAGATTGTTATCATGTAGATGATTTGAGAGGTGAAAGAAAAAGAGCAAAGGAAAGAATGAAAATAGAATGAATGAAGAGAAGAAAGAAGAAAAGATTTATTGATTGAGGTTGATTTTTGAGAGTTGAAGATTTTGCAGAAGAGAGGGAGTTGTCGGTTGAGTCAATGATGGTTGCTGCTAGTTGACAGTCAAGACTTGGTTGATGAAGATGACAAGTCAGTGGGACATGTGTGTGAAATGAATAGGGATTTGTGACAGTATTCAATGAAGCGCGGGAGTGACAGAGATGACTCGAGTAATTCAGATGTGACAGAGTTTGAGATGTGACAGAAGGAAGAGCAATAGCAGCCATAAGAATAGATAAGAAAAAGAGGAGAGGAATAATAAGAAAAATAAGAGGAAAGAAAAGAAACAGAAGAAGTAAAAAGAAGACAGTTGGATCTGATTACTCAACAAGTTGATCATCCCCAATCTTCTGCTGACGGCCAGAGTTATTAGCTTTTGGGTGTTGTTTACATACAACAGCTTGTGTTCCTTGAACTCTAAGCAGACTTAAACTTCTTTTGTTCAAGTTTTTCCCTGCATAATCTTGTCTCAGATAGTGCTGTTCCATTGCTACCAAACTATTATCATCTTTATCCTCCACTCCTTGATTCCTCATTTACCAGGTTCTGGACCTTGATCTGGGTTACATCTAAATATTTTTGTAACAATCAGGAGGGCAGCCTAAACAGCACCTTTCCCCTCCACAGAACTGCCACGGCCTAGCACTGTTTGGAGTCTTACACCGGATAAAAGTTCCAAAGACTGTGTCCATCATTCTTTGAAAATAGGAAGGGGCATCCTCAGGTACTCATAGATGCCTAAGTGCCAGATAATCCTCATATACTTTTGGCTTTTAGCTTCAATGGGTATGTGGTGAAATCCTTTCAGCATATCCATTGTAGTAATGTACTTGGCTTGGGAAAGAATATGGAGGGAATGATCTATCCTAGGGATAGGGTGGTAATCTTCTTTAGTGTAGTTGTTAAACATTTTGAAATCTACCACCATCCTGGACTTGTTGTTAGGCCAGGCTATGATGATGGGAGTGGTGATTTCCACTTGCTCATTATTCCTTACTTTCTGGATTACTCCTAAGTCCATGAGCTCAGTTATGTGTTCTTCTAATGCTACTTGGGACTTGGGGCTTGCCAGGTAAGCAGGTCTCCTCAATATTTGGGGAAAGTGAGGTTCTATGGTCAGGGTTAGTACCAAGTCATGTCCCTTGATATTACCTATGGGATGATCTTTGGTGCAAAAGGAACCCATGTTTTCAAAAAATAAGTTGAAAAGGTTGTCTTGCTGATCAGAGGTAAGTTGATCATTAAGAGAGGCTTGAGAAAAATATTAACTTTTAAAAGAATCTAGAGGTTTGTTTTCCATGGAGGTTGATATGTGACAGATCTGGAATTTCGTTTTCCATTCTCATCCAAAGGTGCAGTATTGGTCCTTGCTCTGGATCATATCTATCCCATGCAAACAGAAAGAATTATTACCTAGTATGAAGTAATCACATAGGCTATTTTTCAAGACTAAAAATTTGAGTTTAAGTCTTATGAATCCTTTACTGTGTGGGAAAACAATAGGCATAGTTATGACTCCTAAGGCATCCATAGCTGAATTGCAACTACTAAACTTGGCTTTGGGCACAGGAAGTAAGTGTTCTTTCCACATGGCGTAGTGATGATCTATGAAATCAGTGCTGGTACATGAGCAGAAAGCTCCACTATCAAGCAAAATTATGACTGGTTTCTTTTCAAACAAACCAGTGGCAAAGCAATTTTTACCCAGAGTGAAGCTCCTGCCAGTGACTGGTTTTACCATCAAAGTTTTGGCCTCAGAGATGTGCTCTAAGTTCATGGATTCATCCCACTTCTGAGGTAGTTGTGACACTCCTTTAACATGATTCATTTCCATGCTAGAACCTATATCTCCTGAGATGAAATTGACAGGGCACAATTCTGGTTCTTCCTTGTGTTGTTGGATGACTAGGTCTAGGTTGTCACCTTCCTCCTCAATATCAGAGTTTCAATTGATATTATTTATCCTCTTTCTAGGATGAGGACAGTCAGGTCGTCTCTGCCCCTTCTCTCCACAGTTCCAGCATTTGAGAGAGGGGTTGGCTTTAACAACAGCATTCCCTTGAGGAGCAGCTAGCACTAGTTCCTTACCAACCTCTTTTGCCTCTCTGGGGCGGGTATGAAGCTCTCTGGGTCTGTCTCTGGGCTTTTTATTGAGTTCCATCATGTCAATTATATCTTCCATGACTCCTATAAGGGTGGGGAGGTCAGCATCAATTGGTATCCTACACTGGACATTGTGTTCCAGGTGCCCTTTGCATTTTCCTAGTAATAGTTCATTGATCTCTTCTACAGAAGCTTGAGGATAGACAAAGTCAATTCTCTTTTTCTGAGTCAAGCACCATTGGTGGGGGTGGTCTCTAACTGTATCAAAGAAATCCTGCTCAAAAGCTTTGTGAATTTTCTTTTTCCATACTCAAGTACCAAAATGTTCTTTGATCAGTTGTTTCCACTCTTCCCATGGAACATCTCCTACCAGTTCTCTTTTGGAGATAAACCAATCTTAAGCTACCCCTTCAAAAAGCCTGGTCAACCTTACTAGGGCTATTGTCTCTGGTAAGCCAGAAGAAAGGATGTGGTGATCAATATATTTCATAAAAATTATATGATCATATTCTCCTTCTCCAGATAACTGAGGCCAATCTGTGATGGGGGGCAGAAATTTGATAGCTTTCTACATGTCAGGAGAATAATTTTGGTGAGGAGGGGCAAGATTAAACCTAGGGTTGAGGAATCTAGGAGGAGGTATGTGGCGCTCAGAATGGTTAACGGCTTTGGATTGCAAAATCTGGGATAATTTTACGTCTCTAATATCATTCTTAATCATATTAAGCTGCATTTCCATTTGAGTTTGGAGCTCATTTATGAACTGGTTCCTATGGTCTATCAAAGTATCTTCAAGGGAAGAGTTACTTGTAGAAGACTGGTTAAAAATAATATCTTCTCTCAAAGTTGAGAAGTATTTCTCATAGTTGATCCTGTTCTTGGTTCTTTCCTCTTAGATAAGAGTCTTAATCTCTTAAAGATCAGAAGAAACTCCATTTTTGATGAGGGCAGTGGTTACTATCATGTTCAACTCAAGGAGGTACTCAGGGCTACTCAATTTCTCTTCCAATTGGTGGATCTTTTGGAGGCAAAAACATATATTATTATCTAAAGCGCTGAAGTTATTCCTGAGACTATTTGCAAAATAACTATCTACAACTAGCTCTTGTAGGCCCCCTTAAATGGTTGAGCCAGAGATTTCACTTCTTCCCTTTTCTTTGGATTGTTCAAATCCTCCCTTGGTCTCTTCTGGTAAGAGGATCTTGCCTTTCCCTTTTTGTTGGGAGGAGGCTGAATTTTCTTGAGGTGATCCCAAAAATTCCACCCCTTCACCTATTCTTCTAAATCCTGCTTGGTTATTATCTTTTGTAATGCCTTTTGAGAAATCTGGGCTTGCCTGCACTAGAAGACCTGGATCTTCATGTTGGCCTCTTTCTCCCCTTGCATTACCTTTTGCCACAAGGACATGTGTTCCTTGATTAGAATTTTCCAGGACTCCTCTTGCAGTCCTTGAGAAGGAGCTCGGGAGGAGGAGCTGAGAAGAGGAGCTGGGGATGGGATCCTCTGGATTGGCTGGGTACCCAGGTCTTTCATTCTTTGTAGAGTCAACGGATGGATTATTCCGCTTGGCTCTGGAGTGGGTGAGAGAGGTGAAGAGTCCATCTGCTCCTCTGAGTCTAGACATATTTTATTAAAAGATATCAGTAACTTATATAGATGCTTAAAACAAGTGAGATAATTTGGCTTACTCTCTGAGTTTGGAGTGGCCACAGATTCCTCTCTAGTTGGGTACCTAGGTTGGAAGGGAGCTTCTACAACAGGGTAGTTGGGTAACTATTATTGGAGTGGTGACTGGTGGAGCTGCTACCTCTGCAGTGGCAGCAGTTGGATTTTATGGGAAGTGGGCGGTCCAGACACTAGAAAGTAACAGATATAAGATTTATAAGTTAGTTTATAATTAAAATTTTTTAAAGAAATTTTTGGAAAAATCTCACTTTTTAATAGCTTTAATCTGATATGAGCAGGGGGTTGAGCCTTAGCCCAATCTTGGTGATACTTCAAGATGAGGTTGACACAAAACCTTCCTTCAAATTCTTGTTCCTCACTGAGTTTTCAGTGGAGAGCAATCAATTTCTTCTGTTTTAAAGGAGATAGAAGTTCCCAATCTGTTGGTTTGTAATTTTTGATATACTCTGCTTTTTGGAGTTTTAGGAGTTTAAGATAGTATTTAATAAGTCCTGCGTTGGTATTAAGTCCACTATAGAGTAAGTAGTCTGGAAAAATATCAGAAAATAATTTTTAACATTTTTTTGTATTTTTTAAGTATTTTTGAAGTTTGGTAATTTATAATTATTTTTTCGGAATTTTTGGTTAATTTCTTTTTTGAAAAATTATTAAAAAATTATTAAAAATGGCAAATTATCAATAATTATATCAATTATTTCCCGGCCAGACCCCTAATGTTCAGCCTACTAGATGCCAAGGACCTAGCTCCTTCTAGCTACTAAAGATGATAGAAAACTTAGAGCAAAAATGTCGAAAAATGCCAGAGATATATTTTGGCTGAAAGGGTTAAATTTATTTATATATATATATAAATAAATTTACAAGGAGGGGCAAAGAACTCAATGGTGTTGTTGAGCCCTCCGGAACACAGGTATATGTTTGTTAAGGACAATATAGATGCAATTTTGGTGCCTGTGGGGTTTACAAGGACTCCTTTCAAGAAGGTTGTGTGTAATTTCCTTGGGGTTTGGGTTATGCAGAACCTAAAAAAAGGGATATAAGTCAGCAGGATCACTTACTAGGCCAAAATACGGACTTATTCTTGATGTATGGGCCAATAGGCAGGGATTCAGGGTGCTGGAAGCTGATGCTGGGGCAGGCTGAATGGCTGAATGCTGATTTTGGCCAAAAATAAGGATTCAAGAGTTTTTTCTATAGTTTTATCAGAACGTGGTCCAGGATCACACAACTATTTCTTATAAGGGTTTGATGGCTTGAGGACAAAAATATCTGAAGCAATCATGACTATATAACTGGATGAATCAGTCAGAAATGGCTGGGGGAGGAGCCTTTATTTATATCATTTTGGGTCCCCTCATGGAGCAGTCTTTTTACCAACCAAAGGAGGGTGACCCAGGCTAGTACTGAGGCCAGGGAGCCATCAGTGTGTTCGTTTAGACCTACCCTGGTCACTAAAGAGGTACAGGAAGCCCTATTTCATCATCCTTGGGGCTTGATACACGTTTCTGTACCCTGAACAACCTCACTGTATCAGCCAAAGAAGTAGTATTCAATTAATAAAATGTAGCAAACAAGGATAATGCTGAGGCTAAGGGACCATCAGTGTGTTCGTGTGAACCTTCCCTAGCCACTACAGAAGTATGGAGAGACCTATGTCATAATACTTGGGGCTTGGTTTACATTTCTGTACCCTTAATGATCCCACTGTATCAGCCAAAGAGGTTGTATTCAATTATCAAGTATGAGGCTCTTCTTTCCCTATTTGCTTAATTGGGGTTTTTTAATTGAGTAGTTAGCCCCTGGTTGTGACTAGTTACATACACTCTACATTTTACAGAGGAAAGGGGAGGTTATATTGGTGCCTGGTATATTGTGAGCAAGTTAGCGCAAAGCTAATCTACTTTTTATCCACATTTCACACTCTCAAGGTGCTACAGTAACTAATATTAGTCCAATTAAAGCTAGTTAATTGGGTATTAAGCCAGTGTTTGTGACTAGTTACCTACAGTCTTCCTTGTATAGGGAACAGAGGAGGTTGTATAGTTTTCAGGTGTCTTGTGGGGTAGTAAGCACAAATCTAGGCCTCTGTGTATCCTCAGTGTACACTCTCAGGATGCTACTGTACCTATTGTGTACTATTTTGGGCCCAAACCTTCTGTCAGCTCTCTGATACCAGGAAACTTGCAGTTCTTTAGCTACAGAGAGTGATAAAAATACTGGAATAATAATAATAATAATTATTTCAAAAATAAATACTTAGAAGCTCAAATAAATGATATAATAAGAGAAGTTGCAAGGTTTAATTGGTTTGGTAATGAATGGTTTTCAATATAATATAAAAGAGGGGCCACAGTATTATACTACTGTGGATCTTTACAGACTAGAAACCTCTCTTCAAGGGGCCTCCTTAGGCAGTTTAAGAACCTTGGAATGAAAATTGGTGCCTTAGAAAGGACTTATTCCACTAATGGCCGGGTGTAACAGCACCAATGGCCAAAAAAGGAAGGGAAACACTCACTCTGAGCACTTTAGCATGAGAATCCTGAAATAATTGGAAGAGTTTTAGAGCAGATGGGGTAGATTGCTTGACCAAACTTCAAGGGTTGATTGGTTAATAAGAATAAATAATACTACAACAGACTAAGTCATAAATCACTTGCTTATCTTCATATAAGCACTTGATCAACAATGACATGGTGTCTGATTGATCATAATAATTCCAGTAAAACTGATTAACTCCTCCAGGAATAATGGATCCAAAGAGGTCTGTACAGATACCTTTTTGGGGTGATTTTAAGTTTTTAGGGCACTTAGAGAGGGTTCTGCTTGTGGGCTGAGGCTGGAAAACCAGTCAGGGAAACATTGGCATGTCCACTTGGTGCTGTCAATCAGCTGACCTTAGATCTTCTGGATTTCTGTACTATTTTAGCCACAGGATTTGTTAATCTGTTATGGCGTAAATTTGATCATTCTGTACTCATCCATATTGTTTTAAAGCAGGCAGATGTGGATGTTTACTGATTTTTCATCATCTGCTGATCACGTAGATATTTTATAATAATTTTTATGAACACTCCTTGTAGTTTTTTGTGGTCTTCAAAGATCAGGGTCAGTGATTTATGTGGTAAACCTTGATATTTGATTTATTATTAAAAAATTTTCTAAACTTAATTTTCATTAATTTTATTTAAGTTTTGATCCTTTTAGATTATTAATAATGCATATTTCAATTTTTTATATGTGCTAGGAAACTCTAACTAGGTTGTAGCTCTTCTGAGTGGTAAATGGTTGTCAGATTAGTCACGAAGGATCCAGGCACGGGGATCAGTTAGTACAGATGCGCGCAGGGTAGGATCCGCCGTGTGCGTGGCAGAATTGGCTGAGTTCCGGTCTCTAGTAAGCAGGAATCTGCTACTGCGAGTACGTAGGGATATTTAATGATGCGGGGCTGCGCGCGGGAATTGTGAAATAACACATTTCCACGTGTAACTCCTAAAATATACACAACACCTCAATTCTGATTAAATTTTAGGTTTAAACCCTATATGTGACAGCACGTGTGGAATATTAGAATGGAAAAAAAGTGCCATACTGGTGTCGTAATTATTTATGGATTTCTCACTCCTTATTTTGTTAGTTAAGATATTCTTATTTTTCCATAGTTTTGTGTTGCTATTGACAGGTTGCTCTTTACATATTAGCAAGCTGACATAGAGTCTGAAAGGTTTAAAATAATCTGGCTGAATCAGTACTGGAGCTGAGGTCATTGCCATCTTGAGCTCCTCATAGTTCTTGACTCTGTCATGAGTCATTTCAAACATGGTGGTGTTGTTGCAGATCTCATACAGGCATTTGGTTAGAAGAGCAGACTTTGGTAAGTACTTTCTATAGTAGCTTCAGAATCTGATGAAGTATAGGTGTTCAGTTTTATTCTGAGGCATAGGCCTATTCATTACTGCTGCTATCTTGTTTTGGTCAGCAGCTAAGGTTAGTCCAGAGACAATGTGTCCTAAGGCCTTGAGTTCCATGTAGCCAAAGTTAAACTTTTTTATTGATAGTTTTAATCCCATGGGAGAGATGGTTTTGAGGACTAGCATCAATTTCTCCATGTGAGTATCTGTCAGCTCTCTGATACCAGGAACCTTGCAGTCCTTTAGCTACAGAGAGTGATAAAAGAACTTGGAGCAATAATATTCCAAAGAATAAACACTTTAAAGCTCCAATAATGGTATGGCAAGAGCAAGTGCAAGGTTTATTTGGTTTGGTTATAAATATTTTAAATATAAAATATAAAGAGGGGCCACAGTATTATACTACTGGGGATCTTTACAGACTAGCAACCTCTCTTCAAGGGGCCTCCTTAGGCAGTTTAAGAACCTTGGAATAAATATGGGTGCCTTATAAAGGACTTATTCCACTAATGGCCGGGCTTAACAGCACACGTGGCCTAGACAGGAAGAGAAACACTCACTCTGAGTACTTGACCACGAAAATCCTGAAGTAATTGGAAGGGTTTCAGAGCAGATGGGGTTGATTGCCTGACTAAACTTCAATGGTTGATTGGTTAATAAAGGTAAATAATACTACTACAGACTAAGTCATAAATCACTTGCTTATCTTCATATAAGCACTTGATTAACAATGACACCGTGTCTGATTGATAATAAATAATTCCTGATAACTGATTAACTTTTTGGAAACAGGAGGGCAAAAGAGCCTGTTTAAATATTCCTTTTTGGGTGCTTGAGGACCTCTAGAAGGGGTACTAGCCATGGGCTGAGGCTAGGGGGGCAATCAGGGCAAAATTGGCACGTCCTCAGGGTGCTGTTAGCCTGCTGGCCTTAGATCTGTCAAGGAACAGCTCCTTTTTAGCTGCAGGATCTGTTAATCAATAGATTAGTCATTTTGCTGATCCTGCACTGATCCTTAATTTGTACAGTAAGTACTGGTCCAAAGAGAGCAGACGTGGGTGTTTATTGATTCTCAATCTTCTGCTGATCCTGTATGTAATTTTTAATAATTTTTACGACCACTACTTATGTAGTTTTGTGGTCTTTGAAGGTTCTGATCAACTTATTTCGTGGTGAGTCTGGATCTTTATTTAATTAATAAAAAATACTAGAGATTAGTTAATAACTAATTTTAATTGATTTTTAAGGTTTTTGAACCATAATCTATGCTCGTGTGGTAGCTTTACATATGTAGTGTAAATCCTACTGCATTGTAGCTTCTCTGAGCGGTACCTGGATGTCATAGGAGGCGCGGGGATGCGTGCGGGAGTTGGCGTACGCGGGAGTCCAACGCGGGCTGCGTGCGGGAGTTTGCGTACGCAGGAGACCAGCGCTAGGGACGCGGGGCTGCGTGCGGGAGTTGGCGTACGCGGGAGTCCAACGCTGGGCTGCGTGCGGGAGTTTGTGTACGCAGGAGACCAGGGCTAGGGACGCGGGGCTGCGTGCGGGAATTGTGACAAAACACAATTTCCCGTGTAACTCCTAAACTACACACAACACCTGGATTTCGACTGAAATTTAGGTGTGAAACCTATACATGACATATCATGTGAAATATTAAAATGGCTAAAAGGTGCCATACTGGTGCCGTGGTCATTTACCATTTTGTATTAAATTAATTAAAAAATATAAGGAGTAAGAATTCAAGGGTGGGGTCAGTGAGTGACCCTACCTTATTTTGGGTGGGGAATCCATTTCTGCAATAATATTTATGGATTTCCTACTCCTTTATTTTATAATAATTTTATTTATTCATTTATCATTGTTCCTTTTAATTTTGTTAATATTATTATTGTTGTTGCTTTGTCAGGTTGCTCTGTGCTAAGTAGCAGGCTGACAGTATCCCAATGATCAGAGTAAATGATAACATAATCAATGTATACCATCATCCATCCCTGTATGATGAATAATCCTAGGACAATATCCATCATCCTTTGAAAATGAGAAGGAGCATTTTTAATACCAAAATGCGTCCTAAAATACTCATAAATTCCCAAATGACAGATGATTCTCATGAATTTTGGTCTATCAGGGCTGATAGGTATTTGGTGAAAACCTTTCAGCATGTCCATGGTAGGGATGTACTTAGCTTTGGAAAGGTTATGCAGAGCATGGTCAATCCTTGGAACTGGATAGTAATCAGCTTGGGTGTAGTTGTTCAGAATTCCAAAATCTCCAACCATTCTTGACTTATCATTATGCAAAGATATAATTACTGGGGTAGTGATATCCACTTGTTCATTGTGTCCTAATTTCCCTAAGACTTGTAAGTCAACCAACTCTTGAATATGAGTCTCCAGCGCAGCTCTAGATTTTGGACTAGAAGGGTAAGCAGGTCTCCTGAGGTTAGGTGGGTAAGGAGGCTTAATGGTCAGAGTTAGGATCATATCATGTCCTTTGATGTTACCAATGGGGTGATCCTTGGTACAGAAAGCATTCTGATTTTCAAAACATACTTGTAGGATATCCTGTTTTTGTTCTTCATTGAGCAGGGAATTCAAAGCAGCTTGAGAGAAGTATTCCTGATTGAAGCTCTCTAAGTGTTTTTCATAAGTTGAATCAGAAGTTTGAGCATTGACATGGCATATTTGGAACTTCTTTTTTGAGTCTCCACCTATAGTGAAGTATCTGCCCTTGCTTTGGAATACATCTATACAATATAAGAAAAGAGAATCATTTCCAAGGATAAAGTAATCAAATACTCAGTTTTGGAGCACTACAAATTCAATTTTCAGTTTGAGTGATCCTTTAGAGTGAAGGAGTATTATATCAGAAGACCATACTCCGACATCATTGAGAGCAGAATTACAACTGTTGAACTTAGCCTGAGGTACTGGTAGTAAGTTCAGTTTCCAGTTTGGGTCTTGTTTCTACAGATAATTTGAACCAACACAAGAGCAAAAGGCTCCACTGTCTAGAATTAAATCAAAAGGGGAACCTTGGATTAAACCAGTAGCATAGCATGTTTTGCCTGAAGTGTAACTTTTACTGGCAGAAGGTTTTAGAGTCAAGGCCTTAGCTTCAGAGATGTGGTGAATCTTCATTTTGGGATTCTATTTTTGAGGTAAGTTAGAATCCTCATTGACGGAATTTATGTCCAGAAAAGACTCAATACTTCCTTCAATAACATTGATGGGGTTAGTGATCATTAAGTCACAATCAGAGAGTGATCCATCAGTTTCATCAAGGTGAGGGTCATGATTGTCATAATCTTCTCCTTCAATAAGATTAATTGTTTTGCTAGGTAGAAGACAATCATGTTTTACATGTCCTGTTTGGTTACAGTTCCAACATACTTTTTCCTTTGACTCTGGAGTCTTCTTGACTTCCAAGGTAGTTGGATTAGTAGCAGCGGATTCCTTAGTTTTGGCAGTATATTCTCCCCTTTTCCTAGTATTTTGTTCCCTGGGGAGTCTGTTGACTCTTTTATCAAGACCATTCATATCAATAGTCTCTTTCAACACACCTATTAAGGTAGAAAGATCTGAATCCATAGGCATCCTTCACCTTACACTGTGTTTGATTTTTCCGGGACATAAGTTGAGGAGTCTTTCATTGACTTATTCTTTATCAGCATCAGGGTAAAAACAGTCTAACCTCTTTTTCTGGTCTAAGCACCACTGCGCGCTTGCTTTGTGAGGGACCGTAAGTAACTAGCCTTTCCAAAAGAGGCAACTGGACCGCCCCAGGCGAACTGCCACACAGTTCCCCGTACCCTTCCTGTAACAAACACAACAACCAAAACACCAGCGCGCGCCACCGTAAGGGAAGAGAGAGAGAGAGTAAGAGAACAGACATTCTGGGGTTTCTTTTTGTCCCGGCTGTGAACCGGCTAGAGCACCCCCTCACCAAATCAAGCTTATTCCCATACCAGCCACCAATTCTTGAGATATCCTGAGAGAAAGAAAAAGAGAAAAAGAAACCAACAGAGAAGAAAAATAGAAAAGAACACTTTTTTTTTCACCCGAAACCCGTAGACCGCCCGCAAATTGCTCTTTGTCCCGCTTCCCCCATCCGCGGGATTGCCCACACGTTCCGGTTCCACGAGGCTTGTCCTCGCGTTTACAGACCCGGCTTCATGCCGGGCCCGCGTTTCCTGCAAAAACCCCAAGCCAGCAAAGACCCCACAATCCAGATAAGAACAAAACCTAGAGAAACAAACATTCTGGGGTGTCTAGTTGTTCCGGCTGTGAACTGGCTAGAGCACCCCCTCACCAAATCAAAACTTATCCCCTACCCCCACCACCTCCCCCCCCAACTTGGCCACTGTCCCCAGCTTGTTGCAACCGCCGCGTCTGGTTCCTCCTCATACTCCAACACTCTCCTCCACTTTCCCTGCCTGTGATTGCAGATTGTTTTATTGAACCCCCCTCAGGAAGAATCCTCCACCGTCAACGCCTCCGTTCCCGTCCCCAGATCAAAAACCATTCATGCTCAAAACCCAAACATGAATGGCCTTCCCAAAATCACATCCCCAAAATCAACCAAAAGAAAAGAAAGAGGCCTGCGGACCCTGGCAACCTTGACCTCCTCCTCCTCGACTACTCCATCCACACAACACTCCCCTCCGTTAAGCGCACGGAGACCCATTGCGCTTTTCCGCCAAACCAACCCCAAATCATCCACCATCTGCAATGGCAGCAGGTTCACCATTGAAACTTTTTCCACCATAGCCCACACCTTCCTTCCCGCTATGACCATTGGAACGTAAGCAAGCGGAGTCAAAACCAATTTCAACTCGCACTCCCCGCGCCCCTCCTCCTTCCGCGCCACGTGAACCCACTGGACCGTCTGAGGTACCCGGCCCTGACCGCAATCCCGCAACGCCTGAACCATCTCATCTACCACCACCGGAGACACGGCCGCCAGTTCCTGCAAGGTCAGCGGAACTGGATTCTCATTACCCATCACCCTTTGCAGAATGTCCGCCGCTTTCTTCTTCCCTACCGGGTTTGCTGCCGGCGCCTTGGTTCCAGGCATGCGCGCAGCCGGTTTTGGAACCGCCAATGGGGGTCACTCCTTCGCGTCCACCTCCATTTTATCAGAGACCGCCAACTTTTCTTCCATTGCCACTACCCTTACCTCAGCTTCCACCCAAGGTGGTTGCCACAATCCGGGACCGGTAACAACGCCCAGTGACGCTCGCGCCATTGTTCCCGCCTCCTGACCCCGTGTGCGCACCTGATGCATTGTGGTTGGCTGGCTTGGCTCCATTGGAATCTGTTTGCCCATCGGAAACATGTACCCCATCCCTGCCGTTTGAACTAATCCCGTGCTGAGATCCTTTGTAAGCTCCTTGCACGCCAATTGCCAATGACTGTTCTCCTTGCAGTACAAGCACCCCCTTCGCACAAAGGTACTGGGCGGCCGAAACCCTTCCACCATGTGAGGTGGAGGCCCTTGCGGCTGCTGCTGGCCCATACAGCTCATGCAGATCTTCAGGTCCTTCATCAGTTCTGTCAATTCGCTTACTGGAGGGGCGGACGCGGGTTGAGGAACCGGAACAAGCGTGGAAGTAGGTGGAACTTGGGCCAGAAATTGCGCCAGAGCCGGAACCTGGGGGGCGGATTTCTTTTGTCCCGCTGGGAAGGACTTAGGGGTGTCCTCAATAAGCTCCTCTAAGTCAAGCTCACTCTCCACAGCCTGGCAAATTACAGCCAACTCCAGAAGGAGCGCGATTCTCCTTTCAAATGACTGCTTTACCAAGTTGTGATTGTAAAGATGCTGCTGCACCCTTGCCCGGAGTTGAGCTCCTAAGCCGCCCAGAAACGCGCATTTCATGGCCCCCGTCTGTCCCGCCACCACCTTGTTCTTTGACAAGTACCAATAGATCCAATCAAATGTCAAGGTTTAATCAGCCAGCTCCACCCGCGTTCTGACCCCTCTGCGCGCACTTGCCTCCAAGGCCACGCGGTCAAAATTTCTTTCCTGGAATCAAGGTTTGCGCCTACCCCACCGCGTTAGGATCTCAGCCTTCATTTTTGGCAAATCTTGATTCTTTTAGCCTTCCATTTCCTCCACATCCCGGAGCTTCTCTTTTTCCATAATGAACAGGAAGACAAGCCGGGCCTTATCAGCGTCCAAAGCACCTTCCACATCTGCAATACCTTTGTATCTCAAGATAAATTGCTCCACATCCGCGGTGTTGAATTGGATGTGAGGGTAGTTGTGCGGCCTGATGCAAACCGGATGAGTGGGTTCATGGTCACTGGAGACCAATGGGGGAATGGCATAGCTTGTCCTGGGTCAAGCCGAGGGAGAGGGAGGAGGAGGGATGGAAGACAAGAGTGGGGTCGGAGTAGCAGACCCGGAGATGGAAGGAGAATGAGAAGAAGAAGAAGGAGCAACTGTAAGGAGGTATGAATAGGACATTGCGCCCAGTTACCTTTGAAAGACAAGAAACGGAAGGTTACTTCCCGGCCAGACCCCCAGATGTGGAAAGAATAAAGGGTTATCCCCCTATAATTGTCCCAAGGTTTGGAAGTTAATGGTTCCCTGCGTTTGAAAGGAGATGAGGATGTCCAAAGTCGCACTTAAATGAGATATAGAAATAAGGAGATAAAGAGATAAAGAAAAGTAGAGAGACAGAGAAATTGCCAATCCTTCAATCCTAAGAACTTTCCACCTGGATGTGTATTCGGTATGAGTTCCTTTAATCTCCTGGTGAGATGAGTGATCCAATCCAATGATGTGATGTGATTCTTCCTCCTCTGCATCCATGCATGCCCTTCCTCTACCCTGGAGTTGGGAGTGAGGATAAGTCCTCCCCCTCAACCCTAACCTAAGTACACGCGCAAATGAAAGTATGACAAAGAAAAAGAAAACAATCCTGAAACAGAAACCCTAGCCTCCTCTCCCCACCTCCTCCATACCAAATTCCCCCCGTCGTCCGTACGCCGTTCCGTCCATCCGGTTCATCCTTCTCATGACGCGGTCCTTGCACCGCGCTCTACGCGGAGCCCCCCGCACCTGTCCGTATCCGTTTGTACGCGCCCGTCGTGGGTGTTCGGTAGTATCTGGCATGATCCGCGCACTTGCACGCGCGCTTCATCCGTTCCTTCATAGCCCGCAAATTGCTCCACCCCTACGTATCTGAACCGGCGCGCCCGCAAACCTAGTCGAGCGCACTACCTTCCAAATCCAATCCCCGGGGCGGATCGCTGCCCACGCCACATTTGATTCTGAGCCTGACCCGTCCACCAGGTGCGGAGCCATACAGCGGCTGCTGCTGATCCAGCAGCTGCCGCTGCTGAGCACTCCGCATACCCTAATGCTGAGCCCGCTTTCCCCCAATGCTGAGCGCGCAGCCGCGACGCAGTTCCCAATCCGTGTCTATGAATTGACACCACAACGTAGTCCTTCTCAGGGGCAAGAATCTAGCCCGTAGAGACATTGTTTCTGTCTGTTGTTCTTTCTCTTTATCCTGTACTTGCCGTTTATTGTTTTCTTATCATCTTTCTGTTTAATCTGGAATCCAACAGCCTGGTTCAGGTTTATCACTTCAGTTTTCCTTTTACATGGATGCCATGGCCTGAAAACTCAAACTCAGTCCAAGGGTCAGCTTTAACTCTGCTGTATATGGTATAGGGAATCATTCATGCAAATTAGTTGGTATTGCTGAGGATGTCCCAGTTCAAATTGGAAAAAATATTGTTGGCACCTGTCATTTATGGATTACTCATTTAGATTGACCTATGATCTTGGGAAAGCCTTTCTTAATGGATTTTGTTGCAACCCTAATATTTTCTGATCAATTTGGGGAGAGAATTCTTCTCCCTGATGCTGATGGAAGGAAGATTGAAGTACCCCTTTGCTCCTTGGATTCTGGTTGTTGGGAACAAGATTTTCCTGGTCATCCTCCTAAATTGGTTCTGAAAGGGAAACAGAAGGAGACCTCTTCTTCCTCTCATTCTCATTTTTATTGGATTAGTTGGTCCTACTAAGAGTTGTAGTTCTTCCAAGCCCCAGACTTCAACTCAAGGATCAACTAATTTCTCAGAGGCATATTTTTCTTTTTCCTTGTCATTTATTTCTCATCCAAATAAGATTAAAAATCAAAAAAATGAAAAATCCAAAATCATAAAAATATCCCTTCTCTATCTGGATCTGTTCTCTCTTCTTTTCCTTATTATTTTAAGCCTGATCATTATTCTCCTATTCCAGTTTCAAATCTACACATTGAGTCTAAACTAGATCACAATCTTGATTATCTTCTTGGTGGTTTTGGTATGAAGGATTATTGCCTTAGGTGGATGCAATTTGGGGTAGAAGTAAGTCCTCCCAATTATGCACCATCAGGGGCTCCTACTAATGTCATTTTTGAAACCCTAACCTGTGCCACACATGTGAGCAATGCATCATATTTTGAATCCTCTTTTATGGAAAAGGCATCTTTCAAGGACATTGCGGAACATTGAACTTGGAAGATGTTGGAACTTGGTCTCAGCTTTTGTTGTCAGGTCTTGCTGGTAAATGCTTGGAGGAAGAAAGGATTTCTCTCTATTGCCACTAAGTATAAGCTAGTTTCCATAAAGGTTCAACCAGTCAACCAATCAATGCCTCTCAACCTCAATCCTCCTCTTATGCATCCTCCTCTATCTTGTGATCCTTACTGTGGTTTATCTTGATCTCTCACTTGTACCTTTGTTCCTTGTGGTTGTGTAACTGAAGAAAGTCTGAAGGTGGTCAACTTTGGTCCAGATGGATGGCTTCTTCCTCATGATTGAAATTTGATCAAAAATGTTTTAGCTCTTATAGAAAAATCTAGTTCTTTCTGTGAAGAAGAGAGAGGTCTCTTGAAAGAATCCTATGGCCTACCTTACATCATTCCAGTAGTAGAACATGATCCCTGGAAAAAGAAAATGATCCCTATCCCTGCTGCTAAGGTCAACAAATTCATCAAGTTGGTCTGCAAATTAGTCTGTACCATTTTATACAAGCAGTCAACTTCCAGCTTTTCCAGTCCTGTCTTCTGTGTCCTCAAAAGTAATGGTAAACTCAGAATAGTTCATGATCTCCAGCCTCTCAATAAGGTTAATATTAAATACTCTGGTATTCCCCCTGCTACTGAAGAATTTGTCAAATCTTTATCTGGGAGAGCTTGCTATGTTCTAGGTGATATTATGGGTGGCTATGACAAACAATCCTTACATCCAATTTCTTTTCCTTGCACTACTTTTGATACTCCTCTGGGTAAATTACAACTTACATTTTTTTCCCAAGGTGCCACCAATTTGGTTGCAGTCTATCAGGCTCAGATGGTTTGGATCCTCCAGGATTAAATCCCTGATCATTCTGGTATCTTTATTGAAGATGGCAGAATTAAAGTTCCTGTTTCTGACTATAACAATGAGCTCTTACCTTGGCACTCAGGAATCCGTTGATTTATCTGGGAATATGTGATCACATTGGAAAGGATCTTGTTTCAAATCAAGGAGTCTTGTATCACTTTCTCTGGATAAAAATTGGCTGCCTGTGTCCCTGCTCTGGAAATTGTTGGTCATGTGGTCGGCAAGGAAGGAAGAAGAATGGCCCCATCCAAAGTCAAACAAATCTTCTCTTGGACCATTCCAATGAATCCCACTGAAGTCAGAGGTTTCTTAGGTGTTTTAATTTATGTTTGGATCTTCATCCCTTCTCTATCCAAAATCTGTGTTACCTTGAATTGCTTAACCAGGAAGGATGCTGAATGGCTTTGGACCCAAGCTTGTGAACAATCACTTCAGAAGCTCAAAACAATTGTTGGGAAAGACATTTTCTTGAAGAAGATCACTTATGGACCTAGAGATGGCAAGATCAAGCTGGCTGTTGATTCAAGTTATCAATCTGTTGGGGCTGTCCTTACCCAGGAAGAAAAAAATGGTTTGGATCTTCCTGCTCTGTATGAATCTCTTCTCTTTTCAGATGTGGAATCTAGGTACTCCCAGCCAAAACTGGAACTTTGTGGTGTGGCACAAATATTGAAGAATCTCCAAACTATTCCTTGGGGCCAACACTTTGAGTTAAAAGTTGATGCAAAATCCTTCATCAAAATGATAAATGCCCCCAGCCAACCAAATGCTCCAATGACTTGTTGGGTGGCTTTTATTCACTTTTTCTCTTTTGATATTGTTCATAGGCCTGGAAAGTCTTTCACCATGGCTGACTGTTTATCTTTACGCCCTCTGGGAGATTAAAAATTTGATGTTGGAGTGGATTTTAACAAGGAGAAACCTTTTATTCAACCTGTCTTCAGTATTTCCTCTCAAAAATATTCTGGCTTCCACAAAGGGTTCTGGATTAAACTAGAGCAGTAACTTTCAACTCTCCATAGAACTCCTGATCTATCAGCTAAATATTTTCAATCCCTTAAAAGAAAGTCCTCCAATTTCTTTTTAAAAGGTACTACGCTTATGAAAAGAGGAAATTCTTGTGCTCTTATTTTGTCACTATCCCTGCTAAACAAGATTAAATCTTGGAAATTCTCCATGAAGGACTTGGTCATCATGGAGAAATGGAAACTTATCAATGAATATATGAATGATTCTGGTGGCAATCTTTGAAGAAATCTTTCTCTCAATGGTGCAAGAGTTTTGAGGTCTGTCAGAAACATGATCTTAGGCACCCGGCTTAAATTTGCTATCCAACTGGGGAGTCCACTGTCTTTGGAAGGATTTCTATGGATGTGGTTCAAATAAAATCTGGTGGAGCTAAGTACCTCATTGTGGCTAGAGATGATTTTTCTGGATGGGTTGAAGTAAAATTCTTGAAGAACCTCAGTTCTGAATCAGTGGCAGCTTTTCTCTATGAGACTTGAACAATGCGCTATGGCGTGGCCCAATCTTATTCAACTGATTGTGGCTATGAATTTGATGACAAACTGGCCAAAATTATCCAATTGCTGCCTGGTCAACATAGGGTGACCGCTACTTATTATCCTGAAGGCCAAGACATGGTGGGAAGAGGCCATGCTCCTTTGAAGGCTGCTCTTGTCAAACTGGCCGGGGAAAGTGGGAAGAATTGTTGAAAATTTCTTCCTCTGGTCCTTTTCTCTGATCAAATTTCAACGTAACAAATCACTTTCTACTCACCCTACAAAATTGTCTTTGGTCAAAGGGCTGTCCTTCCTCTGGATCTGTCAATGGAATCTTTCTTGGGTATTTATTGGGAACAGGTTTCTTCTACCACTGATCTATTAGTTGCCCAATCTAAGCAACTGAAGTGGAGTGAGGATGTTTGCAGTGAAAGTTATCAGAAGATGATGGAATCCAGAGAAACATTGGTTCAGTATTGGGAAGATAAACATTCAAAGCAGATCAGGGACCCTTTGAATCCTGGTGATCTTGTTTTAGCTTATGATAAATACTTGGAAACTCAGTGGGGAAAAATCATCTCTAATTGCTGGAAGGTCCTTATTGGGTGGTCCGCCAAGTCAGAGGTGGATCATATATTTTGAAAGAACTGGATGGTACTCAGATGGCCAGGATGTTCTCTGCTGATCAAGTATAGAAATTTCATTGTTGTGGAAAAAACTTAGAAGTAATTCCTCCCAATTGTGCACCACCAGGGTCATCTGCTGCATCTCTGTTGGAAAAATCTACTGTATGCCAAAAATGTGAGCACCTGGGCCCCCACTTTTGTTTATCTCTGTAACTTCTACGACTTTTCTTTGTATGGATCAAGATATTCTTTTCCAGTCACCCGGATGATAAAATGGACATTCTTTGGTTCCAATCATATTTCTTTCCTTTTAATATATCTCATCAAACTCAGATGCAGATTATGGACATTCTGTAAGTTGGGGAGAGATGTGGTGACCAAATCTGGACACCTTGGGCCAGTGTGGAAAATTTTAGAATTTTTTCATGATTTTTTTTAACTATGTTTCATCTTCAATTAAATCAAAAAAACAATTCTGGAAAAATTCCCTTTTACACTCCCTAGCCTTCCAGCTGTTCCTTCTCCTATTTGTCTAGGAAAGGCCATGGGATTCTCAAGCTCCCAGGCTGTGTGCTCTAATCCCCCCTCTCTGTAAGCACTCCTTCCCTTTTGGGTCAAGGACCGGTTGCAAGCAACTTTTCTTGCTTGATCCAATGCTCATCATAACCACACCCCCCATCATTGCCATTCCAATTGTCCATAGTTGATTGGTTCACCTTGAACAAGAATTGGCAAACAATAAAATTCAAATGATTGGTTGATGATCATCAGTCCATCCATCCTCCATCCCTCCTACCCCTCAGATCCATCCTCTGCTTCAGCTCATCATCAAACAACACTCAGACAAATCCCTGCATCCTTGCACCAATCCTCCGCAAGGTGCAAGCCGGATGATCTGAATTCACCACTTCATCCAGACTGTCCAAAGACAATTGGAACTCCAACCAATTGGCGAGTGATCAGTTAAACTAATCAATCAACTGATCACCCTGGATTGACTCAATTGTCAGCTTGCTACTATGTACAGAGCAACCTGTCAATAGAAACACAAAACTATGAACAATAAGAATATCTCAATTGACAAAAAAAGGAGTGAGAAATTCATGAATATTATTAAATGAGTTGATTCCTCACCCAAAATTAGGTAGGGTCAATCACTGACCCCACCCTTGAATGCCAAGTTGCTACATTTTTGAAATAATTAAAAAGAAAAGTACTAAAAATCACAACACCAGTATGGCACCTTTTGGCCACTCTAATATTTCACACGTGTTTTCAAGTATAGGTTCTAAACCTAAAATTCACTCAGAATTGAGGTTTTGTGTATATTTTAGGAGTTACACGGGGAAATGTGTTATGTCACAATTCCCGCGCGCAGCCCCGCATCATCACATAACCCTACGTACTAATAGCAGCAGGTTCCGGCGTACTAGAGATCCGCGCGCAGCTGATTCTGCCACGCACGCAGGGGATCCTACCCCGTGCGCATCTGTACTAACTGATCCCCGCCTCTGGATCTGTTGTGACTAATCTGACAACCAGGTACCTCTCAGAAGAGCTACAACCTAGTTAGAGTTGCCTAGAATATGTAAAAAGTTGACATATGCATTAGTAATAGTCTAAGAATATCAAAACTTAAATAAAATTAATAAAAATTACATTTTTTAATAATAAATCAAAAATCAACAATTACCACATAAATAAATGACTCTAATCTTTGAAAACCACAAAACACTACAAGGAGTGGTCATAAAAATTATTACAAAATACCTAAATGATCAGCAGATGATGGAAAATTAGTAAACATCCACAACTTCCCGCTTTAAAGCAATACAAATATTAAAAATGAAGGATGAGTACAGAATAATCAAATTTATTCCATAACAGATTAACAGATCCTGTGTCTAAAATAGTACATAAATCCAGCAGATCCAAGGTCAGCTGATTGACAGCACCAAGTGCACGTCCCAATCTTTCCCTTATTGGCTTTCAAGCCTCAAGCCACAAGCAGAACCCTCTCTACGTGCCCCAAGAAGCTCAAATTCACCCCAAAAAGGTATTTATACAGACCTCTTTGGATCCATTATTCCATCATCAGCTTACCTGGAATTATTATTATCAATCAGAAACCGTTTCATTGTTAGTCAAGTGCTTATGAAGAGTCTAAGCAAGTGATTTATGACCAAGTCTGTAGTATTATTATTCATTTATTAAAACCAATCAACCCTTGAAGTTTAGTCAGGAAATCCACCCCATCTGCAATGAAACCCTTCCCAATATTGCAGGATTTTCTTGATAAAGTGCTCAGAGTGAGTGTTTCCCTTCCTTTCTAGGCCACTGTGCTGTTATACCCGGCCATTAGTGGAATAAGCCCTTTCTAAGGCACCCATCTTCATTCCAAGGGTCTCAAACTGCCTAAGGAGGCCCCTTGAAGAGAGGTTGCTTTGTCTGTAAAGACCCCCAGTAGTAAAATACTTTGGCCCGTCTTTTATATAAATATTGAAAAAATTTTATTACCAAACCAAATGAAACTTGCAACTGCTCTTATTATATTATTTATTTGAGCCTCTAAGCGTTTCTTTTTGGAATAATAATAATTATCATTATTTCAGTATTTTTATCACTCTCTGTAGCTAAAGGACTGCAAATTTCCTGGTATCAGAGAGCTGACATCAATGTTCCAAGGACCATCAACCATTGACCAATCACTTGCCGCCAGTATTCCTAATTTTCAGCCTCCTGGATGCCAAGATTTTTGGTATCCTTTAGCTACCAGAGGTGATAGAATAAATAATAAATATTTTATTAAATTAATGCAGCAAAAATCCGTAAAAAATTTGGATAAAGCAGATTGCAAGGTTGATTGGTTTGGGTATGGTTTAATGTTATAAATCAATATTAATAAATTTATTATTAAATAAATTAACAGGGGGGCCACAATTATATTGCGGATCTTTAACACCTATCACAAAGACCTGGTTACTTTGGAAGCTTTAATTTAAATTCTTAGAGGACATATTGCCCAAATATAATATTTTTATGAAATACACAGTGGTGTGGCAGGGCTTGGTAAACAGGATGCCACAACAAAGGAAGGATAATAATACTCACTGGTATATTATTAAATCCCTTGGGTATCTTTTTGGGATGTGTACTGATGGGTTAAACCTGTTTACTGGGGTTAAAAGGTTGTTCAGCAGTTTAAACTGATAAAAAGGGTTTGGGACAGATATCATTATTCAGACTCATGCCATAAATCACTTACTTATCTCTTATAAGTATTTGATTACCTTGGCATGGTGTATGTATGTAAATATAACTGGATCTCTCCGTATCAATATCCTCAAAAGAGCTCTTTATTTATAGCTTTTTGGGTCCCAATATTTTCCTTGTGAGGGGTACAGCCGCTTGAAGGGACATAAACTGAGGCTAGCAGGGTAATCAGTGGCAGCCTGTATTTTTATTTTTGGTTATGTAGCCCGGGTAACATCTAATTTCACAGGGTATGGGAATTATTCTACCTTTTAATTGATGTTTGGACTTTTGAATAATTTCATAATTATGGCCAGAAATTAGCTTAGGCAAATGAGCAGTATTTAAAGCAAAATAAATGCTGAACATCTTGTGTCAATAATTGCTTGATGGGCTCTCACAATGGGGAAACACGTTGGATGATATGGTTGATGAATTTGATTGGAGGATGAATGGATGATGAAAAACAGCAGGGAGAAGAGCTCCTTGAGTAAAAAATATTGGCCTCTTGTAAGCCCATGATACAACAAGCCAAAAGCAAATTTTTACGCCCCAAAAGAGATCTACAGGCTCTAGAGGCTTTGTTACTTGGTTTGGTCTACATCAGCCCGCATGGCGTCAGTCCCTGAACCCTTAAAACCAGCCTATTCTGGTCCATTCTGGTGTTTCCACCATTACAGGGCTGAACCAGATCCTTTGCTGTTCAATCCCTGGCTGGTTTTCAGTTACAACCAGCCCAGTTACTCTTATTTCCTTACTTATGGACTGTTTGCCTCATGCAGCCAGCCCCTGGCCCCACATATGGGCCAGGTGGGACCCAGGACTCAACTGGGTCGGGTCTCAACCTCACTTGGGGGGGGTGTAACCGGCGGACATGCCGCCCCCCCTCTTTTGCTCAAATCCCTGGTGGGGGCAGTTAAATCCCCTCACCAGGGGCCCTGGGGGTCAATACCCCCAGGGCGTCATCAAGAACAGTGGGCTGGGGGTGGTCAGATCCCCTCATCCCATCGCTCCTCCCCCTTGGTAAAGGGGGGGGGGGGAGAGTGCCCCTCTTGCTTTGCTGGTGGGAGGGTGATCAGATCCCCCCTCACCGCCGGTCCCTCTCTCTGCCCCCAGCATTGTCATCCCCTGGGCAAGGGGGTGATTAAATCCCCCCTGCCCTGACCAACCGCCTTGTTGTGGTTGGTTGCTGGCTGGTTCAACCCAGCCAGCCACCCCCTCACCCTTGCACTGGAGAGCAAGGGGATGGGGAGGGAGCCAGGCCCGCTGGCCCTCTCTCCTGCGGCAGTGGGCGCCGTTCACAACCAGCTGGGCCTGCACGGCATTGTACCGTGCGGGATCCCTCGGCCGCCCCAACAGCCTGGCCTGGGCCAAAACAAGGGATACAAGCGGCCCTGAGCCGGCCCTGGCACAGGCAGAGGCCCCAAGCATGCTGCAACACGGTTGGCGGCCCCAATGGGCCTCCCCAAGCCCAAAACCTGAGAAAAACATACTATGGCGGGCCAGCCCGTCTGGGCAAGTATGTCCAAAATAAACCTTGGGCCCAATTATGCCCATAAAAGCCCATCTGGCTGTATTTTCCCATATCCCCCACCGGGACCGTTGGGGCCCCTGTACCAATGAGCCTGTTTCAGGCGTTTCGAGGCCAGTTTCCTCAAATCAGTGACATCCAAAAAGGCCCATATGGTCCGTGTGAGTGTCCAATGGGCCAGAGAGGCCCATACTTTAATCCCATTCTGTCAGCTTGCTACTATGTACAGAGGAAGCTGTCATAGAAACACAAAACCATATAAATAAGAATATCTCTATCAACAACAGAATAAGAGAGAAATCCATAAATATTATTGAAGAAATGGATTCCCCACCCAAAATTAGGTAGGGTCACTCACTGACCCGACCCTTGAAATCCAAGTCCTTACCTTTTTCAAATAATTAAAAAGAAAAGTATTAAAAATTAGGACACCAGTATGGCACCTTTTTGCCATTCTAACATTTCACCCGTGTTGTCACATATATGGTTTACTCCTAAAATTCACTTAGAATTGAGGTTTTGTGTATATTTTGGGAGTTACACGCAGACAATTGCCGCGTGCAGCCCCACGTCATTAAATACCCCTACGTACTCATAGTAGAAGTTTCCCGCGTACTAGAGACCCGCGCGCAGCCAATTATGCCACGCATGCAGCAGATCCTACCCCATGCGCATCTGAACTGACTGATCCCCCCGTCTGCATCTGTCGTGACTAATCTGACAACCAGGTACTGCTCAAAAGAGCTACAACCTAATTAGGGTTGCCTCGCATTAATAGAAATTAAGTTTAGAACATTTTTTAATAATAAATTAAAGATCAAGGATTACCACATAAATCATTGGCTGTGATCTTTAAATACCACAAAACACTACAAGGAAAGTTCATAAAAATTATGAAAAACTATCTACCTGGTCAGCAGATGATTGAAAATCAGTAAACGTCCACATCTGTTTAATTTGAAATAATACTAATAGTATAAATGCAGGATGAGCGCAGAATGATCAAATTTATGCCATAATAGATTGACAGATACTGTGGCTAAAATAGTATAGAAATCCAGCAGATCTAAGGTCATCTGATTAACAGCACCAAGTGGACGTTCTATTTTGCGCTTACTGACTTTCCAGCCTCAGCCCATGAGCAGAACTCTCTCTACACGCTGTGGTAGACCAAACCTGTCCTATAGCCATCAGACACACTTTTCTAGTGTAACAACAGCTCAAACCATCAAAGTAACCTCAGAAATGGATTCTACATCACAAATAACCTTCAGTCACTCAGCCAAAGTACCCCTCTATCTCTCATGGATTAGAAGATACAGCCCAAGAACCCTTCAACTGTGGCAAACTCATACCCTACCGGGTGTCACAGCTCTGTGGAAGGCATAAAGACATACCTTGCAAACCCTCAAGTACATACTAGTTACAGCCTACCCTCAAAACCAGAACCATACACCAACCCTGTCACCTTAGCCAGAATACAGCAATACAGATACAGGAGGCAGTGCAACTAGTTCAGCTCCTGTCACATCACTCAGAATACAGCATACAGACACAGGAGGTAGTGCAGCATGCCAGATCCAGTCACCTCATCCAGCATGCCAGATCCAGTCACCCCATCCAGAATACAGCATACAGACACAGGAGGCAGTGCAGCATGCCAGATCCAGTAACCTCATCCAGAATACAGTATACAGATCCAGGAGGCAGTGCAACCAGTCCAGAACCAACCAAACAAGCAAATATACATACACAAAGCTGTGCGGAAGCATAAAGGAACAGTAAAGGCAGGAGAAAGTGGAACCAGTCTCAACCAGGACCAAACAAATAAGCAAGCATACATACAGAAGGCTGTGCAGAAGTATACAGGAGCAATATATGCAGGAGGAAGTGATACCAAACAAACTACCAGAACCATGCAGTACAAAACAACCTCAGCACCACACAGCAATTTATGCAGCCAGTAGCATGTGATACAAACAAAGTACCAGTGCCAACAACCCTCAGCACCACACAGAAATTTATGCAGCCAGTAGCATGTGATACCAAATAAACTACCAGTACCAACAACCCTCAGCACCTCACAGCAATTTATGTAGTCAGAAGCATGTGATACCAAACAACCCACCAGTACAAGTACCACAGGGCTACCCAGCAATATATGCAGGCAGCCAAGACCATGCAGCAACAAAAAAGACCACCAGGAATGCACAAGAAATACATGAGGGTAGAAGCAAGTAACACCAAACAAACCACCAGTACTGCACAGGAATATATTGTATCTGCACTTCACAGCAGTTTATGCAGGGCTGTGCATGCAGGAAAAACCTGTAAAAGCCTTGTCCAACCAGAAGAATTGCCTCAGTTTCATGCAGTGTCTTTTGTCCAACCAGCATAATTACCTCAGTTTCATGCAATGTCTTTTTCCAACCAGCTAAAATGTCTCATGTACCTGTATCCCACTGTAACAGGGGAAGCCCCAGGGCACCCTCAGGGGCAGCCCTGAGCATCCCCTGAGGACCAGATTGTCTATTTAAGGAGGGCCTCTCTGCCCTATCCATGTTGTATCCTCATACCTCCTCATGCCCTCTGGCACATCCCACCCCAGCTCACACATCAGTTCCCATCTGTGGTACCTACCCAGATAAATAGTATCAGCGAACCAGTTATAAAGGAAACAAGAAATCAGAAACCAAGTTATTACCCATCTTTAGCCAATTGAACCACCCAACAGGTGCTGGAATAAGGGTTCTTCTGTGACCTAAACATTCAGCACCAAAATTAAAAAAAAGAACCACCCTTCAATTAATAAATAACCCTTACAAAGAAAGAGAGCACAACCAAAAGCAACCACCAACCTTTTCCTCTACCCATCCCCCTGTGGGTAAACCCATCCTTGGGTCCTCTCCTGAACCATCCCTTTGATAAACCCTTGAACCCTTTAATATTGGGATATTGTTTAAGATCAAATATATCTGATCAATAAATAACCAATAGTCCAATACATCTGGTCCATTCTTCAACAAACCCTACCAATATCAATCAATAACTAATCTAGGTCTGATCTGAGACCTATTTTAAGTCTCAAAGAAACCAGCCATTAATTTAAATAAATTATTGTGCAGACTTACTATAGTACTAGAAGGGCAGGCAATTCAAAACCACTCTTAGTATTGACTAATACTCTAAAGGAGTAGAAGTAATACCAAATTCCCCTTCAAGGACTTCCAGCAAGCTATTTGCTACTTTTATTTATATAATCCCACAAGAGTCTCTACAACGCCCTGAGAAGCTCAAAAATCACCCCAAAAAAGGTATTTATACAGACCACTTTGGATCCATTATTCCATCATCAGTTTACCAGGAAATATTATCATCAATCAGAAACCATTTCATTGTTAGTCAAGTGCTTATGAAGAGTCTAAGCAAGTGATTTATGACCAAGTCTGTAGTATTATTATTCATTTCTTAAAACCAATCAAGCCTTGAAGTTTAGTCAGGCAATCCACCCCATCTGCTCTGAAACCTATCCCATTATTGCAGGATTTTTGTGATAAAGTGCTCAGAGTGAGTGTTTCCCTTCCTGTCTAAGCCAATGTGCTGTTATTCCCAGCCCTTAGTGGAATAAGTCCTTTCTAAGGCACACATCTTCATTCCAAGGTTTGTAAACTGCCTAAGGAGGCCCCTTGAAGAGAGTTTGCTTTGTCTGTAAAGATCCCCAGTAGTATAATACTGTTGCCCCTCTTTTATGAACATATTGAAAAATTTTTATTTCAAAACCAAATAAACCTTGCAACTCCTCTGATTATATTATTTATTTGAACCTCTAAGCGTTTATTTATGGAATAATAATTATTTTTATCATTCCAGTATTTTTATCACTCTCTGTAGCTAAAGGACTGCAAGGTTCCTGGTATCAGAGAGCTGAAACATTTGGATGACACTTATACGTAGCACACGCGTCAGTGAATACGTATTTTAACAAATAACACTCTTCTGTCCTCTTTATTAATGATTTAATTAATTATCCTAAGTAAATGTTCCCAGTAAGTTAATAATCATTTTAATAGACATTCCTACGGATAGTCTGACGTCAGGTGAGTTCTCATTATGTATTAAATAATTGGAGTAAATTCATGATATTGACTTTGCTCCTTATTTTCAAATTTCAGTTGTTTTAATAAAATAATTCCTTGAAAATATAATTCATGAGTATTCATGTGATATTTTTATATAATTAGTTTTGTTAGTATTTCACAAAAAATACTGATGTTTTTTAGTTCTCATAATTGTATCTTAAAGTATTTTAATATATTTTTAGAAATAGTCATTATCTTAGTGGTGCTGTGGTATTTTTGGTCTTTCCTTTCTTAATTATTTAAAAATATAAGGAGTTGGATTTCAAGGGTGGGATCAGTGAGTGACTTACCTAATTTTGGGTGGAAAATCCATTTCTGCCATTATGTTAATGTTTTTTCTACCATTTCTTAGTTTGATTTTAATATTATTATTTTTATGTTATTTTTGTTACTTTTGCAGCTTGCTTTACAATAGTAGAAATCTTCCACTCATCTTTTTGCAAAATCAATGGCTCCTCAAGACCCCTCACCAATCCAATACCCACTGATCCATCAACTCGCTCCCATCCTTTGATTGCAACCACAATTGATCTATCAACAAGGATAAAGGAAATAAGTCACTCTTTATCAATCAACAAAGCCCCCCAATTGCCTTTGGACCAATCCTTGACGGAAACCTTGTTGCATTTCAACCTTTCACCCCCCCAATTGCGTGGCTAAACCTCCTCTGGTGGCAAGCTTGGTCTTGCGCGGCCATCCTCACCCATCCTTCATCACCAGCCATGGCCAACTCTGACCTCTGGCCAGCAGATTTTTTTTTGTTTGTTCATCCTCATTTTTTATTTATTTTTATGTGTGTTCATTTTTTTATGACACATCCGGGTTGTGTGCTGTTCATCATCACTTGTTTGTTTTTCTGGAACCAATAATTCATTTGAAAAAAAAAACTTTTTTTCCAATCTATTTGTAGTATCTCTTCTAAATAGTAAAACAGGGAATACTGCCCATAAAAGGAGGGACTGGTAGGATCCCATTTTTGGGGAAATCTAGAATCCCCATGGATGTTATTGATTCCTACAGAAGTGCCTATATCTCCTTCTATAACATTAAAAGGGTTGGTCAGGATCAATTCACATTCAGAAGGAGATCCTTCAGTATCAGCTATATCTTCATAGTTCTCATTCCCTTCAACCTCCTGCTCTCCTTCCACGACTGCTATCTTTCTTTTTGGTAATGGGCAGTCTTTTCTCATATGCCCAGTCTTGTTGCAATTCCAACAAGTTGCAGGCATCCTCTCTTTATCCCTATTCACATTAGGTTTCTTATTATAATCAGAGGAATTCATCAGAGGAGGTTTTTCTCTAGTTTTGTTGATGTTATAGTTTTCTTTGGTTCTGGAAGGGGCTTTCTTGTCTAACCCATTCATTTCTATTACTTCTTCTAGCACTTTGATTAGAGTTGGAAAGTCAGCATCCATACTCATATTACATCTTACACTATGGTTAGGATTGCCATGCCACAGGTTGAGGAGTCTTTCATTTACTGCCTCTTTATCAGCATATGGATAGAAGCAATCCAAACTTTTCTTCTGTTCCAAGCAACATTTGTGAGGTTTATCCTTGGAGGGGTCAAATGAGCAATTTTTGAAATTTTTCATCATTTTTCTTTTCCACATTCTAGAATCAAATTGTTCTTAAATCAGAAGTTTACAAGAATTCCATGGAAAGGATCCTACTTCTTCTCTTTTACTGATAAACCAGTCCAATGCTACTCCTTCAAATAGCCTGGGTAGCTGACTACAGCTATAGCTTCCGGTAGGTCATAAGATTTAATAGTGTAGCCAATAAATTTTATAAAATTTATATGATTGTATTCTCCTTCACCGGAGAACTTGGTCCATTCAGAAATAGGGGAGAACAGCTTGAGTGCTTGCTCCATCTCAGGGGTAGGACTGGGCCTAAAGGTGTCTCTCCTATGCATTCCTAATAAGGGTGGTGCATAAGGAGTAGAGGTTTGTCTGGGAGGTTTTTTTTCCTCTGTAGTAATCGCCAAGGGGTTGGTCAGACAGACTTTGAAGTCTCTAAGATCATTTTTGATCAGATTAAGTTGAATTTCCACTTTGTTATTAAACACATCCAACTGTTCACTAAGGGATAGAATAGAGCTGTTAGTGGTGGTTGCCAATTCTTCTTTTAAGGGGTGGAAAGACATAATAAAATCTTCTTGAATTCCTTATAACATATTCTCAATTAATTGATTCTGTCTGATCCTTCCTTGATTAATTGTCTCCAATAACTGTTCTTTTTGTTCTTTGATTTCTTCCATTCCTACCGTCTTTGTTTGGTTATTAATTAATTTGACTACTACTGAGGTTAATTTATCCATTTGGGTATAAACACAGTCCAAATTTTCAAAAACAATTTTGAAATTATGAGGCATATCATTAGAAAAGGAAGTAATTACATCAGAGGTTTTTTTTGGGCTCAGAATTAGAAGCTAATTGTTGTAAACCTTTTTCCATTTTTGAACTAGGGATATTATCTGATCCCAGTCTTTCTTTCCCTTTGGTTTGGGATGGGAAGAGGATCTCTTCTTTCCTGATCATTTGCCTTTCAGTTGGGCTAATTCATCCCAAGGATTCCACTTTTCTACGTAGGATTCTACCTCTTTCCTTGGAATAAGTTTCTGAAGAGCTATCTGGGTTGCTTTTGCCTGGTAGATTTTCTTTTTCATAAAAACCATTTCCTCCTTGGCTTGGGCTTCTTTTAATTCTTCCCAATATTTCACGTGCTCTTTGACTAAGTCTTTGATCCTGGCTTCCTTGGCCAGATTCTGCTGGGGTGGCTGCAGGGAATCTAAAAAATTTGAGAAACTAGAATTGAATTACGACCAAGGGAGGGTCTAAGGGGATTGAAAGAGACACAGATTTGAGACAAAGGAAATACAACAAATAGGAAAGAGGACAACTGAGTTGATAGAAATGGGAGGAGCCAATGGGAACGGCAGAGACACCTACAGGATTTGCAGACGTTGTATTACTTGGTAGGATGATTGTGGGAAGGCTGAGAGAGTTGAGATCAAGAAGCTGAGGGAAAAATCAGAAAAATGTTGCAAAGACAATGAAGGAGAAGCTCTCACCAGTCAGAATTGAGATTGAGGAGGGGACTGGATGAGTTGACTGATGTCAGCCTGCTACTTAGCACAGAGCAACCTGACAAAGCAACAACAATAATAATATTAACAAAATTAAAAGGAACAAAGATAAATGAATAAATAAAATTATTATAAAATGAAGGAGTAGGAAATCCATAAATATTATTGCAGAAATGGATTCCCCACCCAAAATAAGGTAGGGTCACTCACTGACCCCACCTTGAATTCTTACTCCTTATATTTTTTAATTAATTTAATACAAAATGGTAAATGACCACGGCACCAGTATGGCACCTTTTAGCCATTTTTAATATTTCACATGATATGTCATGTATAGGTTTCACACCTAAATTTCAGTCAAAATCCAGGTGTTGTGTGTAGTTTAGCAGTTACACGGGAAATTGTGTTTTGTCACAATTCCCGCACGCAGCCCCGCGTCCCTACAGCGCTGGTCTCCTGCGTACGCAAACTCCCACACGCAGCCCCGCGTCCCTACAGCGTTGGACTCCCGTGTACGCCAACTCCCGCACGCAGCCCCGCGTCCCTACAGCGCTGGACTCCCGCGCAGGTAATCCCGTGACCTAGTCACGCGCGCAGTGGTACAGTCCCTCGCGCGCATCTGAGCAGCGGATCAGTCCCCGCGCGCATTTGAATGGACTGATCCCCCCGCCTCCTATGACATCCAGGTACCGCTCAGAGAAGCTACAATATAGTAGGATCTACACTACATATGTAAAGCTACCACACGAGCATAGATTATGGTTCAAAAACCTTAAAAATCAATTAAAATTAGTTAGTAACTAATTTTGAGTATTTTTTATTAATTAAATAAAGATCCAGACTCACCACGAAATAAGTTGATCAGAACCTTCAAAGACCACGAAACTACATAAGGAGTGGTCGTAAAAATTATTAAAAATTAAATACAGGATCAGCAGAGGATGGAGAATCAATAAAAATCTACGTCTGCTCACTTTGGACCAGTACTTACTGTACAAATTGAGGATCAGTGCAGGATCAGCAAAATGACTAATCTATTGATTAACAGATCCTGCAGCTAAAAAGGAGCTGTTCCTTGACAGATCTAAGGCCAGCAGGCTAACAGCACCTTGAGGACATGCCAATCTTGCCCTTATTGCCCCCCTAGCCTCAGCCCATGGCTAGTACCCCTTCTAGAGGTCCTCAAGCACCCAAAAAGGAATATTTAAACAGGCTCTTTTTGCCCTTCTGTTTCCAATCAGTTAATCAGTTATCAGGAATTATTTATTATCAATCAGACCCGGTGTCATTGTTAATCAAGTGCTTATATGAAGATAAGCAAGTGATTTATGACTTAGTCTGTAGTAGTATTATTTACCTTTATTAACCAATCAACCATTGAAGTTTAGTCAAGCAATCAACCCCATCTGCTCTGAAACCCTTCCAATTATTCCAGGATTTTCGTGGTCAAGTGCTCAGAGTGAGTGTTTCCCTTCCTGTCTAGGCCACTTGTGCTGTTAAGCCTGGCCATTAGTGGAATAAGTCCTTTCTAAGGCACCCAGATTTATTCCAAGGTTCTTAAACTGCCTAAGGAGGCCCCTTGAAGAGAGGTTGCTAGTCTGTAAAGATCCCCAGTAGTATAATACTGTGGCCCCTCTTTTTATATTATATTTAAAATATTTATAACCAAACCAAATAAACCTTGCACTTGCTCTTACCATACCATTATTGGAGCTTTAAAGTGTTTATTCTTTGGAATATTATTGCTCCAAGTTCTTTTATCACTCTCTGTAGCTAAAGGACTGCAAGGTTCCTGGTATCAGAGAGCTGACAACTGAGGCCGAGTCGTTGGTGGTCTTGATCTGAGAAGCGCAGGTTTGATGGCTGTCAAAGTTTAGGCTTGAGGAAGACAGGTGTGATGGTGGGAAGTGAGAAATAGACAAAGACAAAGAGAGACCAAAAAGCAAGAAAGAAGAAAAGGATTGGGCTCAAGGGGAGAGAAAAAAAGGCTGAAGCTCCAGTGAAGATGCGCCGGAAGGAAGAGCGGGTCCCCCCTTATTGTGAGTTGTAGGGCATGAGCTCTGCAGTTCTCTCTGAGGTGCCGCGGATTATGTAAGCTGAAGGTTGAGCGCGGGAGAGAGAACTGGGTCAGTACTTCAACACTCCCCATGACTGGAGAGATTTTGACTAGGGCAAATTGTCAAGTTTGAATTTGGGGTCAAGGATCCGTACAAAGGCCTGGATGGCGGGCTTTCCCACCGCTTTAGTCAGAGGGTTGGCCAACATGGGGTCCGTAGTTATGAGTTTGACCTTTAGATTTTCCAGTGCAAGTTCCTCTCGCAAGCCTTTGGTCTTGAGGTCCATGTGCCTTGTCTTGGCGTTGGAACCAAATCGCTTGAACTTGTCCTTGATGCCCTTATCATCAATGAGGTGAGTTGTGAAGGGGATGGAAACATTGAAAACCTCTCCCTGAAGGTGCTTGAGCCATCTTCCTTCCAGGAAGGAATCCAGGACAGGGTTGAGTTCAGCTTCTGTTGAGGAGCAGGTGATGTTGCATTGTTTGAAACTTTCCCAGGAGATGACTGATCCAAATGAGAATCCCAAGTACCCGGATTGGGACTTGCTCAATGTTGGATCCTCACCCCAGGACAAGTCTCTGTAGAACATCAGGTGTTTGGAAGATCCGTCAAAAGTTAGGGTGAGTTTTACGTCCCTGGTGGCCTTCAGGTATTGCCAGGTTCTATTGAGTTCCTTCCAGTGAGTTAGGCCGGGTTTATTCTGAAACCTGGCAAGGCTTGAGACCAAAGAACTGAGTTCTGGGCGAGGCCGAGAAGCTATGTAGTTCAGGAGACCCACCCCTGAGCGGTAGTTGATGTTGAGGAATTTGAATTCTTTGAAATCCTCGTCCAAAGCTTCTGTGAGTTGAAGGTGAGGAGTTAGAGGAGTTTGGACTCCTTTTGCGTTTGCTAGCCCAAGTTCTTCCAAGCCATGAGCTATGTGCTTTGGTTGGCTGAGCAGGATTGAGTCAATGGTTCAATCAAGTTTCATTCCCAGGATCGTGTTGGGAGCGTGGCACTGAGAGTTTTTGAATTTATCATTGAATTTGCCTTTGAAGTCAAACCCATCTCCCACAAGGATGAGATCTTTGACGTGGAAGAATATGAGGCTTCCCGTCCCTTGATTTGTAGAGACACGGGTCACTGTTGGATTCCACAAATCCCGTAGACTTGATCCAACTCGTGAGGGTTTGGTACCAGTTCTTTGGGGCTTGTTTCAGTCCGTAGAGACTCTTCTTGAGTTTCAGGTATTTGCTCTGTTGAGACGGACCATTGGGAGTCTTGATAATTACTTCCTTGTCAATGGGAGCGTGAAGGAAGGCAGCCTTGATGTCAAATTGCTTGATTTTTCCAGGTTGTCTCTTAGGCAGAGTTGGAGGATAAATTTGAGAGATGAAATTTGTCCTGTGGGGCCAAATTTCTCTTCAAAGTCAAGCCTGTGGATTTGATTGAAGCCCTTCACGCACACTCTGGCCTTGAAGATGAGAGAATTGTTGAAACCCATCTCCCACAAGGATGAGATCATTGACGTGGAAGAATATGAGGCTTCCCGTCCCTTGATTTGTAGAGACACGGGTCACTTTCGGATTCCACAAATCCCGTAGACTTGATCCAACTCGTGAGGGTTTGGTACCAGCTCTTTGGGGCTTGTTTCAGTCCGTAGAGACTCTTATTGAGTTTCAGGTATTTTCTCTGTTGAGACGGACCATTGGGAGTCTTGATAGTTACTTCCTTGTCAATGGGAGCGTGAAGGAAGGCAGCCTTGATGTCAAATTGCTTGATTTTTCCAGGTTGTCTCTTAGGCAGAGTTGGAGGATAAATTTGAGAGATGAAATTTGTCCTGTGGGGGCAAATTTTTATTCAAAGTAAAGCCCGTGAATTTGATTGTAGCCCTTCACGCACACTCTGGCCTTGAAGATGAGAGCATTGTTGTGGAAATTGTCTTTGATTTTGAAGACCCAGGTAGTTTTGAGCGGATTGATTGGTTTGGGTCCATTGTACTCTTCCCACACCTCCAAATCCTTGCATTGATCCAGCTCTTTTCCTATTTCCTGTTTCCATCTCTCTGCTTCTTCACAGGTGATAGCCTTGAGGTACATTTTAGGTTCAAAATAGTGGTGAAACCCATAGTGTTGAGGGGGCTTGAGATTTGCGCAATTTTGCAGAAGTTGAGGAGGAGCAGGATGAGTTGGAGGTTCTGGAACAAGACTGGGTTGTGGTGACTGGTCTTTGGATGGATTATTTGAGGCCTCTGAGTCGCTAGTTTCTGGAGGATTTGAGTCAGACAAGTTCAATTGGGTTTCCGGCGTCTCTCTGTACTGGGTGAAGTTCCTGTCAGGAGGAGGCGCCAAGGAGGAGGACTTTTCCTCTGCAGCTGAAGGAAAACTGTTAAGGACATCCGCATTGCCTTTGATTTTGAATCCATTGAATGAGAAGTCCAACTCTGGACTCACAGCAATTTCCGGAAGACTTGTCAAATTGCACATGCTTGCTTGAGATGATGGATCCATTAGGGCAGAGGATTCTGTAGGAGCAAAATTCTGGATTGTATCCAATGAGTCTTCCTTCCAGACCCTTAGGATGGAATTCCTTTCCCTTGATTCTGAGATGGTTGAGGTAGATAACTGGGATTCCCAGAGGTTTGAAGTAGGAGAGAGGAAGTGAACTGCTGTGCATGATTTCCCAAGGCAATTGGCGACATCCCTTTCCAGGAATCTGATTCAGAGCAAGGAAACATGCTTTGAGTATCTCCAACCAGTACCTCTTGGGTAGGTTGGAGGAGCTGAGGGATGTACGCACACTTTTGACAATTTTCCTATTTCCTCTTTCAGCCCTGCTGTTGTGTTTGGGATGATAGGGTTCAGAAACTAGTTTCTTGCAAGAAATCTCCTTGAGGAAGCCAGAGAGTCTGTTGTTGAAAAATTTGGATACTCCATTGGAGCAGAATTTGCTGGGATAGTATCCCAATTTAGATTTCTGTTGTTTTATGATTTCTATGAGGGTATTTGGAGTATCTTCTTTGCTGAAGAGAGGAATGCCACTCAAGTATCCCAAGAAGTTGTCCACAATGGTTAGGATGTATTTCTCTTGTTGATGCGACTCGGGTTTGATGGGTCCAACAAGATTGAGATGCAATCATTCAAAGGGTTTAGTCGGGAGAGTGGCCTGTATCTTGAACAAAGATTTGGAAATTTTGCCAAGGGAACAGTCCTTTCAGAAGAAATCATCATCATTAAGCTTGAGATCTGGAATATCTCTGAGTCTACCAATGGAAGCGTGGCCTAGGGAGAGGTGGAGGTCCCGAGTGGATGTGGCAGAGTTTTTCGAGGTAGACAGATAACAGTTGTTCTGTCCAATGCTCTTGGGGTTGTTGACCACAAACAGATTCTTGATGATTCTGCCTTCCAGCAGTCAGTGATTGTTGCAGATGAGTCGGAACTGTCCTTTGGAAGATTTCAGGGAGCAGCCTTTAGCAATCAGTTTGCCGGGGCTTATTAGGTTGACCACTAAATCAGGGACAAAGAGACAGTTGCTGAGGGCAATGGTTTGATGTTTCCAGACCAGTTTGACAGTTCCCGTGCCTTTGATGGGAAGGTTGGCGCTGTCTTTTCCCGTCGAGATGTGCTCTCCATCGTTGGATTTGATCAGCTTGGAGAAGAATCTCTTGTTGTTGAAGAAATGCGCTGATGCACCACTGTCCATTAGTATGTTCTGGCTTGTTGTTACTTTTGATTCAATCCAGTCGGTGAAAAACGTGTGGTAGTGAGCTGACTCAGATTTTGTCTTCTGCTTCGCTCTCCATTTGGCTTGATTTTCCCTCCACCATTCCCGGGCCTCCTCTGGATGAAGGTGGAAGCACTTTCTTTCTAGGTTATTCTTATCTTGTTTGGGTTTGTGATAGCCTTCCACGCAACAATTGTTTGACTGGGATTTGAATCTGTTCTTGCAAGACACAAGAGCGGTCTTGGGAGCTGAGATGATTTTGTTGGAGGACTCTGCCTTCACTTAGTATTTGTACTGAATGAGATGGTTACAGACAAAGTTGACTCCTATCATTCTGTTGGAGTGCATGAGTTGCTGCTTGAGGTAGTGAAGAGCGACAGGGAACTTGAAGAGGATGAGGTAAGCCAGAATGTCTTGAGGAAGATCAATACCAATATCATTCATTTTCTTGATTGAGGTTTTGGTTTTTGTGACAAAGTGTGTGATGTCTTCTTCCTTGAATGAGACGTGGAGAAAGTCATTGAAGATTTGAGCGCAATTGGAGGCTTCTGAAGAGGAGTATCTCTCCTTGATTGCCTGCCAGATGGCTTTGGCTGAATTGGAATTGGTTTCTGGGACAATGTTGTTGTGAGTCACCAAGTCAACCTTGGAGATGAGAATGAGTTGAATTTTGTTGTTGTCCAGTGAGGAGAGTTGATTGGAGCTGGATTCAAGGGTGGTCAGTACTCCTCTGAGTCATAGTAGCCCGTTCATCTTATTGCGCCAGATGCCGTAGTTGTCCTCAGAGAGTAGGGGGATGGTTTCCAGGGCGGTTTTGAGAATTGCCTGTCGGAATCCATCCACGGAGAAGTTGCTGGAAGATTCCGCCATCGTGAGTGCCTCCTTTGGTCGTCGTGGTGAGCCTTTTGGATTTTAACCAAAAAAATTTGAGAAACAAGAATTGAATTACAACCAACAGAGGGTCTAAGGAGATTGAAACAGAAACGGATTTGAGACAAAGGAAATACAACAAATAGGAAAGAGGACAACTGAGTTGATAGAAATGGGAGGAGCCAATGGGACCGGCAGAGACACCTACAGGATTTGCAGACGTTGTATTACTTGGTAGGATGATTGTGGGAAGGCTGAGAGAGTTGAGATCAAGAAGCTGAGGGAAAAATCAGAACAATGTTGCAAAGACAATGAAGGAGAAGCTCTCACCAGTCAGAATTGAGATTGAGGAGGGGACTGGATGAGTTGACTGAGGCTGAGTCGTTGGTGGTCTTGATCTGAGAAGCGCAGGTTTGATGGCTGTCAAAGTTGAGGCTTGAGGCGGACAGGTGTGACGGTGGGAAGTGAGAAATAGACAAAGACAAAGAGAGACCAAAAAGCAAGAAAGAAGAAAAGGATTTGGCTCAAGGGGAGAGAACAAAAGGCTGAAGCTCCAGTGAAGATGCTCCGGAAGGACGAGCGGGTCCCCCCTTATTGTGAGTTGTAGGGCATGAGCTTGGCGGTTCTCTCTGAGGTGCCGCGGATTATGTAAGCTGAAGGGTTGAGCGCGGGAGAGAGAACTGGGTCAGTACTTCAAAAGAATCTTTTTGTAAAGGAGGTTGGCTTGATTCTACCACCTTCTCTGGCTCTAGGTTGGGAGAGTGCATAAGTAATGGGTGCTGCTCCTTGTCCATCCACATTTGATTCAAGGGTTCTAGTCCCTTCATGGTTGTCCTTATTGGTGGTCTCACGGTTACTGGGAGCTGTTGGAAAAGATCCATAGGAGGAAATTTTTCCAGAGGCTCTTTTGTTACGTCTATGCTTTTTTAGAATAATATGTTTATAAGTATTTTACAGAAAAAAAATCTGTAAAACTAAATTTAATTCAAAACTCAATTAAGTTGATGTTCAAAGGTACCAAGACCTTATTGGGCTTAAATTAATCCTTATTAGGTAATCGTACGGGGTCTTGGTGTGTTCCAATGAGGTCTTCACCTTCCCAATCAATATTTTCAGGGCGTCCAGAGATATCTGGGATTTCCTGATCCAATAAATCAACTTTGGTGGAGGTGGTTTCTGGTACAGAAGGGTTCACTGATAAAAAAGTGTATTTTATTGGTTAATAAAATATATCAATATTATTTTTTTAAAAAAAATAATATGGTAATACAAGTTTTATACTTACTTTTATATTTCAAAAATTAATTAATACAGTCTTTCTTGCAAGCTTTATGTTTCCTTAATAGATCCTGAAAGTTGATACGCCTTTCAAGATCTTCTTGTTCAAGGAGTTTATCTAAGTGTTTACGTGCACAAGAGATACTCAGTTGCTCAGCTTGAGTTAAAGCTTTCCAACCAGTAGGTTTATAATTTTTAATATATTCTTCTTTTCTTATCTTTAAAAGATTTAAATAATAGATTATTAATTCTGAATTGTTTTTTGAATCCACTGCAAAAGAATTTAATGATAAATCACGGTTATAAAGTCAGATAAATTTATCTTTGATTTTATTTTTTTGTGAAATGTCTGGTTCAAGGTATGAAATATAATAAAATGGAATATTTCCCGGCCAGACCCCCAATTGTCAGCCTCCTGGATGCCATGACCCTTGCTATCCTTTAGTTACCAGAGGTGATAGAATAAATAATAAATATATTATTCAATAAATGCAGAAAAAATCTGTAAAATATTTGGATTGAGCTTATTGCAAGGTTAAGTGGTTTGGTTATGGTTTATTGTTTTAAATAAATATGAAGAAATTGATTATTAAATATTGATATAGAGGGGCCAAAATTATATTGGGGATATTTAACACCTCTCTTTAGGGATTTCAGTATGAAAAAACGTAGTCCTGGTTACTTTGGGTTCTTTAGTTTAAAGGATGTTTTACCCAAATATAATATGTATATAAAATACGCGGTGGAGTGGCAGGGCCTTGTAGCCAATCTGCCACTACAGAGAAAGTATAATAAAACTCACTGGTATATTATTAAATCCTTTGGGTATCTGTTTGAGACATGCACTGATGGGTTAAACCTGTATACTGGGGTTATAAGGTTGTTCAGCAGTTTTAATTGATAAAAAAAAGAGGTTGAGGACGGATATTATTGATCAGACGTAGCCATAAATCACTTACTTATCTCTGAGAAGTACTTGATTACCTTTGCACTTTGTCTGGATATAAATATAACTGGGTCTCTGCCCATCAGTATCCTCAAAAGAGCTCTTTATTTATAGCTTTTTTAGTCCCAATATTGTCCTTTTGAGGGTTTCAGGTGCTCAAAGGGACGGAAAATAAGGCTAGCAGGGTAACCAGGGGTAGCCTGTCATGTGTTCTTGGTGCTATAGCACGGGTAGCATTGAATTGCTCAGTTTATGGGAATTATTCTACTTCATAATAGATATTAGGATGTGTGAATAACACTCATCAATCCCATTTATTTATCATTTAATGAATTATCCTTAGTAAATGTTCCCAGTAATTTAATAATTATATAGATAGACATTTCTACGGACATCTTGATGTCAGGTAAGTTCTCATTATGTATTATATATCTGGAATAAAAGTCATGATATTGATTTTACTCCTTATTTTCGAGTTCCAGTTGATTTACTAAGATAGTTAATTAAAAATATAATTCATGGGAATTCATGTAATATTTTTAAATCATTAGTTTTCTTAGTATGTCACGGAGATATTGATGCCTAGAAATTCTCATAAAAGTATATTAAAGTATTTGAATATATGTTTAGAAGTTGTAATTGTCTTATTTTTGACATTCTTGGTACTTTGAATTATATTAAATAAAAAAATAGGTAAAAGGATTATTTAAGTATTTTTATATAATATTATGTACTTTTAGACTATCTACTATCCAAGGGAATATTTATTACATATGTAGAATGTTCCCGTGTGGCTTGTAGCCTGTTTACGCAGTAACTGAGCCTCTCATGCCGCCTGTCACTCTGTCAACCCATAGTCCCGCGGCTGCATACTTGTCAGAGGCCCTGGGCTGCATACACAACCTTGACGGAGTGACAGGGCTGTATCTCAGCGGCTTGCAGGTGCATTGGCTGCCGTGGCTGCGTGCGGGAATTGTGACAAAACACATTTCCATCCGTAACTCCTAAAATATACACAAAAATCAATTCTGACTTAATTTTAGGGGTGAAACCTATGCGTGACAATGTGTGTGAAATATTTAATTGACCAAAAACTCAATAGTGGAGCCATAGTATTTTGGTCTTTCTTTCCTTAATTATTTAAAAATATAAGGAGTTGGATTTCAAGGGTGGGGTCAGTGAGTGACCCTACCTTATTTTGGGTGGGGAATCCATTTCTGTAATAATACTTATGGTGTTCCTACTCCTTCTAAGGTTAATTATATTGTTATTATTTTTATGTTATTTTTGTTACTTTTGAGGCTTGCTTTGCAAAAGTAGCAAGCTGACACACATCTTTTTAATTTAAATTAATATCAATATTACAAATGCAGGATAAGTGTAGAATGGTAAGAATTACGGCATTAACAGATTAACAGATCCTGTGGCTAAAATAGTGCAGAAATCCAGCAGATCTGAGGAAAGCTGATTGAAAGCACCAAGTGAACGTGCTAAAATTGCCCTGAGTGGCCTACCAGCCTCAGCCGATGAGCAGAGTCCTCTCTACATGCCCTGGGAAGCTCATTATCACCCCAAAAGGTATTTATAAAGACCTCTTTGGGTCTATTATTCCACATCCGTTTACCAGGAATCATTATTATCAATCAGAAACCGTGTCATTGTCAATCAAGTGCTGATAAGGAGATTAGAAAGTGATTTATGACTTATTCTGTAGTATTATTATTATTTTTTAAAACAATCAACCTGATTCATTGAGGTATAGTCAAGCAATGAAACCCAACAACTCTGAAACCCTTTACCTGAAATTTTGCAGGCTTTCTTTTGAATTATTGCTCAGATTAATTATTTCAATTCCTGCCTTGGCCATTGTGCTGTTTTTCCCAGCCATACTAGTGGATAAATCCTTATAAGGCACCCATTATTCATTCCAAGGTTGTTAAACTGCCTAAGGAGGCCCCTTGAAGAGAAATTTTTTGTCTATAAAGGTCCTCAGTAGTATCATACTGTGGCCCCTCTTTTTATAAAATATTGAGAAGCCTTCTAACCAAACCAATTAAACCTTGCCCCAGCTCTTGAAGTATCTTTTATTTGATCTCTTTCAGTGTTTATTTTTGTAATATTATTATTCCAGTATTTTTATCACTACCTTTAGCTCATAGACTGCAAGGTTCCTGGCATCAGAGAGCTGAAAAAACCAATGAGGAGGTATGTTTATTTCAGAAAACTGTCATCAAAATGGCCAATTTTGCCTAAACAAATGCTGATTTTCAAATTAGGGAATATCAGAGTTAGCAAACTCTCCATTAGAAACCCGCCATTAGAAACCCGCCATTTTTTCGACAAAACCCACCATTTTGAATGGCAGGTTTCTTAAATAAACATACCTGCTAACTGGTGTCTTTCAAAATGGAAGGTTTCATGAAAATTGGGGGTTCCAAAGATCAAACCCGCCATTCTTATGCATCCACCATCCATTGCATGCAAAACACCCATCCACACCTCAACCTCAGCAAATCCATACCAACCCCATCTCTGTCACATCACACACATCTCATCTCCATTGCTCCACATCTCCATCTGTTCACATCTCCATTGGTCCAAATCTCTGTCTTCACATCTCCATCTTCACAAAAATCCCATCATCATTGTCCAATGATCAAGGAAAAACTGATTTCAACTATCATTGTGCCAAATCACAAGTTTTGATTGAGCATGCAATAGGAATCCTGAAAGGAAGATGGGCCAGCTTATGGGATATGTGAAACCAGTTCAAAATTTGAAGGAAATGAAGATCCTCATCAACTGGATTATAACTTGTGTAATCCTTCACAAAATTCTTGCCAACATCAAGGATGAATGGGAAAAAATATTTGAAGAAGATATTCCTGATCCTCCCCAAGTCATCCCTGTCTGATCTTCTAACTCATCTTTGGAAATGAGAGAGCTGACTCTACCCCTTGCACTTGCTCACTTTGATGTGTAGCATTTGCTTTTTAAATAGGTGAAATATCTTTTTTGGTTTTAGTTGTTCAACCAAGCATCCAAGGCTGACTTGCAATTTTTTTTTTTGGTCAACTTAGACAAAAACATAACCTAAACTTCCAAACCACCCACCTCACCCCACCAAACCAATGGCCCACTCTCCTTCACACCCACAACTGGTCCACTCTCCACCTCACCCTCCACCTCCACCTCACCCATCACCTCCACATCACCCTCCACCTCCTTCTCACCCATTGCCTCCGCCTCACCCTCCACCTCCACCTCACCCACCACTCCCCCCCCTGGTAAGCTCCCGCCCCTCCTCCTCATCCTCCTCCTCATTCTCCCCATCATTGGATGCTGATACAACTCTCCACCCACCTTTAGGTCCCCCTGCCTCCTTTCATCTTTCCTCAGGTAAGCTCCCCCCACTCCTGCTCAGCACCCTTTCCCCACCCCCCTCACCCCCTTTCCCTTACTCCCCACTAATTTCCCCCCCTCTCTCCCCCCCCACCACCCTTGCTTTGGTCAGCCCCACCACCCTTGCTCAGCAACCCACCCCCCCACCTCCCTCAGCTGGCCCAGCCCCCCACCACCCTTGCTTTTTTTTCCCCCACCACCCTTGCTTGGAGGCCCACCCCCCAACTCCCTCCACTGGCCCAGCCACCCCACTCTCACTTGGGGGCCCACCCCCCCACCCCCTCTGCCGGCATGGCCCCCCCACCACCCTTGCTTGGCGGTCCACCCCCCCACCTCCCTCGGCCAGCCCAGCCCCCACCTCCCTTGCTCAGCGGCCCACCAACCCCTTTTTTGCTTGGCAGCTTCCCCCCCTTGCTTTCTCCACCAACCACACCCCCCCCCCATCGGTTTGCCCCTCCTTTGGCCAACCAATGACCTGCTGGCCAAACCAATCCCCCCCTTCCCTCCTTTGGCCAATGAACAACCTGCCTTCTGACTGAAACCTCCACCTCCCCTCCTTCAGCCAACCAACAACCCGCCAGCCAACCAACGCCCCCCCTCTCCTCCTTTGGCCAACCAACAACCCACTGGCTAACCAACACCCCCCCCTCCCCTCCTTTGGCCAACCCGCCTGCCTCCCAAAATTGGACAAACCCCCAGCCAACCAACAACGCCCCCCCTCCATTGTCCAACCCACCCAGCCAACCCAACCACCCCCTCAATTGACTGACCAACCCGCCAACCAACCTGCCGCCCCCCCTCCTTAGCTAGGTGACCAACCAACTGACTGCCCCTCCTTGGCTGGCCAAAGACCTGACCCAGGGCCCCACCTCCCTCTTTGGCCAGCCAACTGACCACCACCCTGCCTTGCTGATTCCCAAAGGTGAGCTCCTTTACCCCCTTCTCCTTCTCCTCCTTCCGCTCATTGATGGATAAATGAATGTGACTGACCTTTTTTTTTGGGGGGGGGCTATCATCATTGATGGAAAGTTATTTATTTTTCTAGTTTTGTTTATCTTCCAAAATGATTGAAACATGGCTGATGATTTTTTATTTTTTATTTTTTTTTGGGGATTCCCCGCAATGCAACACCCATTTTGACCCCCTTTCTTTCCATTCCTTCCCTTTTTCTGCATGACCCATGCTTCTTCGGCCATGCTCCGGATTTTATACAATGAAGAAAAATCCCATCTTTATCCTCCCCCCAAGAAAGGCAGTTTCATGGGAGGGAACAAGATGGAAGGAGATGTGTTGAAAAACATGAATAGAGGTGGAAAGCAGAGGGATGACCCTTGCTTCTCCCACCATGCTCCAAATATTATACAAAAAATTGAATCATGTCTTGATCCTCACCCCAAGAAAAGCAGTTGCATGGGAGGGAAAAACATGGAAGAAGACGTGTTGAAAAAAAATCAAGAAAGGTGAAAAGCAGAGGGCTCATTCGCAAAATAGGGCCCAAATGAGAGAATCCAAAATCTCTTTGGAAGTGGCTGAAGAAGGTTTTTTGGAAAAGATTCTATGGTCTAGAAAAAAACTGCAACCTCTGGATTTGTAACCTGCTCTTGATTCATAAAATAAAAACAACAAACAAAATCACACCTTTGAATAGTTTGAACAGGCCAAACAGAAGATTGAAAATTTCCATTTCTTCACTTGTGGAAAAGTTTCTATTCTTGACCAAAGCAATTGTCAAGAATCTTTTTTGGCCAAAATAAAATTTCTCCCTTTGAATAGACTCTCTAAGAAGAAGAAGAATGACATCAACTTTGTGACAACTTTCCTTCACAAATCAAAAAAATTTGTCAACACTGTTGGCCACTCAATATCTTTGGGTTGGAAGATGTGGGCTATTGGATGGATAAAATCCATGCACCCTTCTTAACTGTTTGGCCAATATTTTAAGAATAAAGCTATTAAAACTTCCCCCCCACCTTAGGTCAGACAAAGGCTCTTAAATTCTAGGCCAAATGGTTCAAAACTTAGCCAAAATTGCATTCAATTCCAACCAGGAAACAATGATGGGCCACCACATCCCCTCCTTCTCTTCTGTAGAATTTGGATCCCGCCTCACGACTTTTGAATGTTCACCACATATAAATTTCACCTCCGATTGATTCTACAACTGTCCCCATATTGAAAAAGACAACCTCTCATACTATTTGGTTTTACTCGTGGCTCCAAAAAAATCAATTGAACAAATGATTGACAACAAGGATGAATATCAAGTACCTGATGGGAAATTTGCTTTGACTGACTTGAGTTTTGGTATTGATTTCAAAGAAAAAGGTATTGTAAACTTGGTTTGGGTGGAAAATAAGTACAAAAACTTTACTTTTCCTGCTGTGGAGACTGCAACTCATACAAGGATGGATATGTCCATACAAATCAACAAAACCACCAGGAACACCTGCATGGACTTCAAAAGTGGGGCAATATACTCTAGAAAATAAATGTAAATAAAAATAAAAAATATTTTTTTATTGGTGGAGTTTCAAATAGTCTCAAAAATTTTAGTAATCAAAAATAAATTTTCATTTTTTTTATTTTTAAAATTTTTAAAGTAAATATATTTACAAGCCAAGGAAAATATTTTTATTTTTATTTTTATAATTTTTAAAGTAAATATATTTAAAAGCCCAGCAATCAAGTGATTTCCTTGATTTCATCCACAGTTCTACTGCTACCAATACATTCCATGGCTATGGATAACCTATCTTATATTTCTTTGGCTAGCTTTTCCCTCTCCTTTTGGAGTTGGACTTCCTCTTGATCCTTCCCCTTTTCCTCTTTTTGAAACTCCAGCTAAGCCTGTTTAATTTACCCCTCAGAGTCCAAATCTTGTTGATGAGCCAAACTCTCAGCTTTTTGCTTTTGAAAATCAATAGCCAGTTGACAATCCCAATTCCCCTTTTTGAACTGAAGCTTTTGAGATTCAATTTGCAATTTCACTGTTTTTCAGAGGGGAATAGGAATGAGCTGGATTTTGACGGCAAGGAGAATCCAACATGCTTACTTGCATCTTGATTCTCCATGATCACCTCAAATCCACAAAAGCTTGAAGTATTTCTCCTCTTTTGACGGCTGTTTGGGTTGATGTTGATGGAATTTGAGGCCTTTTTATATCCCTTTGCCGAGGATGTCTATGTTGGAATGGTGTTTCTCTCATTTGAAGGGGATGTGGGAGGCCCCATTGGTTTGAGTTTTTGGCCAATAAGGAAGGGATGAGCCTTTTTTTTAAAAAATATAAATCAGTCAGGATAAACCAGAAAGAAGACAAAAGAAATTGGGTGCTTACTTGAGCAGATGTTGATGGTATTGGCAATACAGGAATAACATCCCCCTGATTGGCCATGTTCTCCAGTCCTTCCATCCCAGGAAGAGAGCAATCAAAAGAAGGAAGTGAGGGGTACAATTTCCTGTTTGACTCATCAATCAATGCTTAATTAGATGCAATTGGACCTGACTGTGTTGGAATATCCTCCTTGGAATTTAATGGGGGCCAATCCAAGGCAAAGGTCTGATCAGGGTCCTCATTTCTAGGCTGCAAATCCACAGCCAAGTACTTGTAATCAACTGAATCAGATTTTTGGGCATCAGAAAGCAGAAAGAGGGGTGATGTTGGCCTTCTTTCCAAAGATTTCATCCATTTGAATATAAAAAGGAAAAATGAAGTCCAACTTGTCAACCACAGAGTTGAGTCCTTTGGCTTTGTTGGAGTTGGTGATACCAAAGCCAGTGGAGATCAACATGAATTGGGCCTTTTTCACTTGGCTTGATAACTCTTTAATTGATCCCTCATATGTTTGGATGACAGATCCAGCCTACATTTTTTTTTATTCTTGATTTCATTGGCCATCAGGAGATAACCATTGACCTTGGAGGATGGAGGTTGGCAAATTTGTGTTTCATTGTTGCATCCAAAGCAAGCATTGTTGTTGGAGGGAATTTTGAGCCAGTTCACCCGGATGAGGTGATCAGCTCTCTTGAGCTGACTTGAGCCTTTGGAACCTGATGGGGCAGGATTATTGGATGTTGAGTTCCTGTGGGATGTTTTCTTTTTTCCATTGGTTTGTTTAGCAGACTTGCGGGGGGAGGATTGTGAAGGGGCTTTAAAAAGGGTAATAAAGATAAAGGGATGAAGCAATAAATTGATGAAGCAATAAATTGATGAAGCAATGAAGTGATGAAGGCATGTGATGAAAGCCGGGATGAGGGATGAAGAGATAAAGTGATGAAGGGATGTGATAAAAGCACGGATGAGGGATGAAGCAATAAAATGATGGAGGGATGTGATGAAAGCGGGGATGAGGGATGAAGCAATGAAGTGATAAAGGTAAGTGATGAAAGCAGGGATGAAGCAATGAAGCAATAAGAGGATGGATTTGATGAAAGCAATAAAGTGATGAGAGTGATAAAGCAAGGTGAGAGTGATAAAGTGATGAGGTGATGAGAGCAATACAAATCAAATTTTTTGGATGAGGTTTGAGGTAGAATTTTTCCAATGAGACCGGAGGTTGAAACCAGGGGTGATGATGTGAATGAGATGGTTGAACTGGTGAAAGTCTTTATATAATTTATTTGAAAAAAAAAACATTTATTTCCAGGTAAATCTGAAAGGCCTGATCTCAAATAAGTGGGTTTTTTGATTTTTAATGGCGTGTTTGAAATGGTGGATTTGGGTTGAAACCTGCCATGGAAAAATGGCGGGTTTGCTTAACTCTGAAACGCCCTATTGTGGGTTTCTAATAGCAGGTTTCTAATGGTGGTTCTCTAATGGAAGTTTTCTAATGGCGGTTCTCTAATGGAAGTTTTCTAATGGTGGGTTTGCTAACTCTGATACAGCCTATGGTGGGTTTCCAATTTATGGAAAATGAAATTCAACATTATTTCAACAATTTTGAAAATTGAATCTAAAAATATTTCAATTTTTTTTGAAATTAAATTCAACAAAATTTCCAATCTGTGCAAAATGAAATTCAACCTTATTTCTGACAAGCATATATTTCCATTGAGAATCATATCACCAAGATTTTCCCTCAAGATTTTTGGAATTTAAGCTGAAACAAAAGAATTGCAGGATTTTAAATTTGATAGGAAATTACAATCTCAATCATGGGGTCCAGAAGGGACCAGAAATTTAGTAAGGGCTGAGGAAAGTTGGCCTGGATGTAAGGCGATGAACTGCAGAATTTCAAAAAGAAAAAAATAAAAAACTTTGGAGAAAGAATAGGTTTTAACAAAAAATAGAGAGCCAAAATTTGGGCCCACTAAGTATTGAGTATTCATCAAGATTGAAAAAAGATAAAATGGTTAAGAATGATTATTAAAAAAAGTATTGGTTAAGATTTTTTTAATGATATTTGAGTATCCAGAGCCCTTTCCATGAGTAAGATAATTGTAGATTTCAAAATTAAATTACCCAAATTATTTGATTTATGGTGCAAAAAAAAGGTGACGTGATAGAAAACACTTCTACAGGCATGCACAATATAATGAAGTTTTTTTAAAAAGTAAATTATCAAAATCAGGTAGACAATGAAAATATTGGAAATTTCAGACTAAGATCTCTATATTAATTTACTAATGTTTTTTAGAAAAACTAATTCATTCTTCAAAAAATCTTTTCAAAACCACTAAGGGTTAATGTAGAAATAGAAACCTGGATTTATGGGTGGTCTTGTTGATTTCTCAAGGCCCCTGGAATAATGTGGGATATTCTGATGCACAAATACCAAGAGACTCATGCAAAATTTTTGAAAAAACCTAAAGTTTTCTTTCAGGTTAAAAGAATATTAGAGGAACTGTGATGCATACAATCTTCTAGGATTTAAAGTATCTCAAAGGACAAGAAGAGCAAAACCAAAGGCAGGAGCAGTCACCAAGGAGAGAAATCAACCCCAATGGAAGTAGAGAGAGCCAAAAAGTATTTCCATGCCTTGAAAAATGATCTTTAAATGTTCTTAAATGAACTCCACCAATTTTTACAGATTTTTTTTTGATGCTAAAATTTCATATAAAAAGGGAAATCATTCCTTGTTTCCATAATCAAATCATATAAAATTCTTATATCCCCATGATAGATATTTCTTTCCAATTAAATTGTAAATAAACCTGATCAACTCTAGAGGAAATGTAGAAAACAAAATTTGTGAGAACCATCTTTTTATTTTCCCAAGTATAAAGGGCCTCCTTGCAAGGTAAGCCCTTCTGATAAACCCAAAAGTTTTTCATAATAATAATCTACTCCTATGAAAATATTTAGAACATTCCCACACCTCAACTGGCTTCCATTTCCTTGATTTTTTATTCATTCACAGATTTTTCATGAAAATCTTGCATTTACACCAGGAAAATTCACTGATGCACCAGGAAAATCCCATACTGAACCATGCAAAGCCCATACTGCAACAGGCAAAGCTCATATTGCACTGGAAAAATTCCATCCACCCTCCCCCCCAAATTTTGGTGCATATATACAGTATTAGGGTGTACCAAAGTTAACAAAAACCACAATTTTTTTGATGGCGGGTTCCAACACAAACCCATCATTCCAAACCCGCCATTAAAAATAAAAAAAAACACTCATTTAAAATCAGAGGTGTCAAATTTAACATGAAATAAGTGGGTTTTTTCAATGAAATTATATAAAAGTACCCACAGCATCAACCACACCATGCAACATACCATACATCCCTTGCTTCCCAATTTGATCCAAATATAACCTCCTCAGACATCTCATCATCCTCACTGCTCATCCTTGCTTTGAACTTCCATCCAACTCTGACCTCCTTGAAAATCTCATCATCCTCACTGCGCATTCTTGCTTCCCACTTCCATCCAACTCTGACCTCTTTGGAAATCTCATCATCCTCACTGCATGTCCTTGATTACCACTTCAATCCAACTCCAACCTAATTGGACATCTCATCATTCTCACTGCTCATCACAATATCCTCTGAAACCTCACCCTATCAAAATGGCTCCTCAGAAATCAAAAGCCAAATAACACCTATCAGAAAAGAACATCCCAAAGCAATTAAACTACAAAAAACCCTCCTCCCTTAGATTCCAAATAATCTGGAAAAATCAAGCAAGAACATCACCTAATCCTGGTAAACTGGCTCAAAGTTGTGTCAAACTATGCTGCTTGCTTTTGGTCAAACAAATAAACAAGAGGGGTTGACCCCCATCTTCAAAGCTAAATGGTTATCTCCTGATAGAAAATGAGATGAAGAAAAAAAAAGTTAGGCTTGAATTTTCTTCAAAGAAAATGCAGGAGCAATTCAAGAGCTACCATGCCATGTACACAAAAGCCCACTCCATTTTTATCTCAACTGGTTTTTGCATAACTGATGCCAATAAATCCTAGGGGATTAATTCTGTGCTTGAAAATTGAATTAAATCTATACTTTTTACAACCACATGGATGAAATATTTGGTAAAAAAGAAAATATACCCCCTCTTGCTGAGTTTGGTGTTCAAACAGCAGAGTCAAATGGAATGGTGCCACTTCTCAAAGATACTCAGCCTAGTGAACCCAATAAAAAGGAAACATACTACTGGCCACCATCAGAGCCAGAAACTGCCACAAAGAATGATTTTGCCAAAAATTACAGATCAATCAGCACCAATACAGTACACAAGCATCATGAAAACTTTCATGGATCCATGAATTCCTAGCTTGGAGGAACTCAACAATGCAACCAACTTGGGGGAAGACTTTCCCAATTCAAAATCCAAACATAACTCACAGCAAGTAATTATGGTTTTTCTTTTCTTGAATAGTTAATTTGGACTGATTTCATATGAAAAGACTCATACTTTTCTAGAAAACAACAGAAATCTTAAGCCAATGGGGCCTCCTACCCCACTTTCCAATCTGATTGAAGACAGTAAGCTTCCATCAAAATCAGCCAGGGGAAAGTTCAAGGCCTGCAATTCAATGAACATCAACCCAAAAAGTCATCAAAAGAAGAGAAAAAATTCTAGCTTTGGAGGCTTTGAAGAAATAATTGATAAGCAAGATTCAAGTAAGGAAAAAAACTGGATTGCTAAATCTCCCCAAAAATGCAAATGAAATTTTTTTATTGAATTTTAAAACAGTGAAAAAATTTGTTGAAAGCATGAAAATTGACTTTGAGAGGGAGAAGTGGAAGCTTAATCTGGAAATTGAAGAGAGAAAACAGATATCAGAGCTCATAGCTCAGGAGAAACAAATAGAGGCAGATGAAGCAGCCCAACAGAAGAAGATCAATTAAGAAATAAATATGAAAAAAAAGATGAGTTGGATTTTTAGAAAGAGGAAAATGACATGGATTGTGTTCAATCAGAGAAAAAGGAAAGGTTACCATTAGCAATTGCCTGTGTAAGAAGTGGAAAACCAATGACAGAGATTGAAAAGATTGCTCAGTTTTTTGGCTAGTAAATATGTTTTAATATATTGCTATGCATTTACAAAAACATCCAAATTATATTTTTTACAAGCATTTTTTATCTGTTATTCATATCCAGCAATTTTTTAGAGTTTTCAAGTTCCATCAAGATATTTCTGGACTGCTAGTGTCAGTTTTTGGATATTTTACAAGAGAAGCCAATTTTTATATACTTTTTGGATGGTGATAATCCTCCACAAGTTTGATGATTAAAATCCTTGGAATTCAAAACAGCTAATGTAAGCCCTAAAAATATAGCAAAATTAAGATATACCTGATAATACCTAAATGAAAAATGCCCTCCAATCATAACCAAATTATCATCAGCCATAATATCAGTGTAACATTCATGTGCTATACTGTTTGGATTGAAGATGGGAATCCATCCTAGAAATTTCCAGGAATTAAAATAAGAAGCTTGATTGGGGAGGTTTTGGAAATAATATGGGGTATACATTAACAATGAAGAAAAATCAGAACTCCTGTCTTCTTCATCATACTCCATATGGTTTGTGGAAAAAATTTTATTCATGATGAGATTCCCTTGGACACTCCTCACAAATTTCTGGAGAAAATTCTCTAATTTTTTCAAAAGACCCTCTCCAGCCACAATGATTTCTTATTTTTCTGCTTGAGGCTTGAATCAAATTCTTCTCATAGCCTTGCAGAGGTTTGTGGCTGAACCATATTATGAAAAATATTCTTGTTTAATTGATCTTCTCCATCCATTATCCCACATCACTCCAGAAACTAGGGCCTTTTTTTTCACATGTTGAAGGTGTTTAGTGAAGTGTAGTAGATGGAAACCAAACCTTTCCCATAAAATTTCATCCTGAGAAGACATTTAATAGAAAGGAAACCACTCAGGAAGACAGACAGCAGTTTTGTTGATTGGGTGAATGATGGCACATCCCATTTTGATCCCATGTTGACCTTGGTTTACAACTTCAGGGTGGCTTCAGTGATGTGAATCTATGTTAGCTTTGGATTAACTTTCCTACTTTCTACAATGCAGATTACCCAAATTGATTGGTTACTGCTTTGCCACTGAAAATTAAAATTCCTCCCCTTCTTTATTTGCCTCTTTAAGATCTTGTTCTTCTGCTTACACAAATAGAAGCTGATTCACCAATGAGCCCAAAAAAAGAAATAAATAAGGCATAAATTGTTAGAGTTTTAGTTTTCATTTATGTGACTTTCACTGGAGTTCAGAGTACCATTTATTGGATTGATTGGATCCTATTATTGTTAAACTTCAAGTACTAAAACCACAGGTAAAATGTAACTGGGCTTTGTTGTAGTATTTTGATTATAAGACTGTTTAGTCATGGCTATCAGACTCTTTAGTCATAGCATTTCACTTACCATGTCACTTAAACTGCTTATGCTAATTTTACCCTATTCATTTTGTACTCAATCACTTGTCAGCCTATAGTGTATTTAGTCTATATAAACACCAGTGCTCTCAAGTGGAATTCATCATCTGTTCAGCCAATTACATCAACCGGAGTGTCCTTTTCCTCCTGATCTCAGGTCCGTTATGCTTGACGTTACAAGCCCCTTTCAATCATTCTTTAATACTTTCATCTCATTAGTGCTTCAGCTCTCTTTATTTTTTACACGGTTAAAAGCTCTGCTCAACCTGAGCCAACCATAATAAATGCAAACTGTCCGCCTTCAATAGTCTCATCCCAAAAATTGACATTTGACTCTTTTGGCGAGGGGTTGAGATGAGGATGATCCTTGTCATTGACAATTAAGCTCATCCCATCCATTCACTTTGATGGAGAAATTCGGTCATCACCATCACTCGCAACCTTGGAAGCCTATCTTATCAAGCTCATCTTGATGGTCCACTCAATCTTGCTCATCAAGCATCAAATCTTCCCAAGCTTGATCAATAACCTCCAGGGACCAATTCAGAATATCAACTCCAAAGATAACCACCTCACTCCTCATCAGCCCTTTTGATCCTGGTCCCACAACTCTCAATCAATCATCAACCATCTTCAATCCCTCTGTCACCTCGCCATCACCTCTCAAAACGCCATGAGGGCAATGCATATGTAACTGATTCAAACCCAAACCATGAGGATATTCAAAAAAGTCCAAACGGCAATCAAAACTACAGTGGATTGATTCCAAGGAATTTGAAAATTTCCAAAAGATGAAGAGGAGTGGATGCAAAGAAGTTGCATAGTTCAATTGCACTGTGGGTGATCAAGCAAATTTCCAGATCAATTGGTCGACAGGCAGCGTGAGTAGGAAGAGAAGCAAACGTGGGATGATAATAAACAAACAAGTGGTAACCCTTATGAATCCAAGAGCATGAAGAGGTTTGAGGATAAGCAGTCCAAGATGACTAGTCAACCAGATTGGGATGATACTCCTGACGGGGCCAAAAACAATTGATCAATTTGATAGTCTTGATGGATCCCATTCCCAAGTACAATGGTCCGGATGATGATGGTTGATTTTGCAAAACTCTCAATCTTTGGTACAGTCTTTGAAGTGACGACGAGGTATACTGACCTTCAACTGGTCGGGATGGGCGCATTCAGTTTAGTCTGCTCAGCTAACAATCAATTAACTGCTACTAATAATACAATCAAAAAGATCATGAAGCCTTTCTCAACACCGGTTTTAGCAAAGGGGACCTTTGCAAGTTCCAAATTAGAAGCAACACCCTAGTCAAACTTCTTCCAGACCAGAACATCTCCCCCTCATACTCAACTGAATGAGCTCAAAGACCTCCGCCGTTGGATGTTAAATCAATTCAGATGTCTCAAATACTGAATTCATTGGGTAGACTAACCGGACCTTTGATTGCTGGGGCCCTGGTAGCTCAAGCCTCAATCTACAATGTTCCGGGTGGAAACCAAGACGTCCTTTTTGATTGGTTCAGTGGAGTCAAGGATAAGGCCATCAATGAAGGAACACATTTTTTGATCCCCTGGGTTCAGCGTGCAATTCTCTACGATGTTCAAATCAAGCCTTGTAATATTGCTACTACCACAGGCTCTAAAGATCTTCAAACCGTTAGCTTGACATTACGTGTTATGAGTTGGCCCAATGTATCCAAGCTACCGCAAATGACTGTTTACGTTTCAACGCAATATTACCGTGCCCCCGAAATCATACTCTACCTACACTTTATTTTTTTTTTGTCAATCAACCATCAATTTTTCACCATCATTTCACTACTCAACTCTGAAAATCAGCCAACTAAAACAAGTCTGTTGCACACAATTAAACCCAACCTTGAACAAATTCAACGCATCTTACAAGTAATTCACCATTTGAACTGAAGAATTTTCCAGAAAATAGTAGAAATCATTAAGATAACAGTTAGAATCAGAAATGCCCCAGGAAGTTTACCAGTCATTCAGCTCATCTCATTAATCAGTCACTAACCTGTATGTATAATTATTCCAAAAGTTAGTAGAACATTATGTTAATTGAAGAAAAAGAGTTAGATTCCTTTTTAGGGCAGTAAATTCCACCTGCGCAAGTCAAGCGGGTGTGTTATAGTTTGAGTTTTGATTTATGTGAATTTCACTGGAGTTCAGAGTACCATTGATTGGATTGATTTGATCTTATTATTTTTAACCTTCAAGTACTAAAACCACAGTTAAAATGTAACTGGGCTGTGTTGTAGTATTGTGATTATCAGACCATTTAGTCATGGCTATCAGACTCTTTAGTCATAGTATTTCACTTACCATGTCACTTAAACTGCTTATGCTAATTTTACCCTATTCATTTTGTACTCAACAACTTGTCAGCCTATAGTGTATTTAGTCTATATAAACACCAGTGCTTTCAAGTGGAATTCATCATCTGTTCAGCCAATTACATCAATCAGAGTGTCCTTTTCCTCCTGATCTCAGGTCCGTTACGCTTGACGTTACAAGCCCCTTTCAATCATTCTTTAATCCTTTCATCTCATTAGAGCTTGAGCTCTCTTTATTTTTTACATAAATGAGGCAGGTTGGAAAATTTCAGCTTTCTACTTCTACAGAGCAACCTCTCACAGTAGGATAAAATTAAAAATAAATCATCAAAATAAGTAGATTCAGAAATCCTAAAATATTATTAAAAATTTGGATAACTAACCTAAAATAAGCTAGGGTCCCTCACTGACCCCACCCTTGAATTCCAACTCCTTATATTTTTAAATAAATTTAAAAGAAAATGACCAGAAGACCAGGGCACCACTATGGAACTTTTTGGCAATTTTAATATTTTACCTGTGATATCATGTATAGGTTTCAAACCTAAAACTCACTCAGATTTGAGGTGTTGCGTACATTTTAGGAGTTATAGGTGGATTTGTGTTGTGTCAAAATTCCCGTGCGCCACCCCACATCAATAAAGCAAGAGTAGACACGCCTGGAACTGAATATGTAGGAACCTCTCAATAAACCTACATGCAACATGATGCTTGCCGCGGATGAAAGAGTCCCAAAAACATCTGCGAAACCTGCGCGTGTCAAAAACAAATGCACCTTTCCTGACAGCCAGGTACCCCAGGAATATGCTACAACCTGCATGCATACATCATGCATATTTAAAAGTTTGACTGATGGATAGAGAAATTTCTTAAACCTCAGAAAATTGACCAAAAAATTCTAAAATTCAAAGTATAAAACAAATAAACTAAGGGAAACAATAATAAAGGTTTTCATGTAAATTTGATTGTCAAATCTCTATGAAACACCCAAAAATATCAAGAATTTCAACTAAAAATTCTTAAAAATTACCAAATGTTTAGAAGATTGCTTAACATCTAAAAATACCCACTTCTGCCAATTCCAATCAAAAGAAAATAATACAAAATGAAGGAATATGCAAGAACTGTGAAAGTAACAAATTAACATTTAAACAGTTTCTGAAAATTATTTCACATAGAAATATGACACACAAAGGAATAGCAGATTGAAAGCACTAAGACTACGTGCCAAAATAGTCCTGGAAAGCTTACCAGCCTCAGCCCACAAGAAAAACCCTCTCTATGTGCCCTGAGAAGGTCTTATTACCCCAAAAAATTATATAAACAGCCCTTTTTGCAAAATTGAAACCCCAGTACTTTTCAATTAATCAATCCAGTCCACTTGCCATCTGTGATAAAATTTTTATATAATATGAGAAAGTGATTTATGGCCTCAGTCTGATAATATAACTATTATTTCTAACCCCAGGGTTAATTCCATTGAAGAATATCAGCAAAATCACCAAACTTTGTTCTGAGACCCTTCCAACCATGTATTCCTGCAAGAATCTTGGAGTGCCTGCTTAAGGAAGTGATATTCTCCTTTCTTTCATGAATAAGTGCTGTGAGACAGCCAGTCCACCCATTGCCCTTGAGTAAACCTCTTTTGAGTAAATCACTTAGGAACTCATTGTCCCAAGGTCTTTACACTGTTCAAAAAAGACCCTTGAATAGAGTTTGTTTCAATAAAGATACCTTTTTCTGTATAAACTTTGGCCCCTCATGAAACAATATATTCAAATAATTTTTAACCATACCTAACTCCGAAATTTTCACTTGCTTTGAATCCATATTTTTGAGACTTTTATGTTTTTTCTTGGAATTATTGTTGTTCCAACACCAATATCACTTGCTTTAGCTAAAGGACAGCAACTTTTTTGGTATCAGTAAGCTTAAAACTGGGGTTCTGGCCAGGAAATATCCTTGAATAACTAATATTTAATTAATCAATTTCTTTGGACCAGATAATCTACATAAGAATAAGTAAAAATACTTATTATCATTCTTTTTTTTAATTATTTTTCCAGTGGATCTTAAGACCAATGGAGAATTAATTAATCATTATTGAAAACCTCTTAAAAAAAGAAAGAAACCAGTCCATGTGTACTTTTACCTTTCTCAGGAAACACAACTCCCAGAAGAATTATGAAAGGAAGCTTCTTTTATTGAAAAGAAAGAGAAGAAGTAAGTTTAATGTATTTTTTTTTAAAAAAAAAAATTTGGATATAATTGAAAAATTAATAAAAACTATAATAAATCCAAAAATCATTAATTTAAATTATTTTAACTTATTAAGTTGGACATAAACTCCTCCCTTGCTGATTTTATTGAACAAGACTTGTTGGAAAGTGCCTCAGATCAATGATCTTTGGACTTAAGCCAAGACCTCATTGGTACCCACCGAGATGCCCCTGGATTACCCAACAAGAACTCCTTTAACCCTAACAAAGCCTTTCTACCATTCAACTTAAGTTAAAGTGAGCTTAAAATAATTCAAAAATAAAAATAATTTTTTCTTATTGTTTTACAAAATTTCTTACAGAAAAATTACATATTTTTGCACTATGTTGCAAAACAGGCCCAAAACACGCGCAACCGGACAAGCCCCATCTTATGGAACTTTGCCTGGAAAAGTGCACCACCATAGGAGCGACTGTAGCAAGAAAAATGAGGGGACTCAAACCTACAACACAAGTCTTGCAAGACCTTCCAGCACCCAAACCACCCAGCTTGACCAAAAAATTGTTCAAAATGGCTCCCTCTCCCAGAGAATTATCCCCACAAATTATGCCTCCTCCCACGCCACTCTGGTTGGACTCATCAAAAGATTCAAAAGTAAAGGAACTGGTAAAGGGCCATTTGAGTCACTGGGAGGCCTGAAAACTGGCCCAAGTTGAAAAGGGGATGGTGGCCATGAGAAAGGCCATATCACAGGCCAAATCCTCTCAGATAGCCCTGCATAAATTAATTCCCAGGGAGGAAGTAGAGAAATACATGGAAAATTGGAAAACTTGGGATCAATTAGCCAAATTGAAGGGAAAAGACCCTAGAAAGTTGAGTTTTTCAAATCACCAAAAGATGAGGAATCCCAAAGATTGGTACAATATAATATCTCTAGCTCATAAGTGGAAGAAATTTTATCACAACTAGATGCAGATATTACTCCTATCTTTAATGAATTCTCTGATAATGTTTTCTAGAACTTTAACATCTTGAGCAGCAATTTAGATAACATCCATAAAGAATTGAGTAATATAATTTAGATTTCAAATAAGATAATCCAAAACCAACCTTCCCATCTCAAGACAAGTGAGTTTGAAAATGAAAAAATTGAGAGATATCATCAACCAGGATAAGTTATCTATTATCAAACATATAAAAAACAGTTATTCTTCAGGAAATGAAGAGATTCTCCTCTTCATTGAAAAACTTAAAGGAGAAATAAGGAACAAAGCTGATAACCCTTCTTCTCACTTGTTTAATATATTAGACTTATTAATCAGTAAGATTGATCTATAATTAGGTATAATTGAGAATGATCTGAGGGATCTCAACATCAAATCAACTAGTTCTCCCATGGTAGACCTAGAGGAAACAAAGCCCACCAGACCAATTATCACTCCTAAAATGCCCTATAATTATGGAGCAGTAAGGAATGAGTCTTACAGACCCAGTTCAACCCCTGAGGTAGAAAAAGCCCTTAAAATTTTACCCCCTGTAAATGACTGTCCTAAACTCTCAGGAGAAGGAGATTATAACCATATCAGCTTTATTGAATTTATTGACTACACTCTTGCTTCATATGAGCTACCTGATACCATAGCAGTAGTAAGACTACCCAGAATATTTGAAAGTGTAGCGTTAGATTGGTTCATCAAAAAAAGAGGAGAAGCAGGATCTCAAACTTGGAACTCTTGGAAATGGCTCATAGAAGATAAATTTGGTATAGAATATGGAAAAGGAAAATTAAGAAGACCTTTGAAAACTCAATATTTGACCCATCAAACAACAAACCCCGTAAGTGGTGTTTGAAACAAAAGAAGAGATTAGATTATTTTTATCCTCTCGCTGATAAAGAAGAGATCAATGAAAGACTCCTCAATCTATGTCCTGGATAACTTAATCACAGTGTAAGGTGCAGAATGCCTATGGATTCTGACCTCTCCAACATCATGGGTATTCTAGAAGAAAATATTGATATGGATGGTCTTCAAAAAAGAAACAATAAACCCAAATAACTTTCCACAAAAAATAGAGAAGAATACAAAACCAAAAATTCTTCAACTCCCCACTTAGAAGTCAAGAAGACTTCTGAAACTAAGGAAAAGTCATGCTGGAACTGCAACCAGACAGGGAATGTGAGACCTGGTTGTCCCCAGACCAGGAGCAAGATAAATCTCCTTGAAGGAGTAGAGGATGATAATTCCCCTGACTCCCAGCTTGATGAAACTTATGGATCACTATCTAAATGTGAACTAATGACGACTAACCTCATCAATGTTATTGAAGGAAACATAGATTCTTCCCTGGAAATGAACTCTGATAACAATGATTCTAGCCTACCCCAAAAATGGACTTCCAATATGAAAATTCAACATCTTTATGAAGCCAAAACCTTGATCCTGAAGCCCTCAGTTGGTAAAAGCTACACCACTGGCAAAACCTGCTATTTCACTGGTCTAATACAAGGTTCCCCTTTAAAGTTACTTTTGGATAGTGGAGCCTTTTTCTCTTGTGCTGGATCAACTTATTTGGGAAACCAAGATCCCAATTGGAAGGAGAGCTCATTACCATAACTGGGGCTAGGTTTAGGACTGGTAAATATTCCCTCAATCAAATCAGAGTATGATATTCAGATCTCATATGAACCCATTCCAAAGGCTTGCTAAGACTGAAAGTTGAATTTGTAGTACTTCAAAAGGGAGTGTGTGATTACTTCATTCTAGGAAATTACTTTCTCTGCTTGTATGGAATAGTTGTGTTCCAGAGTAAGGGTAGATACTTCAATGTAGGAGGGGACTGGAACTAGAAGTTCCAAATATTTCATTTTGATGCTCAAACCACTAATCCCAATTATGAGAAACACTTGGAGAACTATAACCAAGAATACTATTCTCAAGAAGCTCTGAATTCCTAGCTCAGTGAAAATCAAAAATGGAATATCCTTCATGTTTGCTTTGAAATTCAGAATGATTTTTAATCTAAGGACCACCCTATTGGCATCATTAAGGGACATTACATGGTCCTTACATTAAATACCTAACCCCCTTACCCTCCTGACCCCAGGAGACCTTTTTATCCCTCTAGCACAAAATTAAGAGCTTCCCTGGAAACTCACATCCAGGAACTGATTGGCCTTCAAGTATGAAGGAGGGTGTTGATAAATTCTGGCTCCAATTGTGTGGTAGTTGTTTAGGGGCCTACTCAGCCCATTTGAGCCGTGGGGGCCCATAGAAAATTACAAGAGGCTGTTCCAAACAAGCACAACCCCCGGGGGCTTAGATAGAAGTTGTTTCCCCCCCAGAAACAGCAATTCTGAGCCATGTACCCCTGTACACGGTGAAATCAGCCGTTTTTGGAGGTGGGCAACCCCCCAGAATTTGTGCCAGATTTTTGGGCACCCCCTGGAACACATTTGGGTTCCCTCAATGCAAATTTGGGATCAAAGTATACTATGTGGGACAGTTGGACCACACCTAGCAATACCACAGAAAAATTAAAGTGAAATCAAAGTGAATTCAATTGAAGTATCCTAGATATTGAAACATCTTTCTTAACTCAAAAGTGAGAAACATTTGCAGTTGTTCATTTGGAATTTGGATTAAATTCTGAAGCATATTTGCAAATTTTTTGCATTATGGGAACAGTGGCAAGCCCTCCTTGTGACATGGCTGCATTGAAAGACTACCTCAATGGTGCCATTAAAAAAGCTTAAGAAAAAAGGATTTGGGCAATGAAACATGAAAAGTCCCAATTGAATCCTCATATAGGTGAAAATTGAGGAAAAAAATGTTTCACAATTGGATTTGACCTGTGGTTGTGAGTAACATTTTATGTTACTGAGGTTTTTTCCTGATTTAAATTGATCAAAACTAATTGAGGGATTGTAATTATGAAACTATGAACCTATGAAACTATGAAACCTATGCAAGTATGACAATAACCAATGAATTTTTACTAAATAAACTTGGACCACCTCCCATGAGAGCCTTGGCTACTAGGGAAGAAGCAAAAAGCTATTTCCAAACATGGGCTAGGAAGCCTTGTTAAGCTCTGACAGTTTTTAACTCATAGAAAGATTAATATGTGGATGTGGCCTGTGATAAACATGGTTCATACTTGGGGGCAACACCTTACCAAACAATTTTGGCAAATACATACAAGGAAGGTTGGTTGCAAGTTTTTAAACTGTGCAATTTGAACAAAGGCAGACCCCTTGTGGAGGCTCTCCTACAAAGAAAATCAACCATCAGAACATCCCTCTTTGAATCCTCAACTGAGGAGAAACACTGGGGTATCCTGAGACAATCTAATAGAAGGAATGAATGATGGGCTTAATACGTTACAAACTAAGAGAAAATTGAGCAAGATTGACGGGGAGAATTATGTTGATGACCAAAAAATCTATAAAACTAAGCAGAAGGCAGCGCTTGAAGGACTGAAGGTGAAAAGTGTTATCAACATACTCTACAAACAGCTTTAAGGATCAAGTTGGATTCATTGGTCAAAATTCAGTGGAGAGGGTCGCTTGGAGGCCCTATTCTTGGACCACGCAGACTCATTAAAGCTTCCCAAACAATTCCTCCATATTGCTATTATGGATTGTACTTATAAAACAAATAAGTACAAAATCCCGCCATTGCATGTTGTAGGAACAAAATCCAACCGGAAAACCTTCACAAAAGCTCTTGTTTTCATAACAAAAGAAACTTTTGAGTTCTACAGTTGGTCTTTAAATGCAATAAAGCAAATTGGCTTATGATCCTGAGAGACTTGCAAAAGTCTTTGTGACAGACCGTGAGAAAGCTCTTATTTGTGCAATTGAATCTGGTTTCCCAGAGTCATCAAGACAATTTTGCACTTGGAACTTGTCTAAAACATACAAGCAAACTGTAAGGTTGGCTTTTTTAATGATGTTGAAGGATGGAAAGGCTTCATGACTCTATGGGCAAAGTATGGGCCTCAAACACCAAGGAGGAGGCAGAGTTCAATGATGAAGAACTCAGAGTAGGTCCAAATAACTGCTTCTTATTCTTTGTAGTTTTGGGTTACATCTTTTGACTTGTAAAGTATTTCTTGAAAGACTATGAGGATGTAATCAAGTATATAGAAAAAAATATTTACAAATGCAAGAGACAATTATGGCAACAAATAAACTTCTTGGGTTGAAGGGGCACATGTCACTCTCAACCAATTCCTTGCAAAATCTTTGGTAAACATGTTGGATTTTTGGAAAAACCTTGACAGAAAATTTTTGAATCAAATCAAATTGGTTCACGCATGACTATAAAACTCTCAAATAAAGTTAGCAACAGTTCTCCCACCTGAAACTCTACCATTGGGATAAAAATTTTCTTTAGAGGCAATTCAGCTTATTAGGGAACAATTCAAAAAGTTCAAAGGTGATCATGATGGAAAAGTGTGCACCAAGTCATAATCCAAGACTATGGGTTTACCCTGTTCCCACCAAATAGGTGACCGTCTAGCATTTAGAGGATCCATGGTACCCAAAGATGTTCACTCTTGGTGGAGTTTGGAAAGTGACAATTGCAGTTCTAGTTTGGTAATTTGGCTTAAGTCGGATTGTTAAAATCACCATATGATTAATTCTTTTTGATTAATTATTCCTAATTCACTAATGGTTGATCCTTTTGAATTTTTGAAGTGCAAAATGGAAAAAATTTTGAGAATTCCTCAGTTACCTGAAAAAGTGAATGCAATGATCTTGGAATCTCCAGATCATGAGCAAGGCGGAATATTGAAGTATATCATTTGTAAGATCACAAAATATTGATTGAAGCAAAGACTTGAACCTAAATTTTTACAATCAAGTAGGGTCCAGCCAAAATTGACAGATATGTTTTGGTGATATTTTATAGACGCAAGTTGGAATTGGATGCGCGCTGCGCGCGCAGCAGTAGGGGCGGGCTCAGCAGAGGCAGCACACTCAGAAATGGGTGTGGCTTTGCCACAGTAAGCTGTGCTGCGGGCTCAGCATCTGGAGACGCGGGGCAGATCAGATTGGATTTGATGGATTGCGCGGATGTACCTTGGATATCTGGAATGGAGCATTGGTTTGATGCAGACATGCGCGGTGTAAGACTCCAAAATGTGCTAGGCCTTGGAAGTTCTGTGAAGGGGAAAGGTGCTGTTTAGGCTGCCCTCCTGAGTGTTACAAAAATATTAAAATCTAAACAAGATCAAAGTCCAGACATGGCAAATGAGGGACCAAAGAGTAAAGGATAAAGATGATAGTAGTTGGTAGCTGGGAAACAACACTATCTGAGGCAAGATGATGCCGGAGAAAACTTGAATAGATGAAGTCAAGGATTTTTCAGAGTTCAACAAGACAAGGCAATTGTAAGTAACAACGCCCACAAGCTAATAGCTCTGGTTGTCAGCAGAAGCTTAGGAAAGATAAACTCAATTGCAAACAACCTGCAGGTTCTCAATGAACCCGCCCAAATCTCCACAATCAAGCGCTTGAAGGGTACCAGATAACTGTGGGTGGCTGCAAAAGACAAAGCTAATTGTTTTGATGATGCTCTAGAAGCAAAACAATAACTGATTCAAACAAGAATAACCCAACACTTCCCAAGGGACTCAAGAGTAGCGTGGCAGAATTCAACTTCAAAAGAAATGAAGGGAGGTTTAGCATTCCAGGTTTTAAGCTTAATAAGACCTCTTCAGTCAAACATGACTGGTTCTGTAAAGATAATCAAAGGATGATCAGGACCAGTATGGTCGGATAAAGGGATCAGGAGTGGTGTAACACACTCAAGAAATCAATCAGTCAAATTCTTCTTCAACCAGCAAGGCTATTGGTTGGTGATAAAGATCAAGGATCAGGATTTGAGTATGGAGGCTCAAAGATCAAGGGGAAATCATGGATATACCCAGAATTCAGTCTCAGATAAAGGGGAATGAGAACACACAGATGATTTACTTCAGGATGATAATGATGATATTTCTCTGGTAAGATACCATAAAATACCCCCCCCCCCAATTCCAAAAGGCAGGGGAGAGCCCCTCCTTATATGGGCAGGAGGCCCTGTTAAACTATGTACAAGTGATACTACAGATAGAGTGGAAAAAAAAAGATTTTTTTTTTTGAAACTAGATGATCAGAAAAATAGATCACGCGGGCCAGTGGAAATTGGGCCTCCCTAACTGGGGTGGGATCTTTTCTCATCCCTTCACCTCTCTTGCATCCGTCCGCGGAGAGGCGCGCGCGACAACACAAAGATAACCCAACCCTCACCCAAAGGCGGAAGGGGTGGAAAAAAAAATTGGACCATACCGCTGGGGGATGTTTGCGGGAAGTAGAAAACACTTTTCCACCCCCAACCAAAGATGGAAGTGGGGTGCAAGTGGAAGTTGGCGGGATAGGAGCTGGGGGAGGATACTGTTGAGGATATCCTGACAGAGATCAGAGAGATGATGGTTGGATTGGTTTGATGGAGTGAACGGTATTGATGGATAGATCAAAATTGGTTTAGGGAAAATGAAGTTGGGTGGATGGATGAAAATTGAGAAAATTGGAGCAGATGAGCTGCTTCTCAAGCTGCTGAGGGTCAGACTCAAGGGGGATTGAATGAGGAGGAGTGTTGAGAGACCAAGGGGCTACGCTGAATCCAAGAGAGATCAAAGCCTCAAGGGATTGGTCACCACACAAGAGGGATAGTGAGGAGGAGGAGGGAAGATTGACAGCCAAGGGGGATGGGTCTATCAAAGTGACTGGCAGAGAAGCCAAGCAAAGGGAGGAATGACCATGATCCATGATTTCACAGTGGGATTTTTTCAACCAGACGAGAGCCTGGCGGGAGGGGGGACAATGTGGGGGGGAGAAGAGACCGTGGGGGTTGAAGATTTCAAAGCTGTCATCATCATCGGAGGTGATCTGAGCAATGAGCTGGATGGGAATGAAGGGGATGAGGCTTGATGGGAAAGGATGATGGGTGTGCGGAGGGAGAGATGAGTCCAAGCGGAGGAAGTTTGGGCCGAGCGGGTCTTGGCCCATGCGTTTGGCCAAAAGGAAGGGGGGAACAAAGAGAGAAGGAATCAAACGCAACGCCTAGGTGATGAGACCAAGAGAGGCCTTTCCTAGACCACTGGGACAGAAAAATGCTTGGCAGGGTGAGGAAATTGGAGGAGTGATACTTATACATCAAAATTGCCATTTTTTTTTCAGAATGACACCTAAATATAAGAATTGTAATTTTTTTTTTAATTTTACGCATCTGGTCCAGGGTGTCCAGATTTGTTAACAACAGCGGGGGGCTCCAATTTGGGTGCGGCGCAAAGGCCACTTCATGATAAGGACAAACTGGATGGATTTAATGGCAGGCCAGCAATACAGATGGGATATGGGGTATGGGATATAGATCATGGAATTGGATTAGAAGGATAGATTTGGGCTAGGATTTTGTACTTAGGGGTTTTATTTCATTATTATTGTTTGCTTGCGGTTGTGCCTAGGTTAGGTTTGGGGGTAAGGCTACTTAAACCGCACCCTCAACCCAGATGTAGGAGGGGTTATCATCAGAGTATCACATCAGATCATAGGAGCTTGGAAAGACTCTTTAAACTTGTCTCTCTATCTCTCAGTTGTAGGGTGAAAAGTTGCACTCAGGGTTTAAAGATGCAAGGGATCAATAACTTCCAAACTTGGGAAAAATTAAAATAGAATTCCTCTTCTGAATTCCACATCTTGGGGTCGGGCTGGTAAGTAACCTTTTGTTCCTTATCTCTTGAAAATAACAAGTGCAATGTTGCAGTAGCACCCATTGACTGTTTTGGGGTTCTCTAAAGTTAACCCTACTCCTCTTCCTCCTCCTCCTCTGGCTTCTTGAAAGAAACCTTCATCAGGGGTGGCATACAGTGTCCCTTGCCCTGACAGCGGCGCCAATAACAAGCACTTTTGCATCAGGCTGCGGGACTATCCACACATTTGGTTCAACACTGAGGAAATTGAGCAATTCCTTTTGCAATACAGAGGAATCACCAATGTGGAAGGTTCAAAGGTTTTGGATAAGGCTCTTCTGGTTTTCCTGCGAATTATGGACAAAGAGAATCTTTGGGATGTGGAGGAGATGGAAGGATACAAGGAAATTGACTGGGCAAAACTGAAGGCAGAAATATTGGCACTGTGGGGAAGGTGCAAACCTTGGTTTCTGAGAGTGACTTCAAGCAAGCGGCGGCAGAAGGGAAGGCAAATGGTGGAGTCCGGACGCGGGCGCAATAGGTGGAGTATTTAGCAATTTTTGACTGGATCTATTGCTACTGGGCAAAGAACAAGGTGATAGTGGGGCAAAGGGGCACAATGAAGAGGGAGTTTTTGGGTGGAATCAGTCCCCAAATCCGCCCGCAGGTGCAGTCGCACTTGTACAAAAACAACTTGGTAAAGAGGTAATAAGATCTAGTTGAATTTCTTGAGAACTTATAACCAGCTTAGGCTGAGAGATCAAAGGAAACAAAAAAGTGTATCAGAAGAAGAATTCAAGATAGGAGAGATCAGCAGAGAGACAGAGGAGATGAATCCTACAGCGTAGATCAACAGGCGTTGCTTAAGGAGACAGTCTTGAATTGAGATCTAAGGACGGAGAGAAAATAGAGGAACAAGAAAGAGTAGAATTCAAGTATAGACGTGGATGAACTGGTTTGAAGCATGGAGTCAGGCTAGGTTCGTTGAGGTCTTGTTGGAGAGATCGTCATCTTACCGGTCAGAGTCAGATGTATTCGAGTCGAGCGGTTGCGGTCATAGCTTGATGTAGTTGAGTCGAGTGGTTGTGGTTGGAGTCGGTTTTGTTGAGTCGAGCAATTGTTTGAGGTAGGGATGGAGACTAGTGAGACGAGCAAGAAAGACAGACGGACAAAGATAAATTGAAAAGAAGAGAGATAGAAGAAGGAAGAATAAGCAGAAAGGAGAAGAGACAAGAGTTCAGGGAATAATAAACAGAGAAGGAGATGAAACGAGAGTAGTCCCTGGTTGTCCTCACAGAAGAGCACATTGGGGTCCCTGTCAGAGGTTCAGTGCGCCAACCGCGCGCAGAAGCGCGGTCAGAGGTGAGGATTCAGAGACGTGGTATAGGATGAGAGCGGGAGAAGGAGAATACTTAACAAGAGGTTGTTGGATTAGAGTATTTCAGTTCTTCTGGAAATCCTGATCATGCGTTGGGCGGTGGAGAGCAAGTTGGACCAGCAGGAACTGATGGAGGACACGGGGAAGATGTTCCCAACAGGGTTTGAAGAAGTCTGCTTCTCACCCTCTGGCAGCGCCAACACAGGCTCCCATTGTAGACCCTTTGAAAACAGAACAGGCTCCAGAAACACCACTGAAGAAAAGCCCGGAGATTAGCAAGATGACAGAATTGATGAAGGATTTATGGATCTTCCTGAGTCAAATTTTGTCAGCGCTGCGCAATCCCCCTCCTCACATTGGGGGACCGCTTCCGCTGTCAAATCTGCCTGCGCTGCGGTTATGCAACTACTGCGGGGACAAGGGGCATTGGCAGTCGGGGTGCAATGACATGACAAGGGACCTAAAGGCAGGATTGGTTTGGAAAGTGGGAATTGGATTCATTTTTCCAACAGGCAAGTGGATTTCCACTGAACCTGGGAATCGGACCATCATGGAGCAAGCGCGGGCGCAAGGTCAGGAATTGGGGTTAACTACTAAAGCTTTGCTTGAGATTGTAACTGGTCCCAGGGTATGGAAACAACCACACGTGGAAGGGGAAGTGAAGGTACTGGCTTTGGAGGTGCCAGCAGCGGTGGAAAAGAAGGATCTGGATTCTAAAGAGCGGGTACAGCCGGTAGCACCCAAGCCAGTTGCGTGCATTCCAGAAACAGACGGGTGGCCGGTGAATCCGGCAGGGAAGAAGAAGGCAGCAGAGATTGTGCACAGAGTGATGGGGAACAAAAACACTATTCCCTTGAACTTGAAGGAGTTGCAGGCAATGTTTCTGGTGGTAGTGGATGATATGGTTCAAGCATTGAAGGATTGCGGACACAATTGGATCCCTCTAACAGTGAAACGGTGTGAACTTGGCTTGGGATGACGCGGAGCGCAAGCAAGCAGGGATGAAATCTGTTTCAACTCCTCTGGTTTAAATTCCAATGAAGATTGCTGGAAGGAAGGTATGGGAGCTGGTGGATAGCTGTTCTATGGTGAACCTCCTTCCATCTAGATTGGTTGATGAATTGGGATCGGTTTGGAAGAAATGCGCAACGGGGCTTTGCGCGCTTAATGGCGGGTAACTTTGGTTGAATGGGGTTGTGGAGGAGGATAAGTTTGAGGTTGCAAGGGTCTGTAAACCAATTTCTTTTCTATTTGTTGATGGTGGGGAGGCTATTTTAGGATGGCCATTCATGTTTTTGTTCCAAGTGCAAATGACATTTGATCCAGAGGCGGGGGACGGAAGTTTTGACGGTGGAAGATTTGTCCCGCGGACAATTTGAAACCACAATCTGCAATAAAATCAAGGGTTGGGGAAGTGGACACAGGATTTGAAAAGAGAAGAAGAGGAGGACCCTGGGCGGATTTGGTTTGCAAGGGTAGGCCCAAGGTGAATTTAAACTAGTCAGCGGCGGCTAACGCACAGGGAAATCTCTGGCTTTTTTGTGGCTTTCAAACAGCAAAGAGCAGGTGGGAAGTAGGGAGGCAGCGCAGGAAGTGCAAGTGCTAGAAGTAAGTCCCCTTCCTCAGTATGAATTTCCAGGAGGTAATTTGCAAAAACACTATCATTGTGCCACGCTCTGGAGCAAAGGCAAAAGCCATGGTTTTGTTTTGACTAGGACCTATGGTAACAGATGTGTGTCGATGGTGCGGTCCAATTTTGGGAAGTATAAGCCTGTTTTGCAGAAGGTCTGTCCCTGGAAAAAAGCAATGCTGCAGGATCTGAACGGACCACTGCAACCAATCCTTTGGTCGCGGGATCCTTGGGATTCTCCGCTGAAGGTTTCAGGATGGGTAACACAATCAGAGTGTATTACAGATGAGCAAATTGCAGCCATTAACTTTGGACCGCCAGGTTGGTTCAGCATTGAAGAACGGGATTTTCTGAGGTTGGTAATTGTTCTCTTGGAAAGAGCACTTGGGTTGGAGCTGAAGAGGGGGGACTGTTAAAGGACAAGATAGGAGACCCTTATTTGACTCCAACGGTTCCGCATGAGCCTTGGCAGATCAAGCCATTTCCAATTCTGTGGGCAGTTTGGGGGACCCTTTATGGAGCTGGTGCGCCAGTGTGTAGGGATGGGCCTTTACAAGCAATTGAAATCAGATTACTTGAGTCGAATATCTGGGTGTTTAAGCAGGATGGGAATTCATTACAGATTGTTCATGATTTGCAGCAGCTTAATTTGTTTACAATCCAAGACAGGGGACAACTTCTGGGCGTGAAAAAGTTTTGGAATCTATGGCGGGGTGCCTGTGCTACAGGTTGGTGCATGTGATGGGCAGATTTGATCAGCGCAAACTAAATTGGATTTTGTGGCCAATGGCTGCCTTTGAAACTGATTGGGCAGGATGAAACTCAGGCGGCTGCCGCAAGGCACAACTAACTTGATTGCGGTTTACCAAGCATAGATGACCTGGATCTGAAGGATTATCTTCTGGAGGGGTGTAGATTTTCATTGAGAATGCAGGAATCAAAGGAACAAAGATGGATTACAGAGGGGAAATGCTTATTGACTCTCCAGGAATTTGTTGATTTGTCTGGGAATTTTCCCAAACGCTGGAATGGATCTTGTTTGGATTGAGGCAGCAGGGGGAAAACATTTTCAGTCTGCATACCTGTGCTGGAGATTCTAGGGCATGTGGTGGCTTCTGAAGGAAGGGCTGATTGAGGAAAAGGAAGGGGAAACAAAAGTCCTCAAGTATCCAAAGCCAAAGACTTTATTGCACATTCTCCAGTTCTTTAGATTGTGTAGCTATTTATGGATGTTCATTGAGAAGTTTGAGAGGTTTCTAGCCTGTTGCAGGAATTGACACGTAAGGGCGCTGAAATGGGCCTGGGGTTCAAAATGTGACAAGGCCTTTGGAAAACTCAAGGAGATTGTTGGACGCAATATTGTACTGCGGGACTTGGATTCAAATGCCGGGGGGAATTAAGTTGTCATTGATTTGAGCAAGCTTGGAGCAGGGGCGTTGCTGACAAAGGAGGATGAGGGGGAAACATTTTCTGGTTCTTTACAAGTCTGTTACGTTCACGCTGACAGAGAGCTGGTATTTGCAGCAAAGCTGGAGCTTTGCGGGGTCACTAAGATTGTGCAGAGGTTTGCAGCATTTGCTATGGGTGATTCACTTCATGCTACTGGTGGATGCAGAGGCCCACTAGATTGGATGATCAATATGCCAACGCTGCCAAACGCGCCTATGACTAGGTGGGTTTCTTTCCTGCAGTTATTTTTTTCACGGTGCTACATTTTCCAGGGAAGGCTTTTGTTAGAATTATGGCCAGCAATTAGCTTAGGCAAATGAGCAGTATTTAAAGCAAAAGAAATGCTGGACACTGGGTGTCAATATTGGCTAATGGGGCTCTCACAATGGGGAAATATGTTGGATGAATTTGATTGGAATGATGAATGAATGAATGGAAAAAAGCAGGGAGAAGAGCTCCTTAAGTACAAAAGATTGGCCTCTTGTGAGCCCATGATACAACAAGCCAAAAGGCAAATTTTCCGCCCCAAAAGAGCTCTAAAGGCTCTACTGGCCTTTTTACTTGGTTGGGACTACATCAAGCCCGCATGGCGTCAGTTCCTGAACACTTACAACCGGCCTATTCTGGTCCATTCCAGTTTTTTCACCATTACGGGGCTGAACCAGCCCCTTGCTGTTCAATCCCCTTGGCTGGTTGTCCGTTACAACCAGCCATGATGACTTAATTATGTTTTTATACGGGCTGGATGCCTCATGCAGCCAGCCCCTGGCCCCTCAAATGGGCCAGGTGGGACCCAGGGCACACCTGGGTCCTGTCTCAGACTCACATGGGGGGGTGTGACCAGCAGACATGCTTTCCCCCCCCCTCTTTATCTCAAATACCTGGTGGGGTGGTCCAATCCCCTCACCAGGGGCCCTGGGGGTTGATACCCCCAGGGCGTTTTCAAGTAAGTTGGCCTGGGAGGTGCTCAGGTCCCCCCAGGCCCTTGCTCCTCCCCCTTGGTAAAGGGGGGGGAGAGCGCCCCTGCTCAGTTGCCTCAACCGCTCAATGGTGGAGGGGTGATGAATTCCCCCCCACCTGCCGGTCGCTAAGCTTGTGGCTGGCGCGGCCACCTCCTTGGGCAAGGGGGTGGTCAGGTTCCCCCTGCCCGGACTGACCGCACTGTTGCGGCTGGTCGCTGGCTGGTGTAGAAAAATTAAGAGAGCTTGAACTCTAGTGAGATAAAAGGATTTAAGAACAAGTGAAAGGGGCTTGTAGCATCAAGTGTAACGGACCTGAGATTGGAGGAAAAGGACACTCCGGTTGATGTATTGGCTGAACAGATGATGAATTCCACTTGATAGCACTGGTGTTTATATAGAGTAAATACACAATAGGCTGACAAGTGGTTGAGTACAAAATGAATAAGGTAAAATTAGCATAAGCAGTTTAAGTGACATGGTAAGTGAAATTCTATGACTAAAGAGTCTGATAGCCATGACTAAACAGTCCTGATAATCACAATAATACAACACAGCCCAGTTACATTTTACCTGTTGTTTTTAGTACTTGAAGGTTGAAAATAATAAGATCAAATCAATCCAATCAATGGTACTCTGAACTCCAGTGAAAGTCACATGAATGAAAACTCAAACTCTAACATACCCGCTTGACTTGCACTGGAGAAAGTTACTGTCCTAAAAAGGAATCTACTTTTTTTCTTCAATTAACATAATGTTCTACTAACTGTTGGAATAATTCTACATACAGTTTAGTGACTGATTAATAAGATTAGCTGAATGACTTGTAAACTTCCTGGGGCATATTTGAATACAACTGCTATCTTTGAAGTATAATTTCTACTATTTGCTGGAAAATTCTTCAGTTTGAAAGTGAATGACTTGTCAGATGGGTTGGATTTGTTCAAGGTTGGATTTGATTGTGTAGAATAAACTTGATTGAGTTGGTTGATTTTTGGAGTTGAGTAATGAAATAATTGTGAAAAATTAATGGATGATTGATGAAGAAAATAAAGTGTAGGTAAAGTGTGAATGCAGCAGGCATACTACTGACCAATCCTCCCAGGACTAACTGACGCAATTTTGAGGTCAATGGTGATCAGGTCAAGTTGGCAGAATGAAGAATGATTGTTCTCGCGTCCAAACGGAAAATTCAAGTTCATTAGCCAATTTTCCAATCATGTCCAACAGCATATGATGTTGCTTGCGATTGAGGAGCGGCCACAGACCTTCCATTGATCAATGCCACATTTGAGATTGAGGGGTATGGATGTCTTATGATGATGAGCAGGGGTGCCAAGATCTTGGGTGGAAGGTGGACAGGGAGGTCTCCTTCTTGATCAGGTTCTTCCTCTGAAACCTACTGTTGGTCTTTTGTTTCAAGATGGGCGCAAGTTTGAGGGTTGTTGTTGGGTTAGAATGGATGAGGCAGACCAATGGTGATCTGATGGCAATCTATCCAGGTTGGGGTTCAAGATTGCTTGAAGATGTTGGAGTTGATTGTTGAGATAGGGAGATGGATACCATGGGTTTGATTTTGAAGGGACCAAAGAAGACCCAATTGATCTCAACCAAGACAACCTCCAAGGTTGGGCAATGGGAGTGATGTTCCCTGGAAATCCTCCTTGGTCTCTCTGACCAGGGCTGGGATCCTGGAATTGATTCAAGCCCAGGTCCATTGGTTCTCAACACCTGATCCTTGCTGCTGTTGGGGTCAATCATGGAAGGATTCAAGGTTGGCCTTGTCAATATCCAAGAGCATCCATTCCTCAAACAGACAAGCACCTTGGATGTTTTGAAGGGTCGCATTGAGAGCTTTGAGTTCCTCATCAATCTTCTGGGAGGCTTTGGTGGCCAAGGTGATTGCTTTGGCTTCAAATTTTTTGATAGCTTTCAACTGAGCACCAAGATTGTATTTGATTGGTTTGAAGTTGTTCCAGACTTCTCCAATCAATCAACCATCTCTGGGTTCTTCTTCAGAATCAATTGATAGTGAGCAAAATCAATGGCTTGGTTCTGAGACTTGAGAGTGGCCTAATGATTTGTTGACATTCACAAGAGGGGGGTCCGTTCAATAGGAAGGCATGACGACAAGCTTGAAGTCTGTTGAGCTTTTTGATCAGCGTCAAAGTGAATGGATGGGATGAGCTTAATTTTCAATGACAAGGCTCATCCTCATCTCACCCCCCACGCCAAAAGAGTCAAATCTCAGGATGAGGCTATTGAAGGAAAACCAGTGGAATTAAAAGACGGTTGGCTCAGGTTGAGTATAGGCTTTAACCCATGTAGAAAAAAATAAAGAGAGCTTGAACTCTAGTGAGGATGAAAGTATTAAAGAATGAGTGGAATGGGCTTGTAACTTCAAGCGTAACGGACCTGAGATCAGGAGGAAAAGGACACTCCAGTTTATGTATTGGCTGAAAAGATGATGAATTCCACTTGATAGCACTGGTGTTTATATAGAGTAAAAACACAATAGGCTGACAAGTGGTTGAGTACAAAATGAATAAGGTAAAATTAGCATAAGCAGTTTAAGTGACATGGTAAGTGAAATGCTATGACTAAAGATTCTGATAGCCATGACTAAACAGTCTGATAATCACAATACTACAACACAGCCCAGTTTAAATTTTACCTGTTGTTTTAGTACTTGAAGGTTGACAATAATAAGATCAAATCAATCCAATCAATGGTATTCTGAACTCCAGTGAAAGTCACTAAATGAAAAATCAAACTTTAACAGCTGGTTCAACCCAGCCAGCTTTCCCCCATCCCCCTTGCAATGGCAAGCGAGGGGAGGGGGAGCAAGCCGGGGCCGCAAGCCCCAGCTACGTGCCTCTGGTCCCCAGCTCAACCAGCCGTGGCCCACGCCGCATCCCCTCGGCCACGGGACAGCCCCATGTGGGCCGTACCAAGGAACACAGGCGGCCCTGAACGGGCCGCAATGCGGGCAGCTGCCCCGAGCGGGCCGCAACGTGGGCAGCGGCCCCAAGCGGGCCGCAACACGGGCAGCGGCCCCAAGCGGGCCGCAACACGGGCAGAAGCCCCAAGCGGGCCGCAACACGGGCAGCGGCCCCAAGCGGGCCGCAACGAGGGGCAGCGGCCCCGAGCGGGCCGCAACACGGGCGGCGGCCCCAATGGACTGCCCCCAGCCCAAAGTGTGAGAATTACATACTTTGGCAGGCCAGCCCGTCTGGCCAAGTATGTCCATAATAAAGCCTGGACCCTTTTATGCCCAAATAAGCCCATCTGGCTTGGGTGGCCCATCCACCCTGGCGGGCCCGTGAGGGCCCGTGTCCCAAATGACCATAAAAATGTGTTTTGGCGCCCAAATGCCCAAAACCAATAACAACCACATAGACCCACATGGCACACCTGATGTCCAATGGGCTTTGGAGGCCATTTTTGCATCCCATTTGAATTACACACTCCTATGCACATTACCTGAGTGCATCTTCATCTTAACAACTTTACAATGCGGGACATGCTTTCTTAGTACCCATTCAATGATCTGTACAAAGGTGCAGAACCACTGGATGTGGAGGCTCCAACAGTTGAGGTAGGGAGTGGTGGAAGTAGGTGTTTGACACCCGCTGCAGCAGTCCGGGAGGTATGCGGTCACATTTTTTATTTGCGGGATCTTTGGTTTCTGGATGATAAGCCATCCAAGATTATTAGATGGATTCAGTGGAGAGTGGGAAATTTATACCTGCAGGAAGGGCAGCTGTGGCGGCGGAGCGCACCGGTACCACTCGTGGTCAACATGTTGAGGGCGTATCAGGAGGTAATCCTGGGAAGTCTGCATGAAAATCTTGGCCATTGCAGCAAGGTTGAAACATGGAAGCTGGTGTGAGGGCAGGGTTCTGGTGGCCGGGTTGTAGTACGTGCGGTGTGGGAGTGGGTAAGGTTGTTGAGAGAGTGTCAGAAGGCAAAGCGCAACACTGCCTTGCAAAGTAATTATTCCCATGGGGGAGGACACCTTTTTTGGGCGGATTTCTCTGGATTTTGTGCACATCAAGGCAGGTAAGTTTGTATATCTCCTTGTTGCGGCGTGAAAATCTGTTGGGATGGGTGGAAGCAAGGCGGCTGGTGAAGCTCTCAGCAGAGAAAGTTGTGCATTTTCTGGGAGGAATACTTGTTTGCCTAATACGGATTGCTTTGCTTGGTAAAGGTCAATGGGGGTGCAGAGTTCTGGGGATGGTTGGAAGAGTTGGTGCAAAGTTGCAGAGCAATTTTTGGGCAAGTGGGGGAGTACTATCTGGAAGGTGTGGGGATAATTGAGCCCGGTCACCAGCCAATCAAGAAGGCAATGAGGAAAATGTGCGGGGAGGATGGCAAGAGGTGGCAGGAAAGCCTTCTGTTAGTCCTTTTTGCGGATCAGATTTTGGTAAATAGATAAATGGGTTATTTGCCGTACAATTTGCTATTTGGCCAGCTACCCATACTATCAATTGACATTGATCTGGAAGCCTTTCTAGGTAATGATTGGTGGAAGGTTAAGATGGCCGCAGATCTAGTCAAGGCCTGCACTGAGAAGATCCTGCAATGTTAAAAGATGTTGGAGAAATTGGCTTGAAGGCTGAAGGCAACCCGCAAAAAGTCAATCCACTACTGGGACAAATGCTGAGCCACAAGCTCCAGGATCTGTTGCAGAAGGGAGACTTGGTATTGATTTAAAACCAGAGCCTGGAAAATTGTTAAATTGTGACATCTGTCACTGGACACGCGGGCGCGGGTCTCAGACAGACAGGGAGCAGTGTGGACGCTTCTAATCTCTCCATACTCTGAACTACTTCAAACCTTCACCGAGTTAATTAGTAGACCACTCAACAGGGATTCATGGGATGGTTTTCTCATAATGACGACCATATCAACCTTATTCAACCTGAACCTATGACCGTCTCAATCATTCGTCCTCAGCTCTTTTATCTTTTGTCCTCATCTCGATATCCTGCTCCGCGTCTGTCTGCCTGATATCACCCATATAGCCTTGTCTGCATGCCCGGTGAGATACTCACAACTTTTTCCCATCTTAAATATTCCTTCTTTTCCTTGTGTTAAATGTTCTGGTTTCTTTCATGACTTATCCAGTCTCATCACCGTATCATTGTCACTGTCACTCCTCACAAAGCCTAAAATTAATAAACCTCAGCTTCCCAACCTCAACTCTTCAAACACTCAACTCAACTGCCATGTGCCTGATTTCCCAGTTTTCAGTATAATCAATCCTTCAATTTAACACGGTTAAAAGCCAAAAGGCTCTCCCGAATCTCTCAAAACAATCAACGCACAACCGGGAAACAATGGCCGGCTCAATGTCCAAAGGATTCAGGCAGGCAATGTTGAAAACAGCTCTCGATACAATCCCTAGACTCAGTGAGGATAATTATGGCGTATGGAAAGACAAGATGGATGCTATCTTGGATGTTTGCGGATGCTCTTCAGCTATCAATGACAACTCTTTGGGTTCTGGAATCTGATTTCAACGATGAAGTCAAGCTATTAATCATTTCCAGACTGGAACCTTCAACTCACGATAACATCATCACTCCCGATAACAAGGACTCCGCCAAGCTTTTATGGAAAGCCATCATCAATAAGTATGCCTCTCTGCAAGCCTCAAACCAAGCTAGGATTTTTCAACGACTTCCTCTACCTGTCATTTGCCCCGGACCAGATTGAAGAGTTCATAACCAAGTCCATAGTCTGTCTCAAGAAGATGTCCAAAGTTGGTACCATCCTTCCTAATGATATCCTGGCATACCACCTCTCTTCAAATTTCCCAAATCAATGAAAGACATCAAACGCCAAATAATGCACAATGATCAAGAATTATCCGTAGAATACGTACTGAACCATTTAACGCAATTAAACAACAAATCTCAAGCTCAGACAACGTGGGGAAATCAATCATCTCAAACAGAAGTGGCGTTGACCAATTCGTCCCAACACTCCTAATACTCATGACAAATCAAAAGAACGACGGAGATGCACGGAAGGTTTCCATAACCAAAAACAAGATAAGCATCACTCAGCAGACAATTGTTGGCACTTACACCCTGAAGTAGCTCCAGATTGGTGGCAAGAAGAACAAGCCAAGTGGAAATCTTGTAAAACCCAGACTAAATCGAATGCAACCGCTCATTATCTAGCTTTGCTCTCTACATGAATTGATCACGGAGATCCTAAATCCAGATTCATTCTTGACAGCGGCGCTTCTACTCACATGATCAATGACAGCCGGTAATTTGTGGATATGGTACCATGCAATAAGGAATTGATTAAAACTGGAAAGGAGGGGGCGGAAATTGAGATCAAGGGCAAAGGCACAGCGCGGCTTATTTGGAGTGGCTTCACCCTTTACCTGACTAATGTGCTCTATGTACCGAACCTGGTAATCAACCTGGTAAGTGCTGGAGCGCTTAATCAATCAGGATGCGAGTTGCAAGCGAGAAAAAATCAATTCAAAGTATCTAAAGACGGATGCAAAGTTTTTGATGGTTTGATTGTGGACAACCTGTACACCTTGGAGACTCCAAAATTTGATCGTGGACTTCTCAAGGGTCATTCGGCGAATGTAACTTGGACGGCAGAAGAGGAATCAATGGAAATCCATTGCAATTACGGTCACGCTTCCATCTCAAGGTTAAAAGAGGTCACCAAACACATCCCCGCGAATGTAAAGGACACCTTTGAGTGCATTCACTGCGTCAAGAGCAAGATAACCAAATCGGCGTTCAAAGGGACATCTCCTAAGGCGACAAGAGTTTTTGAACGTATCCATCTCGACCTCATGGGGCCGCTAAAGCCTCATCCAACAGTGGCCATCGGTTCATACTTACACTAGTGGACAACATGTCAGGCTACATTGGAGCTTTTTCCAATACACTCCAAGGAAGAAACCGCGGAAATAATCATCAATTTGATCGAAAAAGAATTTAGACGCTGAGGATACTATCCATCGCAAGTCTGTTCCGATGGCGGGTCGGAATTTGTCAACCAAAAACTACAGGAGTTCTACGATAAAAACCATATATGCCAAGTCGTCTCGGAACCGTACCACCCCAAACACAACGGCAAGGCGGAATGGGCAAACCGGACGATTATAGAGTCAGCAAGAACTATCCTTAAGGACTCCCTCATACCAGGGATTCTGTGGCACAAAGTAATCAAGTCCAGCGCGCTTATGCTCAATCAGATAGCTAGAGATGATCATCCGGAATCCCCGTGGTCTCAATACATGGGTATGCTTTACCACCATCTTATCTCAAACCCGTCGGAAGTCCATGCGTCTACCTGCTAACACAGCGAGTTCAAAGACTCAAATTCAAGGAGAAAGGGGAAGAGGGAATCCTTGTAGGCTTCAACCCTATTTTCTGCTCCTATTGTATTCTTACTAAATCATATTCTATCATTTGCTTGAAGCATGTACGATTTCTGAAAATGCCAACTCCGCAAAATTCAGTTCTAACAGTGCCCACTGATGACTGGATAGAAGGACCTCAACACAAGGACCCACGTGAAGGTCTCTGTCAAGAGGAAAACAAACAGAGAAACAATCCAACTGTCACGGAGTACAGAGATGAGTCTGGAAGCGACTCAAGCTCTGACCGGATGCCAACTCTTCCCCAAGTGATGAATCATTGGGCTCTGAGGATGCGGAATTGACCCCCCTTGTTCAGACTTCAATCAATGCACCTCATCCTCCTCAACCTCCTGCTACCGCGGTGACGCGATCAACAAGAACCCTCAGAGATCGGGCTACCATCAAACCTCCTCAATGTTATGGCTTTTTCCTTTATTACAAACCTAGAAGCTACAAAGACGCCGTCCAATGCGAAGAAAGCCAAAAATGGATTGAGGCACTGGACAGAGAGCTGGCCTTCAATAGAATCCTTTGACGTATGGGAAGAATACGACGGACCTGAGCCATTAAATCCCCTTTGGACGACATGGATCTTCAAAATCAAGGAGAATTGTCATGGATATCCGGTGAAGTTCAAGGCGAGGTTATGCGTTACAGGGCTTCAATCAAATAGAAGGGATCAACTATTTTGAAACCTTTGCCCCGACAGGTAAACCGTCTACTCTTTGCTTACTCCTGGTTTATGCTTTGAAATCATCGCAGAAAATTTGTCAGTTTGAAGTCAAGAGCGCGTTCCTGCACTCTCCAATAGACAAGGAAGTAATTATCAGAACTCCCAAAGGTTCAAACAGATTGTCAAAATTTCTCAAGCTCAAAAGTTGCTTTAAGGACTAAAACAATCACCAAAGAACTGGTATGAAACATTGACTAATTGGTTCAAGGAGATTGGATTCTACAAATCATCATGTGATCCATGTCTCTATCTGTCAAAAGATGGCAAGTCAAGACTGTTCTTTCACGTAGATGACTTGATCCTAGTTGGTAATGGTCTAGATTTCAAGCAGAAATTCAAAGAAAAGTTCAGAGGGTCGAAGTGCCAGGATCCAAATACTATCCTTGGAATGAAAATAGAAGTGGAGGAGGACAGGATACTCCTCAGCCAACCCAACCACATCCAACATAGACTTGAAGAATTGGGACTAACCAAATCCAGAGACTCTTTGACGCCGCTTACACGCAACCTCCAACTCAAACCAGCCACCAATGAAGAACACTCAAAATTTAGGGCACTAAACATCAATTATTGGTCAGCAATAGGATTATTGAAATCATATAGCGTGTTACACCCGACTGGACGTTAGTTTCGCCGTCCTCCAGTCTGGCGCAGTTCAACGTTAAACCCAGAATCACACACTGGAAAAAATTGAAGAAAATCTGGAAATATCTCAAATTGACTCAACACTACAAACTCAAACTCAAACATGTCTCTCTTGCAGAGCCCCTGGAAGGTTTTCTCAGAAGCGTCCTGGGCTGATGACCCTGGTACTCAAAAGTCACAAACGGGCTACTTGTGCACATTATTTGGCAGCCTGGTAGCTTGGAACAGCTGCAAACAACGGAACATTACCTGGTCTTCTACCAATGCTGAACTGAATGCGCTAGTTGACTCTTATCATGAGGCCACATGGATCAAGGCGCTAATGAACAATATCTCAACCTCTCATTATCTGAAATACCCCTCAACATCGACAATAGCGGACTGGATGATAAAATTTGCAAGTTCGGCTCAAACTCAAAACCAGACACTTAGACTTAAAGAATAAGGGAATGAGAGACGAGCTCCAAGCCCAGAGGATCAAAATTAACCTTGTGAAATCCACACAAATGGTAGCGGATGCACTAACTAAGGCATCATCGCTAAAAAGTATTTGAAATTCTGCTTCCTTTCATCAACTCAAGTCTTTCGTGATTTTTTTTGTTGTTTTCTTATTTCTTTCATTTCTCGTAACTCTCAGTTGTAATAACTCTCCGGGCATGGTGGGGTGTTAAGTTGTGACATCTGTCCACTGGACACGCGGGCGCGGGTCTCAGAAAGACAGGAGCAGTGTGGACGCTTTCTAATCTCTCCATACTCTGAAATACTTCAAACCTTCACCGAGTTACTTAGTAGACCACTCGACAGGGATTCATGGGATGGTTTTCTCATAATGACGACCATCTCATCCTTATTCAACCTGAACCTATGAACTTCTCAATCATTCGTCCTTAGCTCTTCTTATCTTTTGTCCTCATCTCGATATCCTGCTCCGCGTCTGTCTGCCTGAGAGATCACCCATCTAGCCTTGTCTGCGTGCCCGGTGAGATACTGACAACTTTTTCCCATCTTAAATATTCCTTCTTTTCCTCGTTTTAAATGTTCTGGTTTCTTTCATGAATTATCCAGTCTCATCACCGTATCATGTCACTGTCACTCCTCACAAAGCCTCAACTTAATAAACCTCAGCTTCCCAACCTCAACTCTTCAAACACTCAACTCAACTGCCATGTGCCTGATTTCCCAGTTTTCAGTATAATCAATCCTTCAATTTAACAAAAATCAATGGGGGAAACTCTTTGCAAATCATTGGAGTGGTCCTTTCCATGTAAGGTCCAAGTTCACTGGAGGAAGTTACCAGTTGGAGGAACTTGATGGAACTCTGCTCAAATGGAATGCTGCTGCTTCAAAAGTGAAAAAACTATTTGCGCGGGTCTCCAATTCATTTAACAAGACGGCTGTTTTGGATAGCAAACAGGATGAAAACGCATATCCTTTGTCCAACGAAAAGCCTGCACGTGTGGTTTGTGTCCTGCGGGAGTAAATGACTGCAGGACCCACTGGGGACAGCAGCCAAGGTGGGGGGGGGCAACAATGGATGAATAGGGGATATGATTGGATTTGGTAAGGGTGTTCTCTAGCCTGAACAACTAGACACCCCAGAATTTTTGTTTTCTTATTTCCTTCTCTCTGGATTGGTTTTTTTGCGATTATTTCTGGCTAGGTAATGAGTTTCTTTTAAATACAGGCATGGCGCACAGCCAGGTGCTGCGGAAGCAAGGGACAAGCCCTGCATTTGGGAAAACAAAAACTTCTGACGGATGATCCAAGGAACTAGGGAAGCCCATGGCGCAAACAGATGTGGGTCAAAGAGAAAGGTGCGGGGCTTGGCAACAGGTTGGTGCTAAAAAAAAAAAGAAAAATAAAAAATCTCTCTCTCTCTCTTTTCAGGTTTTCTTTGGTAATCTTATGGAAGAGAAGTTATAGATGGGTGGGGGATACTATTTTTCTCTTCCTCTTTCTCTGAAACATGTACGCAAGCAGAAGGTTTTCTTTGGGCTCTCTTGGTTCTGTAGATGGGTTATGGGGAACTGTGAGGCAGGTTGTCTGGGCTGGTTGGGTACCTTCAGTGGATAATCTCATTTGGGCATGGATTTTCTCACTCTTGCCAATTGCTATAAAATCACAGATCTTGTAACAAGTTCTTATTCCCCTCAAGAGTCTCAACTTAGGTTGGGGAGGCAAAAGTCTTTCTTTGCAAAGATAGGCGTGGGAATAGAAACAGAATAGAACAAAAAGGAGAGGGGGGGTAAATCTGCCTATTTGGCCAAGTCCTCATCACTGCTCCTGCATGGCTCAAGCCTCTGCGGCTAGGTTTTGGAATTCGCTAGAACTTTGGCCTTGCGCACTGGTAGTGTGAGCGTTGTGGTGTCATTATATAGCCTCGGGTCGGGGACTGCGTCGCGGCCTGCCGCGCTCAGCATCTGGTAGGTTAGGCTCAGCAGTTGGGGTGCGCCGGTTCTCAGCAAGTAGCCGCTGCGGGTTCAGCAGCAGCCGCTGTGGGGCCTCAGCAGTAGGCGCGGCGGGATCGAGCACGCGACTGCGGGCCGGGCCCTGACTAAGGGAGGCGGGCCGCGACCCGCTTGGATGTCCGACTCATGGATGGAGCTGGGCCGATCGGGTTCTCGGAGCGGCTAGTCGGGGAAGGAAGAAGCGGGACGAAAGCGGGGCTATATGCGTGGCAGCCGCGCGCAAGCGCGGGCCGGCCACGGGACGGGAAATTTGCGACGGCGCGTCGGGTGGTATGCGCGCAAGCGCGGTGGATCTTGGGTATTGCGCGGCGGAGGGCCGCGCCACGAAAAGACAAACCGGATGCGCGTAATGACAGGCGAGCTGGCGGGGGTAGGGTATGGGTATGGGTTAAGGGATGGGTTAGGGTTCTGGGTCTAGGTTTCCTTCTTCATGGTTGTCAGTCTGTCTTTGCGCTTGTGCTTAGGTTAGGGTTGAGGGGGAGGGTTCAAACACCCTTCCCCTCGACTTCGGGTTGTAGGGAGCATTCTATTGGAGGATCCATTCGATCTACATCTCATTCTCTCTCTCTCCTCTCGGAGTAAAGGGAAAGGAAGCATTCTTGGTCTTACAGACGCTAGAACCATCGATCCCGTAACTAGGGACAACTTCGTGAGGATTAACCTCTAAAGTTTCCACATCTGGGGGTCTGGCCGGGAAGGAATTTCGATCCGTTCTCAGTCTCTTGAATATTACGAAGAATGCTACCGACAACCACTCCGTGGATCCAATGCTCCCCTTCCCTACCCTCCACGCCCGACTCCCGTCTCTTCTGCTCAACCCCCTCCGCCACCGTCCGCTCATGCTCCTAGAGTTAGCGGGTTCGCTCCTCCCTTGGAAGGGTCGTCGGACATGGCGGGTAGAGGCCCCTCGCCGCGTTTGGTTGAGGCCGAGGGATTTCCCCCATCTTCGGTTCAGTACTTTGGATGTCGAGCGCGTTCCTTTCTAGGTTCGAAGGGATCGCGGACTCGGGGAGGGCGCGTCGGGCGCAGATAAGGTTTCGGACTATCGTGGCTGTTCATTACTGAGGAGGAGAAGCTGCGGGACGTGGAAGAAATGGGTTGGATACGAGAGGCAAGACTGGGGGAAGTTGAAAAGCGAGATGTTGGCGAGGTGGGGAAAGCGTGAACCTCGGTTTTGGGGAAAGCGACTTCGATCGAGCTGCGGAGGAGGCGATCGAGAATGGCGGAATGCGATCGCGCAAAGGATTAGTGGAATACATGTCAAGGTTTGAGCGAATCTACGGTACCTTGCAAAGAACGAGGTCGTCGCGGGTCAGACGGGTGCCATGAAGCGGGCTTTCCTGGGGGGTCTCGCGCCCCCAGCTTC